>CM010938.2:85470596-85676936 GCA_002915635.3 Ambystoma mexicanum | reverse complement strand
CAGGAAATTAAGGAGAGACTAAGAGCCAGAATCCTTCCCTTGGTAGCACAACTCAAAAGAGTTTTTTTACAGTCTTTGTAACTATTCTGTTTTACCTGTCTTGAAATTTTACACAGCCTAAATTGTTCCTGCCCTGACCTATGGCTTATAAGACATTCTTGCTGATTTGGGTCTATATCTCAACTCACTACAGGGAATTATATGGAAAAAGACCCTAAGTCTCTGTTAGGCAGAATCACATGCAGTACCTTTTGGGAACACTACAGACGATTAAGATTACAGGTGTAAGCACAATTTCACCTTTGGTACAAGCCTGTACTACACATTATTGTGGTAGCAGTGGCTGAGCAGCCAGACTTATCTCAAGAGAAAAGTGAGCAGTAACAGAGGTTACACAAAGGACTAGCAATCACAGTGGTTCAAACAAACACTTACTCAAGGTTTCTTGGTAAAAGAATATACATTTATTTACACAGTCAGTTTTAAAACATTTCACTAATAAGAGCAGCTCAATATCACACACTAATATGCTACAATACACAACCAATAAGTTACTGAACAAGTTTAGCTCCTGTGAAGTGGGAGCAAAATGGCACTTCAGTTACTTTCAAAAGGGGTAAAAAGACAAGGTTATAAGAATCAATAGCACAAATACTTACATAGGTAGGGCAAATAGTTTCAGTTCACTACAACCAGCAATTCAGTTCAATAGGCCTGGGTCAAAGTCAATGGTTCAGAGTCTTGGATAGGATTGCACAGTTCTGGTAGTAAATGGTAACATTTTTGCCATGGTTTTTAGAAGTAGTTGGGCAGATGAAACGTTAGATGTTGGTTTAGGGAAGGACAAGCCTTCAAAGCTGTGAAAGTTTCAAAAACTTTCACCACGGCCAAAAGGATTTCCTGACCGAATTTGCACAGTACCTTAAAAGTGAAGAAAAGCTGTAGCTGAAGCAGTTGTACCTGGCAGACCCTGCAGATCTCGCTGTTCCTGAGCTTCAGTCATGGGGACAAGAAGGAGGACGTCGGGAGATTCCTGCAATGCCCAGGGAGAGGCCACAAGCTTGGTAAAACGTTGCTTTTAGGTATGAGTGCCTTAATGACCACACTGGTATCCTTCTCACTGGTTATCCGGTTTTCAGCAGCACTCTGCAGAAAATTGGACCAGTTCAGAGACGGTGTCCATGTTACTTGCAAGTTGGTTGTTCCCACCAAACTCAAGGGAAGAAGGTATCCTTGAAGGGTTTCTCTGTCGATGGAGTTTCAGGCAATTCGGACCTGCAGCAGGGCTTCACCGGTGGACCAGGAGTTGCAGCAGTCGTCTTCCTTCAGCTCGTCTTGGGTTCTTTCGTTCCAGTGGTCGACTCTGCTTTCCAAGTCCCAGAGACCTGCTTTTAAACAGTGTTCTCCCATTCATTCCAGCCTAGCTGTCACTCACCCAGCAGGGTGGCTGTCCTTGCCGGAACAGTCAGCCAGCCAATCACACCAGAGTGCATTTGGGTCTCCTAGGAGACTAAGCACAGGGAGTTTCGGGCACCTCCCTCACATCCTGTCCACCCCAGACACTCAGGCACCAGAGGAGGGCTTCAGCACTGAAGCCTGCCAAAAGTCATGAACAAAGGGACCAAACCTGGTTTGGCGCGCAGAGTTAAACACACGGCGAAAAAAGTTGACCGGAGTCTGTTTTTACAGATAGGTCTTGGGCGCCATATTGAAAAAAAAGGCTGACCCGATTTTTAGCTACCGTGTTCGCGGTCGGGAAATATCATGGTAGTCTGTTCTAAACCACTGCCACCAGCCATTTCAAGTGGGAAAATCTGAGTGTTTAGACCCAGGGGATGCTAAGCAACCCCTCCAGCACTCTATAGTAAGATAGTGTGCGCTGGGTCTGTACATTTAAAAAGACTAGTAAAGTCAATTTAACTTTACATGCTCTGGGAGACGTCAGTCCCAGAGAATGTATTTAAACCTTGGGGAGTCTGAAAGACACCCCTGTGCCACTGCACTAAAGGTGCTGTGTGACACACAAGAAAAATATGATGCCTATGGAGTTGTTTAAAACCCCATATCCAATTAACACAAAAGTAAAACACACATCAAAATACATGGAAGAGTGGGAAAAAAGGCTCACACTCTTCCCAGGTAAATAATCAAAGTGGCTGGGGGTCTCACAAAGTAAGGGAAATTAGCACATTTTGGAGAATTCTCCCTAACAGTCTCCCTCTCGCCTTACCCAACCATGTCATTAGACATGAGCTAGGGCTGATTTTTTTGCACTCTATAATACATTGGAAAAAACGGTGCCTTTACAGCAAACTGATCGATCCTCCGCTCAAGTTCCTTTTTCAAGATTTTTCAAGATTTTAATATAATTTTAACTGATAGATCCATCCCGTCTCTCAAAAAATATAGCTACGATCCGGACTATCTTCTTTAAGATAGTGTCTCTGATATAGACTAATTAGTTTACAATTCTGAAAAGACAAAAAAGGGACTTTATGAGACGGATTGGATACAAACACTTGATAAATTGGGTAAATATTTTCTTTATTCTGAATATTCTAGATTTATAACAAAGAGAACCTACTTATCAAAATGTATGTATTCATTTCCTTGTAGGTATGTGAGAGCCAAATATTTCAGATTTAAACTAAACAAATTATCCACTCTTGAAAGTATTGGCCCTAGTGAACCCACGAGGGTCCTTTAAGATGAGGTAACAGTATTTGAGATGGATGGGGATGCAGATCTTACTTATACATCAATAATCAGACCGACTCAGGAAGTTGGCAAAATCAAGGCTGTTTTATGAACAATTATCTAAAACAGGGAGTACAACAGACATCAACAGACGTTCGCTCCAGTCTCTCCGCGCATTTCATAAAAAATGACACTTTTATACTAAATATTTGTCACGAGTGATGTCATGATATGTGGCAAAAATAAGGAAACCTACTAGGGGATGTGATAGGCTTAATGGGAACATCTAAGTATACTTTCTATATGGCAGGGATCGTGATTGGGTCTGTAAGATCAGGGTGGACAACTAAACCCACCCCAAGTGCAAGTCATCTTCTGTGTCTGAATAATACACAACATGCTATTGGCTTCTCAAACTACAGGGCTCCTTGCTACGTGGCCCTCTATAATTGGTTGGCACACTTGTACCCTTCTGGAATATTCCACTCGCTAGCAGCATGCAAGCTGGTACCGCAGGTGCTGGGGGGTGGCCTGGTCATGCCTCCCACTCAATTAGCCAACATCCATCATCACTCCTGCGGTCTGCCATTCAATTAATATGTTTGTACTCGGCCTTGCAGAGGCTCACTGTGCCTGAGAATAAAAGGGAGTGAAGGCATGGCCTTATCTTCTGGTCTCGTTGTACTCGCCCCAAAGTCTATTTTCATCTGACCATGTGACTGGAGACCATGTTTTTGAGCTCCTTTGTTGTATTTAATACTATTAAATGAAGAAGCCGTGGCACTTCTAGTGTTTTTCCATTACAATCAAACAGGAGCTCGACTTGCTTCTCACGTTCATGTATCTTCTCAAGTAGATAACCAGGCTCTTGCCGCCTCGACTCTTGCACTGGGCCAGGCAAGCCTTCTTGAATCTTCCTTCCGTCAGCTATTCTATTCTGCTGCGCCACACTTCCAGCCCTTTCATTCACGGGGTCCAAGTTTGCTAAAATGCGTCGTGGAACATCCAGATTCTATACATTCCTATATGTATACATTGGCGCATCGCCTGCAGTCTATTCACTACGTAGCCAGCCTATTGATTACTTTTGTCTACTTGCGTTACTGCATCTGTACGTTTATAAAATGGCTTGCATTTCTTCAGTGCTTCTGTGCATGTGCAATTGTCATTTTGCTTCTGAAATGTTGCCTAATTCGCTATTTTTGTCATCAGATTCTATAAGGTCTATATCTTTCTTCATTAGCATCTCTTCTAGGTGCATCATTTCTGCTTCATGTGACCTCACCAGTCTTCTCTTTCATTAATTTTCACACTTCTTCCAAAACATCCTTCAGAAGACCGTCATTTCTTCGTGAATACATAAAGGGTTTTATCAATGGATACCCTGTTTCAAGGACTCTTCGCAGTATAGGTACCCTCACCGGTATTGCGCATGTCACAATTTCCAGTTGCCAACATATAGGCAAAATGAGGGCAGGACTTCCGGTAGAGGTACTTGGCTCCTCCTCTACACTCCACCCTCTGGTTGATTTATTGACCACTCTCCCATCAGTCTTCACATCTAGACATCCTCATCTGAAAAGTGTTTCTTTGGAGTCCATATCTCTATGACTCCTTTCAGACATCCTGCTGACTTTGCATGTTCATCAATACTCCAGGTCATAAGACTACATTGTCCATTCGGGCTGCAGTAAATCCATCTTCCCACATACTTTTTGTGGTTCTTCAGATACAGGAACTTTGTTCCGTCAGGTGCATGAATACTGGCCTTCACATAGTCTCTGATTTCCTCATCTGTCATCTCTTTGGGTCCAAACCCAGACTCGACATCAATCATAATCTTCATTCTTGTTGCTTTCTTGGCTGTCTTTTTGCACTGTGTGATTATTGTTCTGACAACACAGAATCCAAACATAATCCTCCCCAACAAGGCTCCAAGGACATTGAAGATATTCGCCATCCATTGTGGAACCCATAAGAAGATTGACACAAACCAGCTGTCATCTGCAGTGTCTTCTACTTCATGTTCCATCTTGACATGCAAGTTTGTTAACATCGTTATGGCCTCTGTCAAGGTCCCATTGACGTCATCGTGAGAAGGTATGAATGTGCAACATGATTCTCCGATTTTGGCACAAACACCTCCACCCATAGCTGTAATCATATCCAGGACATATCTGTTCTGAAGAGTGATCAGTCGAATGGCTCCATCTCTGCATTGATAGCATTAAATCCCTTTATGCCTGTCTTTCAGCAGGGTAGCGGGTGTTGGGTCTGTGAGTGCTTGTAGTGATGTGATACCAAACCACCCTGGGAACAGGATCCATTGGACCCAGAACAACATTGAAAGGATGAATCTGTTCTCCTTCCCCTTGGGCTTTAGGATAGATCGGGCCCTTTGGGGCAAAAATCCTGAGGATATCGAAGTCTGGATACAGCATTTAAAGAAGCCCTCTTTAAGGGTACCCAGGTCCCTAAGATAAGATGGAAGGCAGGGGGAAGATACCCCTTTGATATAAAGATTTGTAACTCAACTGTAAACGCCAAATGCGCGGGCCATTAGAGCATGTAGAATGGTTGACCAGCACAATATAGGTGTTTACAAGACCTCGACCCACATAAAGACCATAAAACGCCAATATCACTCTTGCTTTATCATTATCGCCAGCACAGTAAAGAGGGAATTTGCAAAATTTTATTCAGACCTTGCGCAGTAGAGATAGTCAAAAAATGTGGCAGCTACTCTCACTTGCAGGGGGTGGCCAGATTCTGAGAATTCTTAATCCCATCCCAGGAAGGCAGTGGTAGATCATAGTAAGAGCAAGTTCTATAAGGTACCTATATATGCCCCAATGAACTGACCTGGTCTGAAACCTGACCTCTTCCTTTGAGCTACATAATCGTGAAACAGGCCATTCTGAGCCTTAAGACATCTAATGCCCCGGGCCCGAATGGCCTGGCAAACTCTGTCTAAAAAAGGACCTGAACAACTGGGCTCAGGTGCTCCTAACCCTTTTCTCCCGAGTCTGCAGATCTTGCTCTATTCCTCCGACATGGCAGAAGTCGGTGCTTATACCAGTCCATAAGAAGGGAGACCGGAACAATGTGACCAACTACCGGCTCCTGTCCATGTTGGAAGTTACGAGTAAAATCTTCAAGATGTTTGTCTATAGAGAGCTGGAGTCTTGGGTGTGGCTAACCAGGCCTTGAGTTTTGCTCAAACAGACTTCAGACCAGGCTCAAGTACAACACATAATATCAGAGTACTGGACCAGTTAATTAATTCCACTCTGACAATAAGGAGGCTACCCTATATATCGTCTTTGTAGATTTCCGTAGCGCCTTCGACCAAGTGGTGCATGAGACTCTGTGGACCAAGCTTAGAACTTTGAATAGCCCTAGATGGATATTGTATATCTTGATGGCCCTACATAGTGACAACAGCACCAGCATCAGACTTAACAATGACGGGGAAGTGACAGATTCCATCTGTATCAATATGGGAGTTAAGCAGGGGTGCATGGCTACCCCCATGCTGTATAATCTCTATATTGCCGACCTTCTCCCTCGTATGGCCTTAAAATCAAATTGCCCTCCTAAGCTAGGAAACTTTCCTATCGTAGGTATGTTCTATGCTGAGGACCTGATATTATTTGACCTTACGATATCAGGTATAAAGAACATGCAAGATGAGCTCTCATCCTTTGTATCTCAGCTGGGCTTAACTATCAATCTGGAGAAGACTAAGATAGTGGCAATTGCCAGAAAGGGGCCTAGTCGCTCAAGGATTGACACGTGTTTGGGTACGATCAACTATACTCAGTCCTATCATTACTTAGGTCTGGAATTTGATGTTTGCCCAACTATAACTTGATAATCTCTCTAAAAAAAAAAGAGGCAAGCCATCTACTCACTCTCCAAGCCTGTACATTTTCCAGGGAACTGCAGGCTATAGTATGGCCAGTGTTGTAAAATTATACTAACAATGCTTTGTACCACCCATTGTCTATGGTCTAGAAGCGTTAGCAATGCAGGACTTGAACTGGCTAAACATACTTGAGGCCATTACTGGCATGCAGTATTGGGCTTGGGGCCATCATGTCCTATGCAATATCTACGCTTGGAATTGGGCTTGACTTCATTGCGGGGAAAGGCATTGAGTGCTCTAGATCCTTCTATTTAAAGCGTGTGCCTCCCCTGTTTGTAAACTACTTGCCTTAGCGGGTTGCAATTACAACTCCGAAAAGACTCTGCGTGGGTGCAATTTTAAACAGCTAAATGAATCCCTCTTCTTGGAGATTGGTTGGTCCTTCTCCAGGAAGAGAACCATGCCATATGTCCATCTGAGAAAATCCTTTGAACACAGGCTAAATAGATGGGATTGGTGTGAGAATTACACCCACTTGGCCAAGTTAAAAGGGTATGAGGCAGTATCCCATGCTGTACAGAGATATAGGAAGACACAACCTTATCTGCTACTGTGCCCGGCCCCCGAAGTAAGGCAATTTATGCTAAGGCTGCGTACTAACCAACTACAGATCCTTGCTATCACGGCCCACGATTGGGGGTTACATTGGAACATAGGACTTGTCGTATCTGTGGGAGAATAGGTCTCATGGAGACATCTAGACAAGTCCTCACCCAATGCCCCACCTTGGGGCCGTTGTACATGTATATGCTGGGCAAGCTGGTGTACAGCTACTAGTCTATTAACGGGGATTCTTTCTGGGATTATTGCTTACTATGCAATACTATCTCAATCTAGCTTGCATTTTTTAGAGTATGGTCGCATGTTAGAACACTTTTGCCTGATTAGAGATCTTTACGGGTCTTAGTTCTTGATTCATCCTGTTTTCTTGACCACACGGAAGCCTGGTCTTAGCTATAAGCACTGGTTATTAACACATTATACTTGCGTATATATTTGAAAGTGCATGTAAATATTGCCTGTTCCCTGTATCATGAATACTGGACCTATGGAGGTGCTGTTTGGTTCATTGATTGATCTGTCATTCCCTTGAAATGTAGTATATTAATATGTGGAATGTTGTGTGTCTGTTGTACTGCCTATGAGCTCTTGCATTATATTTGATGAACCCTTGTTTTGCATTTGCTGACAGATGTTATATGTAAATGTGTTGGGACAGAACATGTATCTGTTAGATTTGGTTTTTGTATTGCTTTTATGTGTTACTATTTTATTCTATATACGATTGTATTTTTCATGTTTGTGTAAAGTCCACATTTCTGGACTAAATCACAATAAAATTATTATTATTATTATTAAATCCCTTTATGGTAGTATTGATCGTCTGCAGGAGCTCCCATCTGGTTATCTGTAACCATTTGGTATTCACCATCGTCTGGATATTTGGCATGAAGATTGTGGCGAGCACTACTGAAGTCTGGCTGAACAACCTGTATTCATAGGGAATAGAGTTGAAAGCTTCTATCGATTTAGCTGAAAAGTAATTCTCCCTCCTTGTTTGATTGAGGAATCCTCTAGATCTTTTCACGTGCTGAACTGCTTCTTCTTGTCTTGCTTCCGAATCAGGTGGGGGTGTTGCCGTCTCACCAACATTCAGCTTCACGTCACCCAAGTGTGTCCACGCACGTCTTTCTTGAACTTTTACTGCTGAGGGAGTGACATTCTCCACAATGTATGGTCCACTGAAGCGGGGCTCATGCCACATTCTAGTGAAGTTGTGTATTAAAATGGGATCTCCAATGAATAATTTGTGTACAGGTAGTTCTTTGCATCTGGTTGCTGATTGGACTTCATCTGTGCCCTGAGACTGGTACCACTTATGCTTGAGTTGATCTGAAATTACAGAGATAATAGTGGTCATACATGTTAAATATGCACGTAGCTCTTTTCCTAACAATTCTGCAGTCGTCTGGGCATCACTTCTACTCCTCGATGGAGGTGACAGGGGCATTCTCATTCACCTTCTGTTACGCTCACCTTAGCTCTGCAGAAGCACCCAGAGCCTCTTCACTGCGATGGATAAGTCGGGAACCTCTGGAGGCTGGATTCTCTGGGACTGCTCCTACGATTGAGGGTACAGGGACAAGGTTATAATGCTGATGTGTGCGGGGACTATCTCTAACCCCCCCTGATGTCTTCCCTAATGTTACCAGGATAACTGTAGATTTTGACTCACCAGGTATATGTGAAAAGATGGCTCTCCGTCCTGCTTCAACTTCAGCAGGGGCGCGAGCCCGTTCAAGGTGGAAACCAGTTACGTCACTGATTTGTGTTTCCAAGCCCAGTCCTGCTGCGGAGTTGGATGAGTGTTCCTTATCAGCTGAGTTTTGAATATCACTGCTAACTATTTCTCAGCGAGTGTCCTAACTGTCTTTCATGCTCTTAACTTCTTCTTGTTCCTTGCCTCTCTGCGCTGCTTTCTTACTGTTTATCTCTTGTCTCACTTATTCATCGCTTGTTCTTTCTTCTCTGCGTTTTCTATCTTCATGCGCTTGCTGTCTCGCTAATGCATTCCGTTCTTTATGTTATAGATGCAGGAGCCGACCAGAGATGTGAAAACAGGAGCTGGAGAGAGTCTGGATGAAGCCGCATAAGTATCCCAAAGACCGTGGTGTAGTTTGAGACAGTGGACTGGAACGGAGCAGATAAGGAGTACTTGGGTAAGTATCTTCAGTGCACACAGGAGCTGTGCCGGTGAGCATCACACTGCATTGAGCAGAGCAACGCGAAGCAAGGGCTGTAAGGGCTGCATGCCTGGGTGTGGTTTATATAGCCAGCCACACCTAACCACACACAAAAGGCAGGACTGCAGTCTTCTATTCTGTTTAGACTAATTCTCCTCCATGTTGGGGGAAACAGGAAGTGTTCTGATTCCTTTTCATCCACATGGCGCCAGGCACACCAAGCTTGGGCCCAACCAACCTTTCTCCGTCCTCTAACCCAGTGGCCTTTTGGGAGAGCATGTGTCCCTCAGGGATACCTAGAACTATGTGTGTGTGCGGAATTGAGGCTGATGTAAGATGGACAGCCATGAGTCATGACACATTCCTGTAACTAACTCATGGGGTGTGAGGTGGTGGTCTGACCCAGGCTGATTCCTTAATGCATACAATGCAAGGGGCAGGCAATACAGCATCCCTTCTTCAGTGTCAATTTGAGTTTGGCGATTCTATCTTTGAGAAGACCGTTGAGTCTCTCACATATGCCGTTCACTTGCAGGTAATAAGCGGAAGGAAACTTTAATTTTATACTGAGTAATAGGCTAATCGGTTCAAATACTTCATTAACAAAATGGGGGCCATTGTCGGATCTCAGCACCTCACATTCTCTAGGAAAGACTTCTCAGACTAAACACTTTGCAGCACAAGTGGCATCAGGATGTGTACATGGACCGGCTTCACTCCATCTCAAAAAGGGGCACACTACAACTATCATATACCTATATCAACTACATACTTGCAGCATATCAACATAGTCGATATGTAAATGCTGAAAAGGACCATTCGGTCGAGGAATCACTCATCTGATTGTTGGCAATGTGTGCCCAGTGGTAAACCTTTGACATACGATGCAATTTACTACTTAAAAGGCAACGTGTTCTAACAGGTTCGATACAAACCAGTCTTCTGCAATACCTGCAGCGAGACTCTCCCTAGTTACATGTGCAGGGTAGTGTAGCTGTTCTAACGCTATCCTTAAAAAAGCTACAGGCATCACTGGTTTACCAGTGCTGTCCTGTCGCCACAATGCTTCAGAGGGGGATGAAGAGCACCCCCTCTGTGTCCATAACTCTTTCTCTTCTTGTGGAGCACTGCCTTGAACTTCCATCAATTGCGTTCTAGACAAATGATTAGACCCTTCATTTACAATCATAATCGTGACCACTTTTTCCCTTACATTTGGAGTATCAAAACTTGAAATATCAGTTGAATATTCAACCCTGTGGGCCTCATCGTCTGCGGCTTTGTTGCCACTTGAGATCAAATCAGTTCTCTTAGTATGTGCTGTGTATTTTAACTATTGCGATGGCTACTGGGAGTTATAGTGCTTTAATAAGCCTGTCCAATAATGCAGCGTGTTGCACTGGAGTGCTGTCTGCTCTGAGGTAGCCCCTCCTTTTCCAATGTAATAGCCCTGCGTGCACAGTTGACATCACATAGGCGGGGTCACTGTACACCGTCACTTCCTGTCCTTCGTGTTCCTCGAGCGTGACAATAAGCGCCACCAATTCTGCAGCCTGTGCCGAAAAGTGAGACTGTAGTCTTGCACTTACTACCACATCAAATTATCCATTAGCTCTGTGCCTTCCCACAGCTGAACCTGAATGCCTTTCTCCATCAGTTTGATCAATTTTTGATGACTCGTCAATAAAGAGAACCCCCCCCCGATAGAGAATTCTCTTTTAGCCTTGGGATCTCATCATAATACTCCTAATTGGAGCAGTAATGCGCTTGCTCATCTGCTGCCGAAGGCTCAGCTACAAACGTGTCAGGGTTTTCCACCTGACTATTTTGATCGCTGGATTCGATATAACTACCTTATATGCAGAAGCCGTCTGAGATGTGATTGTACCCTTAGGAGAGTCCGAAGGGCATCAAGTGATACTCAAAATGCCTGGATGGGGTCAGAAAGGCCAGCTTCCATTTGTCTCCTGCTGAGATCCTGATTAAATGGCATGCTCCCTGAAGAGCTAATTTCGTGTAAATGGTGGCTCCGTTAACGGATCAGAGGCATCGGGTAGCGATCTGGAACAGTTATCTTGTTAAGTCCACGATAGTCCATACAGTGGCTCAACTCCTCTGTGTTCTTCTTTGAAATTAAAAATAAAGACGCGCCTGTCGCAGAGGTGGATCAGAGATCAGACCCATTCTGTAAATTGGTTTGTAAATACTCCTTGAGTCGCATCTTTACCTTTTGTGAAAGCATATTCATTCTGCTGAAAGGGATAGGCTGATCTGGTATCAATTCAATCTGGCAATCGTCTCTCCGATGTGGGTGAAGAGCTGCAAACTGTGGAGTGGAGAATACTGCATATTATGAGAAACATCCAGGCAGACCACTTAAGTGGTTCAAGATAGTGGACTGAGGACTTGAAGGGACTGTGTGCACACCAACTGCACCTTGGGACAGGCAGTGAGACACACAGTACTCAGACCCTAGGAATATGGTGCCAGCCTTCCAGTTCACATAAGTATTGTGCAGGCGAAGCCAGGGCAACCCCAGAATTATTGGGAAATGTGCAGCCTTAATGTTGTCAAAACGAATGTGTTTGATGTGGCAAGCGATCTTGCAAGGGATAGGTTGGGTTTGTTCCTTGATTGGACCAGAGACCAGAGGACTACCATCTACTCCTTGAACTGGAAATGAAATGTGTTTAGGGATGCGTCTGATGCCTTTTTCTTGAGCGCACTTATCCTCAACAAAATTTCCTGTTGCTCCATAGTCCACCAATGCCGGAATGTTGTGGATTTCTCTGTCTCTCAAGTGAAATTTCAAAAGTATAACTACCATTGGGGTCTCAGTGATCTCGGTGTTGTAAGACAGCCGAGTGTGGTCTAGGGAACCCAGCACAGGATCCCGAGTTGCGGTTCCCTTTACGACCTGCATTGGGAGTTTCCCGACCCTCCCAGGGTCGTTCCTTCATGGAGGAGCCAAAGGGCATTCTCTGACTAAATATTCGGAAGAGCCACAGTACATACATATCCTAGTGAGCGCCTCCGGTCCCTTTCTTTAGCGGTTAGTGGCCCTCGGGCCATTCCTAGCTGCATAGGTTCCTCAGTGGGCACAAGCCTGGGTGGTATGGCTGGGCATTCAGGGTGTATGTGGAAAGTTCTTCCCCGCCGATGTTCATGCTGTCGTTCCTGGAGTCTGTAATCAAGTTGCATAGTGACGGTTATCATATCTGCCAGGTTGGCGGGTCGGGGTACCCGTGAGACCTATTCCTTCAGGTCTCCAGTGAGGCCCCATCTGAAACAAGTTCAATAAGGCATCATCATGCCAAGCCGTCAGCTAATAGTTGATTGAACCTTGTGATATATGTCAGAGCTCCTGCGTACCTTGTCAGAAATCCAAACGTTTTTCATGGGAAGATACCGAGATTTCTTGGCGGCCAAACATATTTTTCAAGCGTTTACAAAAGCAGGGTAAGAATCAATATGGGATTATTGGTTGTCACAAGGGTGTAGCCCAAGCTAATGCTGCTCCGGCAAGATGAGAGACTACGAATCTGACCTTATCTCAGTCGGTTGGGAAGTATGTGGCCTTGGACGTAAACTGTATGGTACAGCCCTCAAGAAATTCTTTGAGTTTGTGTGGGTTTCCGTCAGAGTTCCCATTGGGTAAGGAGGAGGAGGGATTCAGAGCCAAGGTACTGTGGCTACCTGTTGTCTAAGATAGGCATTTACTTGTTTCAGGTTCTGCACCTCATGGTTTAAGGACTGCATAGCAGACATCAACTGCTGCATCTGATTCATAGTGTCTCGGGTGTCGCTATCTGTCATAGATGGTAGTTTCACTCTCCTGGATCAGGTGACAGCAGCTGGGGAATAGAAAACTCCCCTGGATACTTTGTCTCCCTTTGCCTGGATAACAAGGAACAGAGAAATACAGAAGCCCCAAGGAAACCCTCTGGGGTAAAAAACCCTGATGTCAGCAGTTGGGAGCAATGATTCTTCGTTATCCCCCTGGACAGTGGATGTGTCGGCTGGAGACCTTTCAGGGGTAAGCAGCTTCGGTGTGTCTAATAGACAAAAGAAGGGAGATGTGTATGAGTCTAGAGTAATCCGGGGTAAGAGACAATAAGAAGGGGCAGTACCTTTCAGGGAGCACAAGAGTTGCATAGCTGTAGAGGTTCTGAGGTAAATGTGAGTTCTCTGCAGAAGGGAAGTAGTCTGTTAGAGTTTATGAGCTGGTTAGCGAGAGAGAGGGAAGTAGGAATGAAAATAGAAAGCCCACCTGTATGCTGCTTAAGGAGAGAGTTCGGGGGTTGTAGTGTTCGGAGGAGCCCTTGTACAGGAGCTGTTTTGGACTGAGAGTGTTCCCCGGAAAGCAGAATGACGGGCTGTAAAACAGAACAAGTAAGTATGCCAAGCCCAAAAGAAGGAGAAAAAGTAAGTTGGTAGCGGGTGATTCCTACTGTGTCTCCAGTGTGGACGGACACAGAAGAGATTCTTGGATCTAATAATTCGAGGCACAGATTGCAGGCAGGGTGCTGCCTAAGAAGCACAGAGGCTGAGCGGGGAGAATCAGGAAGCAGGAGGAGCCGTGATAGTCCCGACAGCAAATCAGCGTGGACGGACCTGTGGAAATAGAACTTTAGATCGGAGCAGAACAAGGAACAGAAATACATGTAGTTCCCTAGAGAACTTACGGAGCGCCAATTGCTGGAGTAGCGACGCACAGTACTGCAGTAGCGATCTGTTGATATTCCGCTCTGGAAAGCGGTGGGGGTGGAGCTAGCCGGTCTGCTGGTAGGCAGGAGAACATACAAGGTGAATGGATCCTATGGGAAGCCATCTTGGTAGGGACAAGTGATGCCACATAGCGGTTGCTGCCGCGGCGTAACCAGGACCAATGCCTATAGGGGAGATGACACCTATAACCAGAGTATTCCCTCCTGTCATTTTTCTAGCTCATAAATCCATTTTCCCACACCTGCCGTTAAACTAGGGAGTTTGTATCTTAAATTATCCTTGTCCGTTTGGGGCTAAGGGATATGCTGCGGTCGGGCCCCTCCTTTTTCCAATAAGGGGAATAGCGTGAACCCAAATCCACAATCAGGTCCCATCGTCTGCCTATCCATAGTGGGGACAATGGTTCCTGATTGCCTTCTACCTGGTAATTACCTCAGCCTGCTCACATAAATTGGCGATTCCCCCCTCTCACTATGTGATCGTCCTTTAGATCGCTCTGGGTATGCCATGAAGTCTGGCATCCTATATTTAGGTTTGTCTAAATCCGACCATCTCACTTCATTGTCTGACTGCAGACATCCCTCGGAACCACATGCACTTTCTCCCTTTTCCCCATGGAAGGTTTCTCTGTCTTCGTCTCACATATCTAGTCCCCAACTAGTATGGCTTTCATCTTTTTCATCCCTATTTAAAGTCAGCCTGTCTAAGGACAAGGCTCTATGCTCGAAGCTAAACAGGCTTCCTTCTTTGCCTCATGTTTGGACACCTATAAATAGATCTTTATTTCCTTTACTTCTCGATTCACTTTTTGTCCTCATCTCCTGATAAACTTGTCGCTATATCTGATACTTCCTATTTCAAAATTCTCATCTAGGTTTATCCTAGACAGTCCTGGCATTGCTCCTTTCGACGGGAGAAACTCCTCTATGTCGCTGCATGCTATTACTTGACTCTGTTCCACCAGCTCTTTCTCATTGCGATCAATGTCATGTGCCCTCTGTCTCCTTTTTCGCTCCATTTCTTAATCTAACTCCCTTTGATTCCTCGCTTCCCATCTAACTGTTTCCTCCTCCTGTCTTTCCCTTCCCTTCTTTCATTGGCTCTACTCATCGCTTTGTCTCTTCATCTTTGCATTCTTTTATCTTGTAATTTCTGTTCTTCTTACTCTTCTCTCTTTTTTCTAGCCTGTCTCATTCTTTGATTGCCTCTGCCTGTTATCATACTTTCTCTGCTCCTCTGCCCTTTCTTCCTTTCTTTGTTGCTCCTCCTGATACATCTGCTCTCGTCTTTGTCTACTCTTCCTTTTGTGCTCATCCACTTTCAATCGTTTATCTCGTTCCTTGTCTTTTCTATCCTGTTCGTCTTGATCTTCCCCTTGCATGACTTCCTTGATACTTTTCCCATCGAGCTTGAGCAATATCTGTCCACCCATCTATTTGTTCTGTGCGAGTGTAACCATGTCAGCTTTATCTTTTTCTCCTTTTGATCTCTTAATTTCCCGTTCTATATCTAAGGACATATTAAGTTGTTCACTTTTCTCCTCTTTGTCTTGTAAGCCCTTAAAGGTCTCCTCTTTTCCCTTAATCCTTTCTCTTTCTGGGCTCTCGTCACTGCTATAAGCAGGCGGTTCATATATCGGATTACTATATCCTGTAGCTGCTTCCAATTCCCTTAATGGATACAATCCTTCATCTTTTGTACTATCGCCATTTACTTCAGGCGCGGTAAGGGAAGCAGAAGGCTTGGTACCTTCCTCCCTACACTGATTAAGCATCCAGTCCTCAGGAGGCAGATCCTCTGGTTCCTCCTGGTACATTTTCCAGATCTCTAAACTAGCTATCCTTTTCTCTAATTTCTTCCCTGTGTATGCAGCATGCAAGTATGTGGTCATGTGTTGCAAAACCGCTTTTGACAGCGATCCCACTTGTGGTCATGGCATGAACATTTTATCTGCGGTACCCTTAACCCATTCTGCACTATACTGTTTGAGCTTGGGTTGGGTTGGCAATTGTTTGCAAAGATGCATCAGTGGAGTAACATCCCCATTGTGGCGACAACAGTCGCTGCTCAAAGCCTCTACTTCTTAGTTTACTCCAATCTACCTATTTTAGCCGGCGCCGACAATGACTAAAAAGATAGATAATAACCTTTAATCTATACTTGACACAACCTATCTGTCGTTCTTCGACTCTTCACTTTTTTAATACACAGACAAACTAGTCGACTTCACCATATATCTCCTCAGCACTCTTCGCTGCTATCTCTTGCCCCTAAACTACCCCGATGGGAGTTTGAATCATTCCCTCTCATAGATCTATCTATGTGCTGCCTAAGTACCCACTTTGGGTTTTGGAACGACTCCTTCTAGACGCTCCTTGAGCGTAGGACTCTGGGCATATATAGACGCTCCTTGTCTTGACGCTCCTCATCATATATTAACCAATCAACCCTGTTACTTCTTTCTATTACCACAATCCCCTATTCCCACATTTTATTTTTGCCAGTCCCCTCAATCTACTCACCATTCACCTTTCAGCTCCTGACACTCGGAATCATCTCCTCCTCCAACCAGCCACCGCCGCCTTCGGTCCACTCAGCGCCTGTGGAAACCCAGAGGGATTTCATGAAAGAGGGGCCCGTCCCATCCCACCTGTATCAGTCTTCATGCAAGATTTCTATATCGACCGCTCTCCACAGGAAACCTTGCGTTCCTCCAGCTAAATGGCAGAGGACGCCCGATAGACTGAACTTCTAAAAGCCTACCGGACGATGGGTCTTGGTATTCATCCTCTGCTACCAAGTGAACCCACGAGGGTCCTTTAAGACGAGGTAACAGTATCTAAGATGGATGGGGATGCAGACCTTACTCGTACATTAATAATTAGACCGACTCAGGAAGTTGGCAAAATCAAGGCTGTTTTATTAACAATTATCTAAAACAGGAAGTACAACGGACATCAATGGACGTTCACTGAAGTCTCTCAGCGCATTTCATAAAAAATTTCACTTTTATACTAAATATTCGTTCTCGAGTGACATCATGATACATGGCAAAAATAAGAAAACCTACTAGGGGATGTAATAGTTTTAAAGGGAACATCAAAGTATACTTTCTATATGGGCGGGGATCGTGATTGGGTCTCTAAGATCAGGTGGACAACTAAGCCCACTCCAATTGCAAGTCATCTTCTGTTTCAGACTAGTACATGCAAACTATAGGGCTCCTTGCTACGTAGCCCTCTATAATTGGTTGGCACGCTTGTACCTTATGGAATATTCCACTCGCTAGCAGCGTACCCCAGGTGCTGGGGGGTTGGCCTGGTCATGCCTTCCCACCCAATTAGCCCAATATCCATCATCACTACAGTGGTTTGCCATTCAACTAATATGTTTGAACTCGGCCTTGCAGAGGCTCACTGTGCCTGAGAATAAAAGGAAGTGAAGGCATGGCCTTATATTCTGGTCTCAGTGTAGCTCGCCTCAGTCTATTTTCATCTGACCCTGTAACTGGAGACCACGTTTCTGAGCTCTTTCATTGTATTTAATACTATTAAATGAAGAAACCTTGGCACTTCTAGTGTTTTTCCATTACACCTCAAACAGGAGCTCGACTTGCTTCTCACGTTCATGTATCTCCTCAAGTAGATGACCAGGCTCTTGGCGGCCTCGACTCTTGACACTGGGCCAGGCAAGCCTTATTGAATCTTCCTTTGCCATCAGCTATTCTATTCTGCTGTGCCACATTTCCAGCCCTTTCATTCACAAGGTCCGAGTTTGCTAAAATGCGTTGTGGAACATCCAGTCTCTATACATTCCTATATATATAAACACATTGGCTCATCGCCAGCAGTCTATTATCTATGTAGCCAGCCTTATCATTACTTTGTCTACTTGCGTTACTGCATCTGTACATTTATAAAATGGCTTGCATTTTATTCAGTGCTTCTGTGCACGTGCAATCTTCATTTCTCTCCCGAAATGTTGCCTAATTTGCCATTTTCGAAATCAGATTCTATGAGGTCTATATTCTTTCTTCATTAGCATCTCTTCTAGGTGGATCATTTCTGCTTCATGTGACATCATCAGTCTTCTCTTTCATTCGTTTTCACACTTCTTCCCGGAACTTCCTTCAGAAGACCGTCATTTCTTCGTAAATGCATATAGAGTTTTGTCAATGTATACCTTGTTTCAAGGACTCTTCGCGGTATAGGTACCCTCACTGGTATTGCGCATGCAACAAATAAACAAAATGGGGGCAGGACCTATGGTATAGGTGTTTGGCTCCTCCTCTACACTACTATGGGTTTGAGTTTGGAGGATAGAAAATGTAGGCTGTGTAAAGTTAAGGTAACGCTTGAAACCATTAAACATCTGATGATATATCGCCCAAAAACCAGCACCTTAAGACAAGAGTACTTTCAAAGCTATATATATTATCCCTTTGATCATGCAGCTGAAACGTTGTGGGCCCAGTTTATAGAAGGACCCAACATTTCATTGTTATTGGCACTTTATCCCTTTTAACAGCAACTCAATGATCTTTTAAACAGTGTTTTTATTATTCGATATTTAGTAGTATTTATATGTTTTCTAAAGTATAATGAATGATGTGTGTAGAAATTAATGTATTGTGTCTTGAATTTACATGAAATTAACTCTGTAAGGAATAGCCCTCATTATGAGTTTCCCAGTAAACAGATCTACCAATACCAGTGCCTGATATTTATTTATTTATTATTCTTTTTTTTCATTTGTTACACGCCCCAGACCCTGGGGTATCACGGCGTGGTTACAGACAGCTTTGTTAATTATAATACAATTGTACAGATATGCATAATGTTATTACAGCGAGAAGAATAAAATACAGTTAGCTCAGAAACATAATTTACATTTGGGTGGTGTACTTGGCTCTAGTATTTGTTGAATAACCAAGTTTTTAGCAGTTTTTTAAAGCCAGGAAGCAAAGTCTCTTATTTTATAATGATAGGGAGTTCCAGTGATTAGAGGCTAAAACCTGGAAACTGCTGCCCCCCACTCTGGAATTTTTATACCGGGGAGTCACTAGTAGTAGATTGTCGTTAGATCGTAGATATCCCAGTATTACTTGGATATTCCAGGTGCCTTCAAAAGCGGTAAATCCCCATTCCATGGAGTCCGACAGGACTCCAATGAGGGGCTGTTTTTTGCCAGTGGGGGCCTGATTTACCTCCAGCTCTTTAGTGGAGGTCATTCAGTCAACCCCCGCCGGCAAACATGGACTATGATGGTCCAGAATCGTGCCGGCATAGAGAAATACCAGCACTATTTTCCTGACCGGCATACTCCAAATGACCCCCAATGTCTTTTTATATTTGTGTAAGGTTTTAATTTACTAAACCAGACGATAATTTAAAAAAAAAAAAGAACACAGACAAACTGGGCTGCACACGAAAGCACTGGAAAGTGCTGACTGCAAAGAAGAGGAAGCTAGAAAGGCAATCCAGGAAGCAGAACATACTACTAGGCATGCTAAAATAGAAATCCAAGGATTTAGTAACAGGAAACAAGAGGTAGGAACTATAAATGGAGAATAAAGAATGAGGAACAATCGACCGGCCACAAACAGAAACACTGCAACAATGACTAGCATTGGACTGAAGCAAACAGAGACTTTTAAAGCTGACTTACAATCACGTGCTTTAGGTGTGATGTTCATTATCACCTGCCAGACACAGTTGATCCTTATCCTCCACCCAACTGTTTCCTGTTAAGAATGGCGATGAAGCAGTGGGCAAGGCTTTCTGGGAAGCACAGTCTTTTTTTTAAAATGTATTTTTATTGACATTTTAAATGAAACAACATCAACACCCACCCCACACCACAATCGCCCTTTCCTGCCCCCCCAGACTCTCCCCCCGGCAGAAGTAGTGTTCCCATTCCTTTCCACTTCTCTGGTAATCTCTGGGATGACGTTCTTTTTGAATAATGTCTCAAATTCTCAAATTATGTGGACACCACTGGTGTACGTAGTCACCTTTAAGAAAGTCCAAGACCATAACCCAATCCTGTTGGAACTTCGCAGTCTCCTCTTGCAAGTTGTATATCATCTATTCCATTGCCATAAACCCCAGTTTAAATAACCAATCTCTGTTCGTTGGCGGCTGTTGTTTCCAACATCTTGCAATTACCAACCACGCCGCTATTACCATTAGCATAAAAGATTTGCAATGTGCCCTAGAAGGAAAACTAATCTCTGGATCAAACAAACCACGCATCCATTCCCTGGGTGTCAAATTTACCTCATGGTTACCATCGTTTTAATCTGGGTTGTGACCTCGACCCAGAATCTCCCCATGTCACGGCATTCCCACCAAATGTGTTTCCAGTCTCCCTTCATTCCACATCCCCTCCAACATTTCTCTGAGGTTGAAAGAAATATTTTATGCAACTCTCAGGCGTGTAATGTCACTGGACCATCATTTTATACCGCGCATCTCTAATCTGGATTGATTGCATCAACTTGGCGATATTCGCCCATAAATGTTCCCAGTGGTCTCTTGGGATTTCTATCTTCAACATCTCTTCCAACCTATGCATGTATCCCCATTTCTGGTCCAACTCCCCTCCCAGCAGGATCAAATATAACTTTGACACCATTTGCTTATTGTCTGAATGTAAGGTGATACATTTCTCAAACACTTTAAGCTCTATGCCTGCAACTGTCTTCCCTCCAGAGCTTGCAATCCAATGTCTTATTTGATAATACTCCAATCTATCCTTTTCGGAAAGACCCACAAGCTGTTTACATTCTTCAAAGGTACAAGTATCGGTTCCCTGCATCATATCTCGCAGCTTACAACACCCCACTTTGTGCCACTGCCTAAACGCTCCCTCTACAGCGCCGGCTGAAATTGTGGGTTCCCAAAGATCGGGTGAAGGGGACTGCGTGCGTAGATAAACATCCCTTTTCAAGTAGTCGATCCCAGACATCGCACACCACTGCCAATACCTGACTGTTCCATGTGTTCTGGGGCCCATCACGTCTATGTAATCACAAGGGGGACCACGCCATCGCCCTATCCATCCTCACGAAGGGTTTTGAAGTGTCACCTGAAAACCATTCCCGCAATACATGCATATGTGCAGCTTCATAATATTTTGTAAAATTCGGGAGCCCTCCGCCCCTTATCTTTAGGTGCCATTAAAGTATGCATTGCTACTCTCTGGGGTTTATGTCGCCATAAGAATCTCAAAACCATTTTATTCAATGTAACAAAAAACAATTGCGGATCTGGAATCGGGAGAGCCTGAAAGTGATAAAGTACCCTCAGGAGTGTTACCATCTTAATAGTGGCGACCCTTCCTAGCCATGAAATGCGGAGTGGAGTCCATCCCCCCAGATCTTCCTTCGCCTGCTGGAGCAACCGCTGATAATTTTTTAATACATATTTGACACTGCATCAGCTATGTTGATCCCCAGATACCTAATGCTACTGCTTGCCACCAAAACTCTGTGATGCCGGAAGCCCCAAATTCAGCAATTCCGATTTCCTATATTAACCTTAAGACTGGCCACTTGTTCTATTTCTGTCAATTCCACTACGAGTGCCAGTATTGACTGCCCCGGATGTGTTAGTGTTATTAGCATGTCGTCCACAAAGGCAACTACCTTATGTCCCTCCGCACCGAATGGAATATCTTGTACATTTTGCTCAGATATTGCATAAAGTAGCAGCGACAAGGGACATCCCTGCCTCGTTCCACAACCTATTACTATTTTGCGGGATAGTTGTTTGTTTATTGACAGGCGCATCTTGGGGATTTAATAATTTGCTTCTACCATCCATATAAACTTAGCTCCCATCCCCATCTGCTCCATTGCAGTAAATAAAAAGGATCATTCCACCCGGTCGAACGCCTTATCGGCATCTAGCAACACCAGCACCAACGGAATCTGCTTTATGTTGACCTTCTCTATCAGATGTCCAACCCTCCTAATGTTATCCCATGTCTGTCTCCCCAGGATAAACCCTGATTGGTATGCCTTGATCAGGTTTGAAAGGAGAGGAGCCAATCTCGCTGCCAAGATACCTGTGTACACTTTTACATCTATATTAATTAATGCTATAGGTCGGAAACGAACCACATTTTGTTAAGTCTTTGCCTGGTTTCCCAAATGCCACCACTTTTGCCTCTGTCATGGTCGGTGTCCCCCCGACCCCTTTAGCCACAATCGAATTGAACAGCGCCACAAGCCTAGGGACCAAATGCCGAGCGTACTTTTTGTAAGATACTGTTGGAAATCCATCAGTTCCTGGCACTTTATTCAGCGGCAGTGCTTCAATAGCTGTCGCCACCTCCTCCTCCCTTACATCCCGGTCCAGCCTTTCACGCTCTAATGGTGTTATCTTTGAGATGGTTCTATCTGAAAATACTGCTCTATCGCCCTATGATGTACTCCGAGGCATATAATGTCTCATAGAATTTAGCAAAGGCCTCTATTATGGCCTCCGACTCAGTAGCAATCGAACCATCGGGCTGCTTAATTTGCAGGAACACTATGCTAGGTTGACACAATGCACTCCAATTTTAGTCAGACCTTTTGTGTAGAAAGTCCTAAATTGAATCAGTTACTGGAAAGTGTGGTATTTCAAGATATTTCAGGTGCGGGGAAGACAAAGAACAACCTTGGCATATAGGTTGTGAACAATACAAAACCGAAAAGAAAGTTCCCAATTACGGAACTTAGGTCCTCTGCACACTATCCTAAGGCCTAATATAAGACAAACAGTTAATAATCAGTGGTAAGTGGTTCCTATAAAGGGAGTCACATCACTATTAGGTTTAACAAATTTTAGTCTGGTAATGTCTCAATTTTTCAATTATTACATATAAACATTTCATGTTACATAAGGCTGAGGTTCATAACAAGAACATTTAATTTTCAAATTGCCCAAGGCGTTTTGAGTTATTCACTCTTCATCATGGGCTTCTTAACATTGTTTCACTGAAGTCTAGCAGCAGTATAAGCGCTGCGGCATAAATCATTATCCAATTCACCAACAAGGATAACTGGGTCTGAAAGGTGTCTAAAAAATGCCCTCCACTGTGTAAGAGGCTCAAGGCTAAGTTTCCTATCAAGATATATCTGCACGGTAGGCGTCTTGTCAGTAATACATCACGCTTGGCCACAATTAATCTGTTGTGAATTGGAAATGTGCTAACGTTGTCCTGCATGAGTGTTCCTGCTTTTAATAATGTAAACAACGGCTTCCCAGTATGATGCTCAATACTCTGCGTTCTGTCAGAAATTAGGTTAATGCAGCATGACCTTCATCCACTTGGAGTCTGCACCCGGCGTCATACCATGAAATGCGATACGGCCGTCAACATGCTTAACTACAAAAGTAGTTCTTACTCGTAATGCCGTCCTTTTTGACATAATGATTTTTATACATGAATTGTTTATATTTAATAATTGAAAAATTGACACATTACCAGACTACAATTTGTTAAACCTAATAGTGATGTGACTCCCTTTATAGGAACCACTTACCACTGACTATTCACTGTTTGCCTTATATTAGGCCTTAGGATAGTGTGCAGGGGACGTAAGTTCCCTAATTGGGAACTTTCTTTTCGGTTTTGCTTATTTTGCAAGACCATCTAAGCAGCTTATGACCTCTTTAACTGCCAGGCTAACAACCTGTCTGCTTTATTGGCCTGCATATAATACCTCTGTTTAGTCATCAACAGGGATTTCTCTGCCCTACGAGTTCGCAGCAATTCCAACTGACTATGAAGTTCCTTCAACCTTTTGTGCAGCACCCTCGTTCTCAACTGTGCTTCTAAATCCTTTTCCATCCCCACTCCCTGCTTCTCCTATCAAACTTGCAATGCAATGAGTTCCCCTCGCATTACTGCCATAAAGGCATCCCAAGTTACCTCCGGCGAGACAACTTGATTATTGTTGACAGAGAAATACTTGTCTATCTTGTTGCAAATTGTGCCTAACAGTTGCCTAAGCATAATCTGTTCTTGACAGGGATTGATATATATATACGAATAACACGTATAGCCCTTTAGCTTCCCCTCTTGGTCCGCCAAACATCTCGTAGGGTCAGGTTTTTTAAGCTTTCCTTTAACGCCCCTGAAGGGGCGACTGAACTCCTCCCCGCTCCCGCACTTCTGTCTATGGCTGGGTCCCACACCAGGCTAAAATCACCCATCAACAGAATGTCTCCTACTGCAAAGCTCTACAGTTTAGCTGCCACCTCCCACAAAACCCCATCTTCGGCCACCTCTCCTCCCTCCTTCTCTGCCTTTCCCCTGTTCTCCCCAGACAAGGTTTCTAGACAAGTCCGATCTATGAAAGTCTCATCAAAACAGGTTCACACTTGTTCCTCCAAAACCATCAAGGACCACATTGAAACCTTGGTCCCTGCTCTGGGTGACTTCTGCAACCACTCCTTCGCCATTTGAGTCTTCTCCTCCTCCCTAAAGCACTCCCCTGTGCACCCTCTTCTGAAGAAACCCTCTGCCAACTCGTCCTGCCCTGCTAACTATCGCCCAATCTCCATCACTCCTTTCCTGGGCAAAATCCTGGAAAAGCTGGCCATCTCCCAGCTTAATCTTCACACTAAATCTGTTGATTGTCTCCATGACCATCAGTCTGGCTTCGGAGCTGCCAGAAGCACAGAAACTGCTTTCCTGAACATCCGTGAAGACATGCTCTCCAACCTCGATTCCAACACCCCCTGTGCCCTCATCTCACTCGATCTCTCTGCTGCCTTTGACACAGTCAACCATGCCATCCTGCTCAACCGTCTCTGTGATAACCGAGGTATCACTGATCAGGCCCTAGCTTGGCTAACCTCTTTCCTCTCCGATTGACCCTTCCAGGTCCAACTCGGGTCCTTCCTCTCCTCTGTCTCTATCTCTACCTGTCGTGTTCCCCAGGGGTCTAACCTCTCTCCCTGGCTTTTCAACCAATACCTGTCACTTCTTGCCGACCGCATTGCCACTCTCTGCCCCAACTTTCAGTGCTATGCGGATGACACTCAACTCATTTTCAGGCTCCTTTCCGCCACTTTCTCTCCTTCTCTCACCTCTGACTGCCTATCTGCTATCCAGGAGTTGTGTGCCGCCAATGATCTCTGCCTTAATGCCAGTAAGACTGAGATTCTCCTCATTGGCACACCTGCTCCCTCCTTCCCTGTCACTCTCTGGCCGGCCTCCCTTGGCCCTCTTCCTGCTCCCACTTGTGAGGCAAAAAACCTCAGGGTCATCTTCAACTCCACACTCCGCTTCTCTCCTCACATCTCCAATGTCTCTGAGAAGTCACACTACCAGCTGCACCTCCTCAGAGGTATTCTTCCTTTCCTCTCCTTCCCCCAGAGGCTCACTGTCTCCAGAGCTCTGGTTCTCTCTAGGTTGAACTACTGCAACAGCCTCTTTTTAAATCAGGTTTGTACCGTTTTACGGAATATAATGGTTTGCATAAACCAAAAGTTCTAAACATGCTATCACCAAAGGTTTGAACACCAAAAGTTTGATCCTTTGGTGGTAGCATTGTAAAACTAAAAAAGAAACAGGGGCTGCGGGGGTGTCCCCCACATCGCCCGGCTCACTATACTTCATAGTATAGTGAGCGGGGGTTGCGGGGGACAACCCCACAGCCTTCCAGGGCAGTATACTTTACAGTAAAAAAAGAAAGAAAAAAAAAGGACCCTGTGGCGCCGTGTCCCGATCACGGAAGTGAAGGGGAACTGGCGCCGCAGGGACCCAGCGTGAAGAAGAAGGTAAGTGGGGTTTGTTTATGTTGGGGGTGTGGGTTTGTTGAGGGTGTGGGGTGTATCATGGGTGTGTTGTGGGCGGGTGTGTGGGTGTGGATATGTACGTGTGTTCGCATGAGAAAGGTGCAAACTTTTGGTAGTTCGCACATTTGTCATGCAAACTTTCCGACCGCTGGATATTCAGCCGTGGTTGGATCACGTAGATCCCTCGCTTTCCACATTGCGCCTTTAAACACTTGTGTATAGGGGCGTAATAAATGCCATATCATATCATATCTTGCCCTATAGTGGGTGCATATATGGTCGCCATGGTAACTTGTATTCTAAGTGTACTAGTACAAATAAAGACCTCCCCTCAACACCCACCAGGTCCCGTACAATTGTAGCCTTAAGCAAGTCTTTGAATACTGTCATGACCCCTGAACCCTCCCCTTTCGCATTAGATTGGACTATCTGAGAGAATTGTCGCCATCTCACCATGGATGTATCTACCTTCTTTAGCATAGTCTTTGTTAATGAAGAAACATACAGGCAGCCTTCTGGGAAAAAAAACAAAAAAAACAGGGGCTGCGGGGGTGTCCCCTGCAACGCCCACTCACTATACTTTACAGTATTGTGAGCGGGGAATGCAGGGGGAACCCCTGCAGCCTTCCGTAAAATAAAAAGGACCCTGCAGTGCTGGTTCCCGCTCACATAAGTGAAAGGGAACTGGTGCTGCAGGGACCCAGCGTGAAGAAGAAGGTAAGTGGGGTTTGTTTATGCTGGGGGTGTGGGTGTGTTAAGGGTGTGGGTGGGGTGTGTGTCATGGGTGTGTTGTGGGTGTGGGTGGGGGTGTGAGTATGTACGTGTGTTCGCATGAGAAAGGTGCAAACGTTTGGTAGTTCGCACTTTTGTCATGCAAACTTCTCGACCGCAGGACATTCAGCCACGGTCGGATCACATAGATCCTTTAAATCTGCCTGCTTCTACTCTCCGCACTTTGCAACTCATCCAGAACAGGACTGCAAGACTTGTCCTTGGCCTCAAGCCCAGGGATCGTATCTCTCCAGGACTGACATTTCTGCACTAGCTCCCAGTAGCTGCGAGGATTAAGTTCAAAACCCTCTGCATTGTCCACAAGGCCTTCTGGGTGCCTGAGGCCTTGTTAGGGAGAATTCCCTTTTTGGGCTGAATTTCCTAACCTAGTGAGTCCCCCAGCAGCTTTGCTGGATTTCTGGAGTTTGTTTTTTTTCTCCTGCCAAGAGTGAGACTCTTTTTCTCCCACTCTTGGACATGATTTATGGTGTTCCTTTGACTATTAATATGTTTTATGGGCTATGGGGCCCTTTACTCCATAGGGTCTCATGTGTTTTTACTATGTGTGTTACACAGCACCCTCCATGCAGTGACACAGGGGTGTCATAGTGACACCCCACCATAGACTCCATACCCTGGGACTGACTACTGTCTCCCAGGGCATGTAAAGTCACCATTGGCTTTACTAGTCCCAAATTATGAACAGAAACCAGTACAAACCATCATATTGTGGACGTACTGGTCGGGGCAATTCGATTGCCCCGGGGTCTGTTAGTCGCGGGGGCACGTCTCCGTCCCCCCTGATCGAGTTTTGGCTGGTGGCAGTGGATACTACTTTTTATATTTGACCACAAAATCCCCATTGTTCGAGGCTACCAACTTTAATTATTTAATTCTCATAGCCTCGAACATACCGCCGGTTTATTTATTTAATATTAATTCGCCGGTTGGTATTTTTTGCCAGGACTCGATTCTAAAATGGCGTTTGTGGTCTCTTCTGTGACTCCAACCCAAGTCGAGCCCTTTGTTCCACTTTTGGCGGGCTTCTCCACAGAAGCCTCCAAAAGTGGTGCCACTCTGTCTGGGTACCACAGGGGGTATGGGAGGGGGTTTAGGCACCCTGGACTGAGTTACCTTGGTAACTCAAGTCGCACTCTTGTGTGATTGGCCCAAGTGGTGAGCCGGCCGGCTCACCACTTAGCATGTTTGATTGACAGCTAGGCTGAGTGAATGGGGGTGTGCTGCATAAAAGCACGGCTTTGGGGACTGGAACTTCAGAAGTCGCCACAGGACCTGAGAATCCGACGAGGGAGAAGCTGAGCCGACCTGCTACGACGACACCACCGGTGGAGCCCTGCGGAACCGACTCACCACTTCCTGACGACAGAGAAGATCTCCCTGCTGGAGAGTCTTCTTCCCCTGACTGGTGGGCACAACCAGTTTACCTTCTTTTCCTCGCATCCCAGGACGTCTTGTGGTCGAATTGGCCGTGCCAAGCACCCCGGCAACCGGATAGCCACTTACCACTGGACCGCGAACCAAAGGACCGCTCCTTTTAACTGAGAACTCCGAGGCTGGTTTATTCCCTGGCAGTGCAACGGACTCCTGTCTTCCTCCCCGACGGGATCCTCTCTTCCCCCGGACGAAGCACCGACTTACCTCTGCTGCCAGGAACAACTGCCCCCGCTGGAGTATTCTCACCACTTTAAGGTACCGTGTCCGCCAGGCCTCCCTTTCTAAAGATTGCTACAAGGTAATAATAATCCCTTAACCTTCTGGACTGGGCTGGGCCGCCTTGACCATCTAACTGGTCCCCTTTCTTTTGGTCCAACTCTTTCTGAACCTTTTCGAGACTTTTGTGCACTTTTTAACCGTGTGACCTTGGACACATTTCGTTCTGATCCTCTTAAAGTGGATCCGGCTTACTGAACTCTAACTTCACGGTTTGACTCTGCCTTCCTCTCTTGCTGTGTTCTTGTGAAAGTGTTGGGATATGTTTCACTTTATATCCTGCTTTTCTCTCCCTTTTAAAATGAATTATTAGAGTGCCATCTGCGTTAAGCGCTCACCGCTGTCTGAAAATAAGTGGAGCTTTACTTAAGACTTGTCTAATATTCTTTTAAGGGAGTGTATATCTTTTAGTGACCGTGTTTTTGAACTGCTTAATATTAGTGCCTGTGTGTTTTATTAGATGTGGTTTTAAATAAATAATTATATCTCTTTTACACCAAGCTCTGGTCAGTGTTTGCTTGTTCTACTATGTTCTTTTGACCTATTGTGAATACTCTGTATACTGCCTAACTCTTCTTGAGGGAAGTCTGACTGCTCAGCCACAGCTACCAAGTGAATCTGTGTGGTACAGACTGCTACCAAGTGGGTTTACTGCCAAACACCTGTAGTCTTAAATCTTTTGCAGTGGTCCAAGAGGGAACTGCACAGGTTTCTGCCTAACAGGCCTCAATACCTTCAACTCTCTCTTCCTAAATATCTTCCTTCTCGAGCTCTTCCGCCTCCAACTCCCTCAGGGTGAGTCGGTTCTCCAAGCAACGAGTTGGTGGTAGATCTCTTTCTTTGGCTGGGACCTCCCTCTGGAACAGTCTCCCTGCCTCCTGAAACTTGAGGAGAACCTTATCTGGTTCCGGAAGCACCTCAAAACTTTCCTCTTTGCTTGTGCTTTCTCTCCTCCTCTCCCCTGCTAAACTCCTGGATGAAACGGAAACTGGACTGCTCACTTGGCTACCCTGTGGTCTCGGTCCCAGGTCCCTCCCCCGCCAGTTGCAGACCTGCACTGCCTCCCTGGCAACCCCCGCACTTGGGGACTGTTTTCTGTATCCCTACAGTCCCCTACCAGCACTTTTCACCTGATGTCTTCACTTACCCTTGCACTTGCCACCAGCTGGCCACACTTTTTACTTATTACTTATTTATTCTATTTATTTTCACTTTCCCCTCTTCCCGCCACCGCACTTTTCCCTTTTCCTCTTCCCCTGCACTTGCCCGATCTCAATGTCACCTGGCCTAGTAAGATTGTTGTCTCTGTCTTCCCTCTGTTCCCCCTCCCTTGCCTCGTCGCGCCTTTAAACACTTGTGCATAGGCACGTTATAAATGCCATATCATATCATATCATGTCTTGCCCTATAGTGGGTGCATATATGGTCGCCATAGTAACTTGTCTGTATTCTAACTGTACTAGTACAAATAAAGACCTCCCCTCAAACATCCGCCAGGTGCCGTACAATTGTAGCCTTAAGCAAGTCTTTGAACCCCATCAGGACCCCTGAACTCTTCCCTTTCGCATTAGATTGGACTATCTGAGAGAATTGTCTCCATCTCACCATGCTTGTATCTGCCTTGTTTGTTTGTTTGTTTGTTTGTTTGTTTGTTTATTTATTTATTTATAGCACGTGTCAGACCCGAAGGTATCCGGGCGCGTGAACAAGAATACTTTAAGCTTACAAGTTACAGTTGCACATTACAGAATACTCACAGGAAAAATTAACAGCACAGATGATAATTACCACGGAAATTTTGTACACAGTTATATACAGAGTAATATACACAAATAATTTGAACACAGAGGTGTATACACAGTATACGCTGAAAGTCAAAAAGCAAGGTAGAGTATGCAGGAGAGATGTGCATGAAAGTATGCGTTCAGCTGCAGATTATCAGATGGGTCAGGCATATGCGGTCAGGGCGTAGTCAGTTATAGGTCGTTTTTTTTTGAGCCATTTAATACAATTGAATCTGAAGTGTAGATAAAATTGGTCAGACCTTAGAGAATTTGGGAGGGAGTTCCACAGCTGGGCCGCTTTGACTGGGAAGCTGTTGCCTCCGGCAGTGGTCAATTTGAATGGGGGCAGAACTAGACGGTCAGTATACGCTTCTCTGGTAGGTCTATTGGAACTTCTTCTTTTGAACCTTTCTATTAGGTATTTGGGGGCTAAATCATTAATGCTTTTGAACGTTAGCAATACTGTTTTGAGTTTAATTTTGTCAGCTGTAGAGAGCCAATTAGATTGTCTTCTGACATCTGAGATATGCTCTCTTCTTAGGATTCCTAAGGCGGCTCTGAGGGCTTTGTTCTGCAAAGTTTGGATTTTTTGCAAAGTGTGTTTATTAAACCCTATGCATAGTGCGTTGCAGTAGCCCAATTTGGATAATACCAGTGCTCTTGATAGGGTGAGGCAGCTAGTAGTGGACAAGTATGGTTTTACTGCTCTAATCAGCTTGCAGGTGTATGCAGTAGTTGAGGCCATCGCATTCACCTGTTTTGTTAGAGAGAGGCAGGAGTCTAGGTAAAAACCTAATGTTTTTACCTCTTTCGCTACTTTAATGGTATTGCCGTCTATAACAGTTTTTTTATATTTTGTGTATTCCCCAGTATGATGAGTTCCGTTTTGTCATCATTCAGGTATAGACCATGACGGGCCATCCATGTCTGGATGATGAGGTATATCTTATTTACCAAGGCCAAATCATGTTCATAGTCCCCCAAAAGTGGGATGAGAATCTGAGTGGCATCTGCATAGTTTGTGTAGGTGACACCCAGAAGATCCAGATCATCAAACAGGGGCTTTGTGAAAATGTTATACATGGTCGGAGAGACGCAGGAACCCTGGGGGACGGCACATGTAATAGGTACGGGGTCAGCCGCTGCAGAGGTAGAGAAAACGCTCATGGTTCTTCCACTTAAGAACAACTTGATCCAGGCTATGGCATGTGAGGAGAAGTGGGCCGCAGATTCCAAGTGGGTACAGAGCACATCGTGATCCACCAAGTCGAATGCTGCTGAGAGATCCAGTAGGAGGTGTAGGGCAGTTTTTCCTAGGTCTCTCAGCTCGTCCACCTGGGTTTTGAGATCGATAAGCGCGGTTTCGGTACCGTGCTGAGGCCTGAAACCTGATTGTCTGGTACCTAATAGTTGATGCAGCTCCAAGTATTTTTGGATCTGCAGGTAAGCCACTCTGTCTAGTATTTTTAACAGAAATGGCACTGTTGTAATTGGCCTGTAGTTTGTAGGGATGGACGGATCCAGGGTTTGCTTTTTAAGGAGGAGGAGGACCCAAGATTGTTTGAGGTTGTTTGGTATTGTGCCTGATGCATAGGAGGCATTAATAAGTTTAGAAATAAATGGGGCTGAGTCCCTAGCCGCATCTTTTATCAGTTGAGCTGGGCAGATGTCACCTCAGCAGTTAGATGGTTTGAGCAAGAGTATTATTTTTTCAATCTCTAAGATAGTTACTTTAGTGAAGTTGAATTTTAATTCTGGTTTGGTGGTAGTGGGTAGTTTGCCTCTTTGATTGGTCGAAAGAGGAATAATTTGTTTTTTTTTCTCAATTTTGGTTTGGAGTGCAGCAGTTTTGTCATTTAGCGCTTTTTGGATGTTGGAACACCACAATTTATTTTTGTTGCAGTTGTCCGGAGCAGGGATAGGGTTTTCCAGTTCTTTAGTATAACGAATAGCACTTTAGTTCTGGATTTTGCCTTTAATATTCTGTTGTCAAAGCTCTCTTTTTTAACTCTCCTTATTTCGCTTTTGTAAATGTTAGATGCGTTGATGAGAGCTGCTTTATTAGTCTCAGTTGGAGTTAGTCGCCAAGAGGATTCACACCTGCCTTTTTCTCTCCTTTCTATCCTTTTCTATCCTTAAAGACTTAAAGTGAGGGGTGAACCAAGTATTTAAATGTGCTCTAGGCTTGCTTTTTCTCAGTTTCAAGGGGGCAATAGTGTCCAGGGCTTTGGCCATGGGTGAGTTGAATTTGTTCACTAGAGCTGAGGGGTCTAGTGATTCAGGTCGGGAGTTTAGAGTTGGGAGGATTAGTGGTAACAGTTTGTCTGTGGTTATATATATATTTCTGAGGCTTGTGGAATCTGCTTAGATCACATGCTGTGCATAGGCCGACATCTAGTGGAAGCTGCGGAGTATTACAGTTTGTTTTTCGAAACTTGAAAATGGGCGTCGACACAGGCGTGCCAGTAATACTATCCCTAGTGTGACGTCCACTGTACCCAAGATCCCTCATGCGTCTAGGATCCTCAGATTGTTTTTTTCCGCCATACTGGTGGAAGCATCTTGCGGAGTCCCCTGGCCTTAGCCATACTTTGCTAATAATTGAAATTTATAATTCTTTATTGACATCCTTCCCCACCCCAACGTCGACCCTCGACACTCGACGACGGCTGGAGAAGACATCGACCGTCGGCTGCTGCACGACGGATCTGGCCCTCGGCCTCAGCCCGGGCCTAGTAGGCCGCTGGCCTCGGCCCTGCAAGTAGGGAGAGTGGGGGGTGGTACATACTCTTCACTCTTGGTATATAGGTACACCTTATATATTTCCTACACTTACCAGCCCGCTGCCTTTAGGTGCGTATGGAGGGTACCCCTTTCCAGTTCTGCCCCAAGTGCAACCGCAAATACCCTTGGGTCGACAGGCACGCCTCGTGCAATCTCTGCTTGCCGAGGGACCACCCCGAAGCGAACTGCAGAGCGTGTAGTAGGTTTAAACCTAAGACACTTAAGGACCGTTCGACTAAGCGTTGGGCCCACCACGCCAGGCAGGCGGCCATGGCAGCGGAGGGCGCCTTCAGCGATGGCAGCGACGCCGTACTTTCGGACGGCGAGGGCATTACGGCGTCGAAAGACAGCCGAGCGCAGGTCCCCGACCTCGGAAGGTCGTCCGGCAGGGCGGCTATGGGGAAGACCCCCGGCGACGCAAGCGCTACACACCCTACACACACTAAGCACACTAAGTCCAACCGAACCTCGACGACGTCGACTTCTCGGAAAGAGGCACAGATAGAACGGTCCGACTCGGTGTCCTCTGGGCGCTCTCGATCGAGATCGCCTCATGACGCAAGGCAATCATCCACTCTTGCCAAGAGTGCCTCGCTCCCTAGACTAACGGAAGTTCGATCGTCGGAGGACGAAGACGACTTCCACCCCCAGACCGCGCTCCAAGAAACGGAGCCCGCACTTAACACCAGTGAGGCCCCACGCTTGAAAAACACACCCGATCCTCGACGCCAGGCGTCGAAAGTCTCCGGGGCCTCCAAGGGACAGGGAAAACATTTTTCCACGCACGGGGAGGGGGGGAAACAGCGGAAAGCACATTCTTCCACTCCTGTACGTCCATCCTTCCCCCCTAAGCAGACAGACAAATACAAGTCTACTGAGAGATCAACATCCAGCAAGGGTACCCTTCATAAGTCCCCTAAATTGCCTACTAAAGTCATCCCCTGTTCCAAAGAATGGTCCAGTGAAGACATAGACAGGGTCATGTCAAGGATGTCTTCCTTGGCTGATTTCTACGACAAGAATCCAGAGCATTTCCTCTCGTATGACCCTCAGGGGGCCACACCCTCAGGTTCCACTGATCCTATCCCCCTAAGTAAAAAGGCCCGGTTCGAAAGACCTGAACCCTTCGAGGTGCAGCCTTACTCTACTCCATACTCTACTCCACACCCCAGGTACCAAGGAGAGCCTTTCCCTGAGGGGGACCAGGAGTTTGAAATTATGGAGGAACAAACCGGGACGGAATACTATGCGGATGACGAGGATCAGGAGGAGGGAGAAGATGAGCAAGAAATTTACAGAGTAGATTCCCCGGTAGAGAGCGAAGCACCAGTTACCGACTCGCCAGTCGATAACCAGCCCCTCCTTAATGAGGTTCTCGCTCGCGCGGCAGAAAATTTTCACATCGACACCCACGGTGTACAGGAGGAAAGGGACTTCGCAGAAGAGTTGGTGGGAGAGAGGAGGCCGGTCGCTCAGACCATCCCTATCCTTAAATCCATCCAACGAAGAATAGATCCGTCCCTGGTGAACCCAAACCTCACCAGAGCAGTCAACCCCAGGGTCGAAAAACGTTTCCGGGCAGCCCAGTCTGACCCTCTCTATATAAGAGGACATCTTAAACCAGACTCCCTAGTGGTTACCAACACTCGGAAGAGGGCAGGAACACCCTTATCTTCATCAAAAGCTCCTCCCGACAAGGAGAGCAAGAAACTTTACGGGTTTGGCAGGAAGGTAGCCTCAACGTCCGCCTACCAAGCAAGGATTGCTAACTCCACCACCCTGTTGGCCAGCTACAACTGCCATCAATGGGAAGAGGTCGCGGCGCTCATAGCCTCTGCTCCTGAACCGTTAAAGGGCCCATTGGCTCGGATTTCGGCAGAAGGGAGAGCCGTGTCTGGTTGCATATTAAAAGCAACTTTCGACGCCGCGGACAACGCAGGAAGATTGATAACAGAAGGTACTGTTATCAAAAGACATGCATGGTTACGGCAGTCGGGGTTCAAAACAGAAACTCAGGCTTCATTAATAGACAAGCCGGTGGAACCCGATCTATTGTTTGGGAAAGCGGTCGAAGACGCACTGAAAAACGCCAAGGACGAATATGAGACACTGAAATCCCTTGGCCAACTAACCAACAAACCCCCTAACCAGAGGGGGAATAGTAATTTTCGTCGCCCACGCGGCCAAAATTCACAAAGAGGCAACTATGCCCAGGGACAGGGTACACAGTGGAACAACAGCCAGCAGTCTACCCAAAGTTACGGCAGGGGTAACAAAAGAGGGCGTTGAAGAGGCAGAGGCAGCCCCAACAAGGGAACTGGCACGCCTCCACCAAAGCAGTGACGCTCAGTTCAGGGTCCCTTCTCACGCAACCCCAGTAGGGGGACGCATTTCCAACTTCACCCAGGCTTGGGAAGGGATTACCTCAGACAGATGGGTACTGTCAACAGTGTCCACAGGATATTGTATAGAATTACTGCAGCGTCCCCGGAACCATCCTCCACGACAAAGAGTACACTCCTTAGAACATCAGAAGATCCTTCTCGAGGAGATTGCCATTCTGCTAGAAAAGGACGCGATAGAACTTGTCCCAGGACACCAGGTAAACAAGGGTATCTATTCAACTTACTTCCTTGTGCCAAAGAAAGATTTGACAATGCGCCCAGTACTGGACTTACTGGCCTGCCAACAAGTATGTCAAGCCCCAAAATTCCGTATGACCACGCTACAAGAGGTAATCCCCTCCTAAAAAAGGGGATTACATGGCAACCTTGGATATGAAGGATGCTTATTTTCATATTTCCATGCTCCCGGCGCACAGAAAGTACTTGCGCTTCAAGGTGGACAGTCGCCACTACCAATTCAAGGTACTGCCCTTCGGGATAGCTTCAGCACCAAGGGTATTCACCAAGGTACTGGCGGTGGCAGCTGCACACCTACGCAGGGAGGCAATCCCAGTGTACCCTTATCTGGACGACTGGCTCATAACGGGGGAAACCCCAGGAATTTGCAGGACAAACATTCAAAGGACTATCGACCTCCTCCACGAATTAGGCTTCTCAATCAACGAGAAGAAGTCAAGCCTAGTGCCAAGCACCTCAAAACAGTTCCTAGGAGCAATCCTAGATACTCAGAAAGGGTTGACCTTCCCTTCGGAAGAGAGAATTCGGAATATACTACTGCAAATTCCACATTATCAGTCCGGTCAACAAATAACGGCACACAAAGCAATGCGGTTACTGGGCATGATGGCGTCATGCATTTACCTGGTCCCCCACGCGCGACTGCGCATGCGTCCTATGCAGGAATGGTTGGCGAAACAGTGGTCTCAGGCAAGTGGTCAGTGGGACGATCTAGTGGTCGTTTCGCCAACACTTGTACAGAGCCTACACTGGTGGACAAGAGAGAATCTCGCAAGGGGAAAACCCTTTTACGATCCCGAAGTACAGGCAGTGGTGACTACAGATGCTTGCCTGACTGGGTGGGGAGCTCACCATCTCCACCACACAGCTCAGGGTCTCTGGTCTCACTCAGTAGCCAAGAACCACATCAACCTGCTAGAGCTTCTGGCAGTATTCAGAGCGCTTCGGGCGTTCGAGCCCCATCTACTAAACTTGTCGGTGCAGATCCGGACGGACAGCACGACAGCCATGTTCTATCTGAACAAGCAAGGAGGGACTTGTTCGCCAAATCTGTCCAAGCTTGCCCAGAAAATCTGGATATGGGCACTCAGACGGAACATCTTCCTGTCATCGCAACATGTTCCAGGGGAGCTCAATTCCCTAGCGGATGCTCTAAGCAGAGACTCCCTCCCAGAAGAACACGAATGGGTCCTCACAGAGAGATCGTAGAAGATCTCTTCTCTCAGTGGGGTTTCCCCACTATAGACTTATTCGCCACAAGCGAAAACAAACAATGCCCAGGATTTGCATCCAGGTTCCCCCAGCCAGACTCCCAAGGGAACGCCCTGTGGATGAACTGGTCAGGGATGTTTGCGTACGCTTTTCCACCAACTCCTCTCATCAGGAAGGTGGTGTACAAGATGAACAAGGAATCGATGACGCTCATCCTAGTTGCTCCCATGTGGGCGAGACAACCATGGTTTCCACACCTACGCAGGATGGCGGTGTGCGAGCCCATCAAACTTCCAGCATGGTACAACCTACTGTCCCAGCAACAAGGTCAAACAGTGCACCAGCTACCCAACTCAATGAACCTGGCAGCATGGCTCCTGAGATCATAGAGTTTGGACATCTCAATTTACCACAGAGGTGTATGGACATCCTAAAAGAATCCAGGAAACCAAACACAAGGCACTGTTACTTTGACAAGTGGAAGAGATTCGTTATTTGGTGCCAAAATAAACAAATCAACCCGGTTGATTGCACTCCTTCCAACATTGTGACATACATGCTCCACCTGCTGGATGCAGGATTGGTTTTTAACTCTCTGAAAGTACACCTGGCTGCCCTCTCGGCTTACACCACATTCCATAACAAGGTGTTGTGGTGGAAAGTACCAGTAGTTAAAGCCTTCATGGAAGGAGTAAAGAGACTTCACCCTCCTATTTCTAACCCACCGCCAGGATGGGACCTTAATGTGGTGCTAGCTAAGCTCATGGGCCCCCCTTTCGAACCCATGCATAAAAGTAGTCTCAAACACCTGACTTATAAAACGGCCTTCTTAGTAGCCATACCTCTATAAGAAGGGTCAGTGAAATTCAGGCTCTGTCAGTGCAGGATCATTTCTTTACTGTCCACAAAGACAAACTGGTTTTACGCACACACCCTAGGTTCTCACCTAAATTTATATCTAAATTCCATGTAAACCAGTCCATCGAGCTTCCGGCTTTCTTCCAGAACCCGCAAAGCTCGGCTGAGGTGAAACTACACACCCTAGATGTGCGTAGGGCGGTCCTCTACTATGTAAATAAAACCAGACCGCTAAGGAAAACAGATCAACTGTTTGTCTCCGTCGCTACAGGCAGAGAGGGAGATCGCGTCTCTAAAGGCGCTATCTCGAAGTGGATTATCAACTGTATACAGCTGTGTTACTCTCTTTCTGAAAAAACTCTACCTTTTACGCCAAGAGCCCACTCTACTAGAGGCATTGGGGCCACTCTGGCTTTCATTGCAAATGTTCCCCTCGACACCATTTGCAAAGCAGCTACTTGGAGCTCTTTTCACACTTTTACTCAGCATTACTGCATTGACACTCATTCCAAGACAGATACACAAGTGGGACAAAGGTTCTAAGACACCTGTTTGCTCATGACCCTTCTCACATCCCACCTCCTTCCTCTGGTACTGCTCGCTAATCTATGCACAGCATGTGATCTAAGCAGATTCCACAAGCCTCAGAAGGGATACATTACTCATCGTAATCGTATTTCTGCTGCTTGTATCTGCTTAGATTCACATGTGACCCACCCTTCCTCCCCTCCGAGAGAAGGCGCATGATTGCTTGTAGTCTTACCTTTCTGTCTATCTGCTTGGATTATCTGTACTCACGCTACTCCTCATGCTTCCTCATGTCAGAAAAAATACAATCTGAGGATCCTAGACGCGTGAGGGATCTTGGGTACAGTGGACGTCACACTAGGGATAGTATTACTGGCACGCCTGTGTCGACGCCCATTTTCAAGTTTCGAAAAACAAACTGTAATACTCCGCAGCTTCCACTAGACGTCGGCCTATGCACAGCATGTGAATCTAAGCAGATACAAGCATCAGAAATACGATTACGGTGAGTAATGTATCCCATATATATATATATATACATATATATATATATATATATATATATATATATATATATATATATATATATATATATATATTTTATTTCTAGTTGGTATGGGGGAGCTAATATTTTTCCTTAGGTTGAGTAGTTTTTTCATTTATGAGGAAGGTTATTCGCGCATGATCTGTCCGGATTTGTGGGCTGACATCAGTAATAGTTACATTACAGTTGTGGTTGGCTACCCAGTCGTGTGTTCGGCCTTTTTTGTGGGTGGGTTGTGAGATTCTTTGGGTAAATCCAAGTTCTGTGAGGACATTGGAGATATTGGTCGCTTGCAAGTCTTTGTGGTCATTGAAACCTAGGTTCAGATCTCCCAGTAGGATGGCTTGCGATGAGATTTTTAGGTTATTTGAAAGGATCATAGAAATGTCCTCCTCAAAGGTTCCGATGGGACCTGGTGGCCTGTAGATGAGGTGTATATTGATATATTGAGAGGATGGTGTTAAAAATTTAGCGGTTAAGGATTCGCAGGATTTGGTGTGCGAGAGCGCTTCTATTTTTATGGTGAGATTATTTTTGGTGATGATGGCTAAGCCGCCTCCTCGAGAGTTGGTTCTATCTTCTCCGAGAATATTATACTTAGGGGGAAATTCAAGCATCAGAGCAGGACCTGCTTGGTGAAGCCAAGTTTCCTTTATGGCTAGAAAGTCATAATCACCTATTTGGATGAGATCCACAATTTCGGTGGCATGTGCTATTATTGACCTAGCATTAATAAGGGCACCCTTCAGAGGAGTGTTTAGTTTAGGTGTCGCAAGGGTGACACATCTTTTTTTTTGGTTGGCCTATTGCTTAGTTTGCAGAGTTTGTTAGTGGGGTTGTTATGGTAGGAATCTCTTTTGGTAGGGGAGATGTTTAGTTTGGAGGCATTAAGTTGGAGGTCTCTTCTACTACTAGATTTAGTGACTAGTCTGGCTGGCGGTTCATTGATTTTGGGTAATCTCGATCGTAACTTGGCATTTCTACTTATGGTTTCACACGGGATGTTTGTTAGGGAGGGGTTAAGGACAGGTAACTTTATGGACCGAGGGTCGGTACCTAGGGTCATAGCCGGTCAGCTCTTATCAGAGTTCAGCGTTGCGGTAGACATAAATTGCGGTGGGTAGTTTACTGATACCATTGTGGACCAGAAAGGGGTCAGATAGATGAGGGTGGTGAGCATTCTATCCTGAGGGTGAGTATCTATGTCTAGTGGCAGGCCACCGTGATGTCTAGGTAATCGCTAGTGGGTTTTGGAGCCTTCTTTAGAATAGTCTTTTTTAATGAAGAAACATACAGACTGCCAACTCTTTACGAAACGCTCATATCCTGATTCCAGGTAGCATCAGTGATGATAAATGTAATTTATCCCGCTGAGGAAGCCCGCTGAGGAGTTAAGGGCGTTTGACCTGCTCTGTTTACTGCTGGTCGGCTGGAAGTTTTAGCCCCCTGATCTACTGAAAGACACACCTGATACTTTTGTCCATGTCCCTGCACAGCTGATCGCTGCTCCGACTCGCGTCAGTCAGCTGGGAGGACCCAGCTGCAGTTTGAAAGAGAGCGCGAAAACTGAACTATCAGCTGTTTGCCAGTGCCGACGTTAAACCACGCCCACAGGAAGAGGCGTATAAAGCTGCGACGCCTTAACCCGTGCGGTGTGAAGCCCGCTGAGGAGTTAAGGGCATCTGACCTGCTCTGTTTACTGCTGTTCGGCTGGAAGTATTAGCACCCTGATCTACTGAAAGACACACCGTCTACTTTTGTCCATGTCCCTGCACAGTTGATCGCTGCTCCGACTCGCATCAGTCAGCTGGGAGGACCCAGCTGCAGTTTGAAAGAGAGCGCGAAAACTGAACTATCAGCTGTTTGCCAGTGCCGACGTTAAACCACACCCACAGGAAGAGGCGTATAAAGCTGCAACGCCTTAACCCATGTGGCGTGAAGCCCGCTGAGGTGTTAAGGGCGTCTGACCTGCTCTGTTTACTGCTGTTCGGCTGGAAGTATTAGCCCCCTGATCTACTGAAAGACACACCTTCTACTTTTGTCCATGTCCCTGCAGAGCTGATCGCTGCTCCGACTCGCGTCAGTCAGCTGGGAGGACCCAGCTGCAGTTTCAAAAAGAGCGAGAAAACTGAATGAACTATCAGCTGTTTGCCAGTGCCGATGTTAAACCACACCCACAGGAAGATGCGTATAAAGCTGCAACGCCTTAACCCGTGCGGCGTGAAGCCCACTGAGGAGTTAAGGGCGTCTGACCTGCTCTGTTTACTGCTGTTTCCGGCTGGATACGCAGGATATGCGGTAAGTGCTTGTCCGTGCACCATATTCTAACTTAATAAATCACCCCTCACTGACTGCATACCCCTTTGCTTGAATAAATTGCCAATGGACCCCACAAAGCCCCTGACACGCTTAGAAGAAAAACTTGAAGAGTCGTTGGCAACTGTACCCGAAAGCACCAATTCCTTGGAGTCACATGGAAATCCCACGCATAACCCCAACAACATTGAATCTAAAACGGTAGAGCTAACGGTTACGCCACGTTCAACAGTGAAATAAAAAAAAGAAGATAATTCTGTTCCGTTACCTACTACGGGCAGAACTCCGGCATTATGTTGACCGGATGACCAAGTGCTACCTTCACCGAAACCAATACCGAAAATTGCAAACACGAAATCAGCAGGAAAGAATCCTTCGTCTCTTGATCCTCATTCCCCCTTTCCGCTGGACCAACGGAAGGTCACTCCTTCTTCACTTATTTTGATCACTTCATCACTGCAGCCTTTCAATCACCCAATTTCTTCTGAAACAATCGACCCAGAGATACAACGGACTATGCCGCTAAATCTGCACATACTAACCATTCAGCCCTTCCTTGACACAACAGCACCTGATTACTCAACACAAGCTCTCTCCTTACCTATGCAACCCAAACCACCAAGTGAAAGAGTTCTTAAACCTGTTCACAATGATTCTTGTTTCACACAAGTCTGCAAGAAAGAGCAAGAGCGGCTAAACAACAATGGCAATAAATGTATTACTCCACAGACTCCTTAAATTACGAGAAAAATAAACCATTGTCTGTTCGCATAGCTCGTCTTTCCCTCGATATAACAGAAATAGATGCAATCATGGATTCCCAAGATAAAAGAGCAGAAGTTTTTGGGGAATCTCTTAATAACATCCCAAATCAAAAAACCAACACATCTACACCTATTGCAACTAAAGAAGTTCATGTGCCCCTTAAAATGTCTCCAAAATCCCCTCAAGATTCAATGACTACCCCAGTTAACAGTAGAGGCTTCATTGGAACTATACAAGAGCGTCTAAACTACGATTCAGAAACCTCTAGGACATGGCAAAGCCGCCTTGCGGAAATTGCAAGAGTAGGTCGAGCGGACAAACAGAACTTAATGGACACAATAACAATAATTACTAAGAAAATGATGGACGAAAAAGTAAAAAAACATCCACACATGAGTGCACAATTGGACCAAGTAACCAAACAAACTAAAACTGAGACCTTAGTGCAAGTAGATGTAACCAAACTAGACCAGACGGCACAATACAAAACTCAAATTTACCCTATGAGATCATTGGACCCACGATTATCATCGAGCCTGGCTAATGCCTGGCTAATGCCGAGCCGACATTTTTGATTTAACAAAACGAGGCCATGTGGGAAACGAACTGACGATGAAGAAGAAAACAAAAAAAGATTAAAAAAAAACTCAAACAGGTTCTCGTGCATTCCTGAGAAAAATGCAATCGGTTCAAAAATCTCTTTCACAAAACATACCTACAACTACTAAACAAACTACCCAAAATAATCCAACCCTAGAATGTGTTGAACCAACCGTACCAAACAGAGAAGCAATAATCATTCCAACTCAACAATACGACCACCCGGAGGTGGAACCACTGGACGCTCTACTAGCTGTGATTAACCAAGACATATCTATTCAAGCGACAAAGTCTATGGCAGCTGTGCACACAAGAGCTTCTGGCGACTCCACTGTTCATAGCTCCAACTCTATAGACTCGCAGGATGATCTATTGATTGTCCTTGATGAATGCCACGAGACATCTTCAGATTCCTCTCAGATGAGCTCAAATAATATTTCCTTTGTGTATTCAACGGTGTCAAATGACGAATCCTGGTCGGCACCAGAAACGCAAAAAGGACCTAAGACCAAGGACAGCCCCCTGACTAAGTTGAAACACCACTTATCAGACCAAACTTTCTTAACCCGTTGAAAACATCCTTTGCATTCAAAGTATCATTATTTCCAACTGCAACAAACTCTGGAGATCCTGTAATTATGAATAGAGCTAATATTCTGTGCCTATTTAATGTTATTCCACAATTAACCCAGATCGGTTCTTGCGACATTGAGGTGATCCATTTTCCTAACAAAGCACAGATGGAAACAGCCCACATTGACTTTTATACCCAAGAAACAATGCATTGTGTCCTGTCTACAGACCCTCAACTGGCAAGACTAGGTACAAAACGGAAGACATTTTTGTATCTAGACTAATGGCGTAAAATAAACGAAGCAATGAACTAGTGCTACATGATTCATATTCCCGGAATAAACCGATGAAACAACAGTCGGAATACGATGTTCAGAAGATACCAAATAATATGGTTCCAAAGACTCGAGATACTATCAGGAAAAATCATCAGACAAACTCACATTATGCCCTGAAAAGACAAGAAACATGGCGTGACTCACAATTGATCCCCCAGTGTAAAAGGAAATCAAACATACTAGGTGAAACCCGGAGTCCCCGGAGGAAGACCTATCTATAACAATCAACATGCAATAAAGGCCATAAACACCTCTTAGATGAAGGATCGGCCTCCCTTGCAGAATCAGATATTATATGTTTACAGGAAACGTGGTTGAAAGAGGAAGTGATCTGCGATGGTTTCATAACTCTGATGAATCTAGCAATTACCTTACAGCAAGGTCGACCCACGTCAGGAATGATTATCCTGACGAAAATCGACCCTTCGTGGTCAATAACAATAAGGAAAAATATCCATTCTTGGGCACAATACATTACCATACACATACCGACCTTTACAACTGACCTGGAACAATGCTCTGAAGCGATCCATCTAACCACCTTTAACATCTACTGGAACCCCACTGCAATGAATGATAATACATTTATAGACTTAATATGTGACGAAATTTATACTATCGCCAACTCAGCTAATCAAGTAGAGTTTATCATTGCTGGAGACTTTAACATGTATCTATACTGTAGAGAAGGAACAAAACTAGATTCTCATATGTTGTCACCCAGAGCTAGAAAATGGACCAAAGAATTAACCATCCGTAACATATCCTTGATTGAGCAACCGATGAATAACGAAGGTCTTCCTCTTCCAACTTGGTCACGAGAAAAATCCACTTCAATTATCGATTACATATTCACCTCAGAGGGGATACGAAAATTAATCATCTCTACTGCCAATAATCCACAGTCTACTAGCGATCATCATCAGCTATCAATTTCATGGGATACATTACGATCTCAGATCCCATGAATAACCTTACCAGACCTTGAACTGAGTAATGGTTTGGACAAACTCCGAATAAAAAACCATCAAATGCCTGGATTTGTTTCAAAATTTGAAGGTTCGCTACTTCAAGACCAATCAAAATTAAACTATGGCTGGATTTTAGAGAAATATCATCAACCGCTATCATGGCGTAACAACTCAACAAAACACAACCATACGCATCATTTCAATATTGAAATTAAGTTGAAGAAAAAAACTTCTGCAGAAATGAATACGGCTCTTAAAAAAGCAGAAAGAACCTCACTTCGAAATCGAAATACAAAAGGAAAAACAGAAATATTCAAATTCAATAAAATCAATTAAAGCTTTAATGCAACAAAACGATGCAGAAGCGATTCTAGCTGCGCTTAAACAGAAAAACACAAGACAACTATGGTCATTGCTGAACAAAACCTCCAAAGCACCTCATATGATCCAAGAAGGAGAAGCTCATGCATGGATCAAACACTTCACTACTCTATATAAACCAAATATAGATATTCCGACAACCGAAGTGGAGAAAGGAGACTGCTCTTGGAATCTTACCTGGGATAGAGAAGATCTTAGAAACACTATCATGGCCCTCAATCCATCTCGAGCCCTGGGTTCAGATGGACTATCGAATGCCAACCTAAAATCCGCACCAGAAGAATGGGCTAACTTCTTCACCCAACATCTCAAACTCATTGGAAGGACACAAGAAATGCCTCGCACCTGGACCCTGGCTATCCTTATTCCCATCTACAAAGCTGGTGAGAGAAAAAACCCGGAGAACTATAGACCTATAGCGCTCCTAGACCTCCTAGGAAAATTATTCACGGGATACCTCCTAAAAAACATCTGGGCGGCAGAAAACAGTAAGCAAGAAAAAAGACAGACTGGGTTTGTCAACAAAATAGGAACTAATGTCAACTCATTACTGTTGTACATGATAAAATACGAAGCGATCACCAAGAAACAACAGGTATATGCCATCTTTATATATTTAAAGATGGCATTTGACTCTGTCAACAGGCAAAAACTTTGGACCAAATTTACATCATGGGGCTGTCCACCCTGCATGCTGAATCCGATAAAACAACTGTACTCTATTCAAGTTCGGCTAACCAACGACGGTGTGGTGGCAAAACCAATTTCTACCTGGAACGGCTTGAAGCAAGGGTGCCCCTTGGCAGCCTGCCTATATAATTTGTATACCTCCGATTTCGGGGATAGGATCCAAAATACATCTGCGAATCCTCTGAAGATCAACAACGAGCCGATTCAAACCTTAATATATGCTGACGATATTATCATTTTAGATAAAACTGTGTCAGGCCTACAAAAGACATTAGACAAAGTACAAAACTTCATGGCAGAAAATGAGTTGCATATAAACATCAATAAAACTAAGCTAATTAACCTCTCTACTCAAAAAAATAAGAACCAATTCAATTTAAAGATACATCTAGAAACCAAACCGATCGTAATAATCAAGGCAATTAAATATCTGGGTGTAATGATAAACCCCTCTACAAACTAACAAGAATGGAAAGATCAAGTTGAGGGAAAAGCCAGATCTCTTGCCAGACAAGGTCGCTTTTTTCACTTAAAGTTTGGAACATACTCAATAAAAGCCACAATTTCTCTGTATAAGCAAAAAGAGGGTCCAATCCATACCTATGCCAGCGAAACATTGATCACCCAACAAACAATAAAATGGCCACGCTATGAGGCGATATTTTGCAGTAAAACATTATCCATTCCCAGAACATTCCCTATGCCAAGAATCCGATTTGAACTGGCTCTTCAATCTATGCAATCTATAGTTCTTTGGAAACAAATGGATCTCTACAGGAAAATAATCTCCCAAGATCTAATACCATCACTTGAAATACTTAAAGAAAAAACATAATCTTTTCATGTCACAGCTCTCTCTCATTGGTCTTCCGCGATCAAACAAAAAATGCAAACGGAAGAAATCACTTAAGAAATGCTGATAAATAGACTGCAGCATGCAAAACGCAAAATTCGGACCAATTACTGGATTAAAACAGTGGCCGAACAAATCAAATATAAATGCCATCTAAAATGCGAAAAGGATATAAGGGCTTGTCATGTACTCCCAGGCTACTTGAATTACTTTCCGGATCGCATTATTCGGCATCTATTCTTGTGCTTTCGTCTTAACATCCTACCAACCCGCAATTACTTAACCTTCATTGAAAAAGCAGATAGTAAAAAAACCTCTGATTGCCGCTTTTGCAAAGCAAAGAATGTGTGTGAAACACTGTTTCATTTGATCATGGTTTGCCCGGCTCAAAAAGAAAAAAGAGATCTATACAAAGACTTCTTTGGAATATCCCAAAAACAAATGACCACCCAAGAAAGATGGGCCAACATATTAAGAGGACAGGACAAACGTCTAATCTTCACAGCAATCACATTTTGGACAGCGATCAACGACGACAGTAAACTGTATGATTGAAATGTAATGACAAAGTTTTATTTCTTCAAGAAATGTAAATTAAGTGTAAAACGAAAAGTTTGTAAAAGCAAACAAATCATTTTTAAATAAAAAAAAAGACTGCCAAAAGCCCCAAATTGATCCAGAAGGTAAAGGAAGTGGAAAATATAGTTGTAGCGCTCCCAAATCACTGCAGTAATATGCCATATGGTTTGGAATGCTGGAGGTGCTTCTGGAGCATACGGATGGAATTTGGGAAAAATCTCTGGAGCCGACCACAGATATGCTGCAGGATCTGACTCTCTAGACAGGTATTTGTAAGTCTTTGGCACTGGGGATTACCATGTCAGAGGTGTCTCAGTAGCTGAAGATAGACATGCAGCAGGCTCTTGGACAGAGGCATTGATTTATATAGGTCTGCTGGAATGCCAAAGATCAGATGTGCCTGATGTTTCCCTATAGTTGAAGACTGGCATGTCAGAGGTTTCTCTGATGCTGAAGGCATGCACACTTGAGACATCTCGGAATCTGAAGACAAGCATGTTAAAGGCTCTAAGTCTGAACACACGCATGGCGGAGGTTCTACAGTAAATGGCAGACATGACAGAGGCTCTGTGATTGAAGAAACATGTGCCAAAGATGACTCTGGAGACTGGAATAAAGAAGGCACATCTAGGACATTTGGATCCTAGCCACCAGTAGTCAATGGCTGAGCTGCACTTTTGCAGTCCCTTTCCACAGTAGATGACCCAAAGTTTCTCTCCTTGTGGTATTCAAAATCAATCATCGAATTGCCATGGTACAGTTTTTGTTCACCAGGATTTCATTGTAATTTGGCCACTCGTATCTCTTAGTCACTGGAAGATGGGCCGCAACAACCAACTGCTGTGGGATTACCATCAGGCTTCATGTTCTTTAGAGTGTGGTTTGAGCTCAGAGGGGAAACTGATCATTCAATGGCTGTTCATTAGGAACCACGCTAGCATGAGGAAAGGTGAGCACAGAGTTAGCATATTGTCACACTTCTGTGGGAGCATTTACTCCATTCTCAGCAGCTTCATCAAGAGCAGAGTCTTAGCCTATTGTAGGACCTGATTGTACATAGACTACTATTCGGATTGTGTCTGAGAATCCAAAACCTTGGTGCATTCTAAATCAGGGTTGCGGCTAGCTTCTCCACTGAAAGTCTTTGTCAAATGACTGTCTAGTGTCTCTTTGTCTAGCTGGATTTCCTGAAAAACAGCGAGACAAATGTCTGAACCAGCTGTTAGCGTAAGGACTGCACTTGAAGAGGTTTCTAGGTCGGGCCCTATTCTTTCTTTTGACAACTTTTTCTCTGTTTACTTTTAACCAACTATTGACATCAGACTGTCTGTTCTGGTAAGGATTGGCATGCTACAGTCTAAGGATAGATAACATTAGTGATATGATGAATTCACCCCTCCCATTGTTTGTTTCTCTCATTAAACTGTTTGCTCTGAGGAGGTATGTGAATGGAAACATGGGATTCGCCAACAGAGGATCTCTTTTTTTGTAGGCATTGCAATGTGCTGTTTTCTGTTCTATGCATAGATATAAAACCAGGATCAGAACAACAGATTGAACTAGGATCTGTCAATGTAGGATTTGACATCCATTGGGAAAAATACTCTGCATGTAAATGCTCATTTTTGATAAGGAGTGCATTTGTACCTGAACTGGTAACTTAGCTAGCTGTCACAGGAAGATGTTGGGGAAGCATTCTGTACAAACTTGTTAGGTGCATAAGTTACTTTCTTAAATGTGGCATTTTTAAAAGTACAAATCAAAATGTAAAAGTCGGTGGTGACTGCTACATTTTCTAATCAGAGAAGCCACAAAAATGAGCAACCGAGCATAGCAAGGGAGCCTGCACCAACCAAGTGAGGTTCGGGGGTTCTCCCCCACGCCTAAAACTAAGAAATTTTTTTGAATAATAGGTTAAAATGGTGCATTATACATAACATTTTCTGTGAAAAATGGGTTTAAAAAAAAGGACAGATTGCAATCGTTTACTAGTGAAAACATATACTAGATCGAAGTCACCATCTGTGCAGAGGATTATTTTGCAACACGTTTTCATGATAATTTTCCCCACAACATATTCTAGTATAAAAAATATGTACACGCTGGCTGTGCCCATACATTTCCATGCTGGCGGCACCAATATATGCCTGTATTCCACTATAAGAACAAACTCATGCCTCATGCTTGGTTTGCATATAATGCAAGTCATGACACTATAAGAAAGAATGTCTACGCATTATCTGCCAATATATGCCAGTAAACCCACATAAAACCATACTCCTGTTGGTGTAGCCATTAAATTACCATGCCACCATAAGAAAGCGTGTCCAAACTGTACTAACATAATGATATTTATCATGTTTGCATTATAACAGGGGCCCATTAAAAAATACAATGTCACAGTAAGATGTTATAGTTAGACTGGCTGCACTAGAATGCCAGTCTAGCCATGTAATACTTATCATACTTGCTTTATTATGCTATTAACTTTAAGAGTATCATGTCCTCTCTAAAATCAATGCATTAACTAACAAACATGCTACTACACTAGCCTTATCAGTCGATGAAGCCACTCATATTCTTTCCTTAATTAAAGATATTGATAAAACTACCACAACAACAGATAACCCTGAAATATTGATTTACCAACTAGAAAACCTCATACAAAAATAAATCTGACAGGAATTACATGCCTCTAAACTAGCATAGTATTATAAATCTCAGACAATCAGAGAGGCTATAGGGTCAAACTACGTTGACCTCTGTTAAGACAATTTGGACTTTGTGAAAAAGTGGGAACAGATATTAAACAAATGTTCACTTGATCTAATTCTCCTGACTATCGAAGAACTAGCAAAATCCCTATCACAAATTGATAATGGCATTTAGGAGTTAAAACAGCAGCTTTCAAACTTCAGATCTCATGATGAACTCCAAAAAATTGTCATGATCTCTGTTTCCAAAAGATCAGGACTTGCCCGACTCCCTTGGAAGCAGACCCATAACCCCGGTTCTGAGTGCCAGCCAGTCCCAATTGGGACCTTTTGGACCCTGTCCTGGCGCCAGTGGCACCAGGCTCATAAAGATGCCCAGTCCCAGCGCTGGAAGCGCCGGGCTCATAATGCTTGGGTGGACTTACCTGCAGCAGACCATGCTGCTTACTTACCTGCCAGTTGAACCCCTGATCCTCTTCTGTTTGGGACTACTTTTCCTGTTGGGTGGGCAGGAGCCACTCCCTAGGTTCAGAACACTGGAACTCTTCTGGAAAGCAGGAACTCTTTTCTTACCTAGGCGTGGCTGTGGAAGGAGACACCTAAGCACTCAGGAGGCTATTTAAACCACACCCGATGGATGAATCTTGCTTTGCGTTATTCTGCATTCTCTGCAGCAGAACGCTCATCGTGTCTTCTGCTCTGATCCTGGGCCTAAGGAACAAAGGCTTACCATCCTGGAATCCAGTCTTCAGCAGCACCTGTAAAGACAAAGAAAGAACAGGTTAGCACTACGGTCTTCAGTGGCAGCGCATCTCTTACCTGGTCCATCGGCTGTCACCAACGCCTCGCGCTGCATTCCGGCATCTGAAAGACAAAGGCTTACCTACTCTTCGCATGCTCCGGAGGTCTTCGCACTGCATTCCGGCATCTGAAAGACAAAAGCTTACCAGCTCTTCACACGCTCCGGAGGCCTTCGGCGCTGCATCCCGCATCTGAAAGACAAAAGAAGGTGCGTTTAAAGACATTGGGCAACTTTATTACTCACGTGCCATTACTCCTTCCCACGCCAAATCCAGTGGGTATTCCAGCACCCTTCAGCTTCTCTAAAGCTCCGAACTTGTACCTGCAAGATAAAAGGGACAGTTAGTGCGCATCGTGAAGCAGGCTACAAGCGCTTACTTACGTGCTTCCAGGCGCTTCTATTCCTCACGCGGGTTCGATCCTCAACTCTCATCAGCCCGCCATCCGCCATCGCTGGAACCCTGCAAAACAAGAGATATCAATACAAAAGACTTTTAAGACATTTGAAGTGCCCAGAACTTACCGTTCGTGCAGTTAACGACGGACAGCAGTCCTCTGAGGTCAAGAGGCCTGCACCCTTATCCAGTGAAGAAACTGGTTACGGCACTCTGCCCCGAGGCAGATGGAGAGCTCGGCGTTCACTTACCTAAGGTGAGGGCGTTAACCTTTGGGGTTCTACAGGAGAAGAGAAAGGGAAGAGGAGAGAGGCACCCAATAAACCCAGTTCATTAATCCCATATTTCTATCTGCAGACATCTTACTCTTCGAGTCAGACATACAGTGCACAGAGGTCCAGCCCAAAAAGCCAACCGTGTGTTACACATCACCTTTGAAGATACGGCATTCACCCTGTCAAGACCGGCGCCTCTGCGGGAATTAGGTGAGCGTTACAAAAATGCTTAATGATACCAACATTAAATTATAATCTTACCACAATGATATTGAAAAGCGAAAAATCTGAACACTTAGAAGAGACACCCTTGATTACTCCCAAAAAATAGTTTACACCTGACAAGAATATTACCAGGAGAATAGACCATCCAATTGTAATAAACCTATGCTCAAGAAACCACATTAGGATCATAGTGAACAGGGCAGTGACACATCTACTGGTGGAGGAGAAATTAGAACTGAAGTTAACTCAATAACATCATTATCGAATCTAGAAACACCCCCTGAGACAACACCAATTGAACCTGTACTTCTGAGTGCCTCCTACAATGCTTTTCTTTTAGAAAGAAAAAGCAAAAAGAGGGGAAAGGAAACCTCAGACCAAAAAACAACAACACAATCAGTCATTCATTTATCTAGAAATCATTCTACTGATGCTAAACTGAATTAATTAAATCTTGTGTCGAGTGGCAAATTAATGTGTCATTCATGGTGTCTGCCCCTCCTCGCTCTATATCGTAAGAGCCATAATAGTACGTCATACATGGCGTCTGCCCCTCCTGCGCCTCTATACCACAACAATGAGAAACGCTATTCACTTAGACAACCATACCAACCTTATCCTGGAACAATCGAAGAAGAAATAAACTTGCTAACTCAAGAAGAAATTAACATGCTGTAACTGAAGATGAGAGCAAGTGACCTCACTGTCGTACTGACCCACTTAGATACAATAGCCATGAAGCAGATATGTACTCACCATGAAGAAACACAGACACTAGGTTAAACGGGCATTTAGACATGAAAAATATGACCTGCACCATATAGGCATGAAGAACATAACATAATCAATGTATACCAACTATATAGTCTGACAATGCAGTTGAGACATCTCACCTCTCTCCATCAGGGCTCAGGAAGTCCACTAACCACAAGTACTTTAAAAAAAATATATATTTTTATTGGATTTCCATACTGAAAAAAACATAAACACTTCAACCCTGCCCACTACCCCCAGGAAGCTGCTTCTTAGAACTTATGCAGAACCCCACACGTCCTCCCAATTACGCTTAAAGGCGGCTTGTTCTCTTTGAGCCACTTGAGTTGCCCATTCCAGCTATATGAAACTCCATATCTTCTGTCGCCAATCTAAATTCGTAGGCCCTTGTTTTTGTTTCCATTTATGGGCCACTATTAACCACGCGGCTATGACTAATATCATGAAACTCCGTTTCTGCCTTTTAGCGAGCATTTTCTGTTTTGGATCCCACAACCCACAGAGCCATACCCCGACGCCCTTTGAATCAATGCTCAGTAATATCAGTAATATCTAGTCAATTTGTTCCTGGATCCCTTCCCAAAATGGTCTAATTGTAGGGCAATCCCACCATATGTGTCTCCAGTCCTCTTTAACTCTCCAGCCTCTCCAGCATAGAGCTGATATCGTCGGGTGCATTGTGTGCAATTGTTCCGGGGTGTAATGCCATTGAAACATTATTTTATACCACATTTCCCTCGTTTGGATGGAGCGAGTAAGTTTGGGAACTGCCCTCCAAAGATGATCCCAATATTCTGTAGGTATAGGGTTGTCTAATGTGGTCTCCCATTTCTTAATGTACTTCCATTGTACTATTGTAGTACCTTTATTTAATAATCTGTTTAGGTTTGAGATTACTTTCCTCGTACCAGTGTGGGTAGGGATATACTTTTCAAAGGGGGTCAGTAGACACGTAGCTATCGATATCATCCGCAGGTTAGTTAACCAGTGTCGCATTTGATTATAGCGAAACGTGTCCGCCTCCACCAACCCCAAGTCCCTTTTACAATCCTCAAATGTTATAAAAGTGGAGCCCTGAAATATGTCCTGTATTTTCAAACATCCTGCTTCCTTCCAAGCTTTAAATGCTCCGGGGTCTAACCCGGGAGGGAATTCCGGGTTCTGGAACAGCGGGAGAAATGGGGATGGGGTTGTGGACAAGATCCCTTCTTTAATTGCGGTATCCTACACCTCTGTCACTACCCCCAATATTTTTCTGTTCTTTACATTAGGGGGTCTGTGATCCCGGTTTAACCAGAGTAATCCGGGGAGGGGTGGCCTGTTTCTGCCCTATCTTGCGGGCCCATATCTTGTGACCCCACTTTCATAGATATTACGAGGCGGCGCGATTGCGTGTCATAAACGAATGGTGTGCGGGTGCAAACCATTCCTTTATGACTCGCAATTGCGCCGCCTAGTAATATCTATGAAAGTGGGGGAGCCCCATGCCGCCCCTGTCTCTTGTGGCAGTAAGAGTGGACATTGCTATTCTAGCCAGTCTGTTTTGCCAAATGTACGCCGTTATAAGATTCGTGAGAGTGCTGAAAAAGGTTTTAGGCACATGTAGTGGAAGGGCCTTGAAATAATACAGGATTCTGGGGAGGAGCACCATTTTAACAACCGTCAGTCTCGCAATCCAAGATATCGCAAGTGGGTTCCATTTAAGCAGGTTCGTTTTTACCCTAGCTTGTAGTTGCAGATAATTAGCCCATACATTTGTTATAGCGTTTTTGTAAGGACTGCACCTCAATGCGTTATACCCTTCTGCTCCACTGACAGTTGAGTTGGGATCCGTAGACGTTCCACCGTCTCTGGGCTAACCGGCAGATTCAATATTTCTGATTTTGCTCTATTAATTTTTAGCCCTGAAACCGCCCGAAACTCATCCAGTTCGGCCATCAGTGCTGGCAAAGACGTTTCTGGTTCTTTAATTGCTATAAGCATGTCAGCTGCAAACGCCATTGTTTTATGCTTGTCCCCTGCCATCCCGATTCCTTTTACCTGTTCTGTGTCCCGAAGCCTTGCCAGAAGGGGTTCCAGACAGATAGCATATAATAAAGGGGATAAGGGACATCCCTGCTTAGTACCCCGTTTTATAGCCATACCTTTAAGGAGGGCCCCGTTTATCGCTATCCTAATCTGCTGGGACCATCTGGAGGAATCCTACCCCAAACCCTATATGTTCCATAGTGCTAAAAAGAATCCAAAAGCACCGGCGTGTGAGTTACTGCCATCTTTTCCAACAGGTAGCATACCCGGCGGATATTATCGTGTGTCTATATGGGATAAATCCTGACTGGCTAGGTCCTATTAATTTCAAATGGAGGTCCGACAACCGGGTCGGCAAGATTTTGGTATATATTTTAGCATCTGTGTTAATCAGCGCTATATGTCTATATGATCCCAGGGACGTTGGGTCTTTACCCGCTTTAGGGAAGGCCACCAGTTTAACTTTGTTCATCAAATTCATAATCATGCCCTCTGTTCTGAATGAGTGGAACAATTTAGTGAAATACAGTGCTAGGGTTTCGCGGTATCGATTATAAAAGCTAGCGGGGTATCAATCGGGTCCCAGAGCTTTATTTCTAGGTAGAGATTTTATCGCTGCAATCACCTCTTCCTCCTGAATTTCCTCCTCCAGCCTATCCCTCTCCTCTTCAGTAATACTTGATAAGGGGACCCTATTCAGGTAAACCTCTTGCTTTTCACTTGGTGGATTGTCGGGAGCGTATAATGCTGTAGAGTAATCACTAAACACCCCCAGGATGCCCTCGTTGGCGGTTTTGTAACCACCTGTTTTCCCTTTTGTTTTCAATATCGTGTGGGACCGGACTTTATCTTTCAGTTGTCTATCTAGCAGTTTGTCAGCTTTGTTGGCTTTCACGTAATAGTGTTGTTTTGTGAATAATAGTGCTTTTTCAGCATATTTCGTACGGTGCATATCTAGCTGACCCTGCGCATGTATCAACGCCCTATGCAGGCGCTTAGTGGGGACCTTAGTAATCTCAGCCAGAATCTTGTGTATTTTTGCTTCTTGTTCCTCTTCCCACTTTCGCCTTTGCCTGTCTCGGTTTGCCTTTATGGCTATTAAGTGTCCTCCCAAGACTTGCATAAAGGCATCCCATACCGTACCCAGGGCCATGTTTTGAGTTTAGTTCTCGGCAAATAGGTATCAATTTTGTCTTGTATCAAATTGGCCAGAAAAGGGTCTAGTATCAGTTCTAACGGGAATTGACACTTCCAAACTCCCACTGAACCCCCCCTCGTCTTTCTGCATTTTTAGTGAGGCATGATCCGAGAGGGAGATAGTTCCCAGTTCTACATCTTTCACCCTTCCCACCAAATGAGTTGAGACCCACATATAGTCAGTCCTTGTGTACATGTGAGCAATATGTGAAACCCTTCGCCTGCCCCTTGACTGCTCGCCAGATGTCGAGTAGGGCAAAAGTGGTGATTTTTTGTTTAAGCGCTTTGAATGGTGCAAGTATATACTGAGTAGCCTGTGAGCTCCTATTTATTCGGGAGATCCAAGCCATGTTAAAATCTCCTGCCAATATAATATCTCCCTTGGCAAAAACTTTCAGTTGAGACAGGGCTCACCTCAGAAAACCATCTGGACCCTTATTTGGAGCGTTTAGAGTCACTAGTGTGTACCTATGGGTACCCAATGTTATGCTGAGGAAAAGTGAATGTCCAGCTGGATCTGCTCTACTTTCAGGGTCATTTGCCGACAGCCTATCACTAATGGCGATGAGAACCTTGGCTTTTTTATCCTCAGTATTTGCTTGAAACAGATCCGAATAGTCCCTTATTCTGAGCTTCCCTTTATCTTTTTTCCTAATATGTGTTTCTTGAAACATCAGTATATCGGGGTTCGCCCCCTTCAAAGATCCCTCTATTTTCCTCCTTTTAACCAGGGAGTTCATACCCCTTACATCGTGAGACAAACCTTTTATATTGTTCATTTTAATTGTGTAACCACCCGTGACTTATTGATCCCTTTGCCCCCTTTCCTATCTAGTGCGCGTGACCTCCTCCCCTCTGACAGGTGTGTTTGTTCCTGCTCTATATGCCTCTCACAACCAAACATATCCCAACTCCGATGTCCCCCCTGCCCCTCTCCCCAACTTTTCCCCCATTCCCTGGGGAGGGCCAAAGTTCCTAGGATCGCCCGGGCGAATGGCCTGATGCTGTTGTATACAACACAGAGAAACGTTGTAGGGAATCCTAAACCCCACACTAAGAGTCCAGCCAACTGACCACTACCTTGTGGTCCCCTAGGGCCTGAATCCTTCTTGCATTCCCGTGTTCTCTTCCTTTGCCTCTTTAAAAGCGTCCCTTCCCTGATGCGGTTCTCCTCTTTTGGAGTCCCCCACACATCCTCAGATGAATTTCCGGTTGCATAGATGGGAAAACCTTCATTTCATTTCCCTCAGTCACTTTTCATCGTCAACTTCCATTCCCAAGGTTTCCGGCTACTTTTATTTTGCATTGCATTCTTCTGGTGATGCTAGAAGTCTCACCTTCATCCTCTTGGATCTGCAGGATATGCATTCCTTTGTCACAGGTGGTGATTCAGTGTTGCCGGTCTTCCCACTTGAAGAGAAGACCGAAAGGGTACATCCATTTGTATTTCAGTTGTTTTTGCGCAGGAAACCGCACTAACGGACCCATGCCTCTTCTTTTTTGTACTGTTGACTGGGCTAAGTCCAGATATAGATGAACTTCTGAGCCATTAATGTTTATCAGAGCCAGAATTGCCCCTTTCTGGGTATATGACGTGTTTGCTGCCAATACATCTCTTGGCCTCCTGCCCGGTTCAGCTCGTTGCAGGCCAACCCTATGAATTTGATCGATACTGATAACTTCCTCCCCCTCCCACGAGATGAGGTTTGAAAATAATTGTTGTGCATTGGTTTTTAGATCTTTATCCTCCACAGATTCTGCCATATTTTTGATCCGTATATAGAATCGACAGTAGTGGTTCTCCAAATCCTCAGTTTCAATTTCCAGATTGTGAAGTAGTCTTGAGAGGTGTTCTAGCACCTCATTGTTCTTTCTTGTATCGGCCGACATTTCTTGTAACACACTTTCTTCTGTATTCACCCACACCTCCAGTCTGGCTACTTCGACCTTTACTTCCTGCAATGATTGTTTCAATTCTGATTTAAATTGGGTGAATTGCACTTGAAATGTCACCATAAAGTGATCCTGAAATTCCATAAAGCAGATTTGGAAGTCCTCTTTTTGCATTGCCATGTTCCCAGCATCCCCACTGATTTGCTGTTGCTTCTTGGGCTCCTCCTCCCCTTCGGCGGGCTATGATGTCGTTCCGTGGGACCACAATTTTTAAATGCTACTGTCTGCATTTTTCTTTAGGTTTCTTTGCCCCACCGTTGGTGTTTTCCCCTTGCTTTTGGACATAGGGGTGATGGTACTGTCCTCTTTCTGCTACGTTACCTATCTGTCTCTCCCCGCCAAGTTGCTTCCTTAGGTAAGTACTTGGGTGAATGGTCATGTATTGGACATAGGCACGTGCTTGACCCCTCACCAATACACGTGTCAGTTACATTCCCAGGAGGCGTGCAGCTCAGATCGCCAGGGGCACTGCTGTATTCCTCTGTTCTGTATTTCCCTCCCAGAGGCTCTAGTTTGGTTACGCTTCACCCCATTAATTCACTTTGCGGCCATATGTAATTTTGTGCCCGCACCTCCCTAAACGGTAGTCCAGATTTCCTGGGGCTATGAGCTTGATTTTGATAATCGGAAATTCAAGGTAACTAGGAGGCTTTCCCAAGGCTCTTAAAGCATTCTATTCCGCTCACCCTTCCCCGGGTGATATGGGACCTGGGGGCCTACCTGGCCACTTTTCTTGGGGGAGTCCCACACTGGTTAAGGTCCTCGCCTTCCTGGTCTGTTCTTACGGTCTTCTCTATCCCTTCCGCTGCCTCGCCCCAAGGCATGCAAGCTCGGAATGGCTTCCAGGTTAACTGGGAGTGGTTGGAGCGGTTATCCCTTTGTACCGGACTCCTTTTGTTCTTCGATCCGTCTCCAGGGTCGGGGACTTGCTGCTACCTTGAGGATCGTTGTCTAAATAGGCACCTTACCCCCTCTGCTCGCACTGCTGATCCGGGGCTAATGCTGCATGGAGCCTCCTGCTTGTCATGTGGTAGCTTGGATATCAAAGTGCTTTTTGAGGGATACATGCTCCTGCTCCACCCGTCCGGTTTATGCGATTCCCCCCACCTGCCAAGTGCCGCACCTCGATGTTCCGATCTATACCTGGGGGGTGGTTCATTCCTCTTCAATTATTGCTTCAGTTACAGAGGTAGAGGTGGCCCCCAACGCCCCCTTCGCCATCCGGCACCTGGTACCGCCGGTCTCCCTCCCGCTGTACCATTGGGTGGGTTGTGCTGTGCCAAGACCCTTATTGCATTATCCACTTCTGGGTAGGGAAAGTATTAGGTCAAGTCCTGGGTAGGTTTACCGCCTGACTCCTCACAGACACGCCGGCTTAATTTATTAGCTTGATAATATGGCCCAGAGGGGACAGAGCGGTTCACACGTTCCGCTCTGTCGGCCACCATTTTGGAATCCCCACTAGTACTTTTATGCAGGTTGAGTACCATTTTCATGGTGCTCTGCCCTGTGGTCGAGGGTCCCTCCGGAAATATTGTATGTACTAATTTCATTGTCTACAGCTGCCCTTTAGATGGCAGCAGAGCACCAGAGACTGTCAGAGTCTGTCATTCAATCCTGTTGGTAAAGGCGGTTTGAGGGTATTTTGGGGGAGGCCTCTGGAGAAGCTCTGAGGTGGATGTGTAATGAGAACCAAGGAGTCTGCCTGCGTGGGGACCAACCTTCTTCTGCTTTCCTGAAGAAGATATTGCAGAGTAGCAATCACAGAAAACTGTACGTAGCACAAAAAATGCATCCATGTGGCCTAAAACTGGAGTGATATAATAAAGATCCTACAGTACACTAGTCAGTATGTCAAAATACTTCATATCAGACCCCCCCTCCCAATGTCCACACTGCAACATGCTGGATGAAGTTTTTGGCTACATTTGGTAGGACTGGGCAGGATTATTTAGATTTTGTAAATGTGTCTTGTACGAACAATCCAGGACAGGTGATTACGCTGAACTCCATGAGGTTTGCGGCATGAAAGCTTTGTGTGAGGATGTTGGCGGCAAGGAGACTGCAGACTCTTGCCCCTTGGATGTGGACCTAGCTTCCCGCTCATCTGGGGAAGAAGATGCAGGGATCAACCCTCCTTCTCCCCCTGTTTCTTTCCTGGCCTAGGAGTCAATGAAGAGAGTTCCTTGGCTCCAGATCATTCCTGCTCAGAGTGCGCCATTTTCTTGGATTCTGCTATCTTAGCTTTCGTAGATTGGCCCTGGCTCTACGCCATCTTTGGGCAGAGCATGTAGGTTCTTTTGGTTGGGACACAAAGGCTCTTCCCCACCGGTGTGCCGCTGGGAGGCAAAGGTGACCCTTGGGATTGCGCCTGGTGACCAGATTCGGGGAGTTTCAGATCGCTGGTTGGACGGTACAGCCGTACCCTCAGTGACTCTTTCCCCCTCAGACAGGTGCTTGGTGGTAGGCCTTGAGCGGTAAAAGGACTGGCGAGTGGGGCATGTGGGGTGCATGCGGGGGGAGTCAGCATGTGCAGGAATATCCGGCACACCCTGCGTGCACTAAATTAAAGGGGGAGCGTTTTTATTACAGTGCAGAAAAGTCTCTGGCCCTGTCCCCATGGGACAGATATCCAATCACCCTGGATAGCCCCGACCCACTTAAGGCCCTGGGTCTTGGTGATGAGGTTGGTTGTGTCCAGGAAGGGCAAAGGATTGCTGGACACAGCCACCAGCAGCAGTTTAGGTGGCACACACCAGACTCTGAGTGTAGCAGAGAGTAACAATCTGAGCTCCCTGCGCACCCAGTTTCAATGGCTTCAGCAGCAAGCACCAAAATAACCACTACATTTTAATTGTGGGGAGCAATGACCCAAAGTGGAGGCATGCTGCGCTTTGCTTGGAAGTATTGCGCAATAGAGAGAATATAGGACATCTGATGAAGTGGTGAGGACACTGCAACATTAACACAGACCTTGGACTTTTTTTTATACATTCCTGACATAAGTGAGGCGATCGGGTGGAAGAACATTTGTATTGGAGCCCAATGTCTGTGATATCCCTGGCTGTTACGCTACAATGCACTCAGCCCGTCCCGTGGGTAGGGGGCGGATGACTTTCCTAATGCTGACCCTCAATATAGATATGCAAATTGTGGCCCTTCAAGTAGGGTTAGTGTTAGGTACAGATTTGGGGTAGTACCCTTAGGGTGCACTACAACAATCTCAGACTCTTGGCAATAGTACCCAACCTTTGGTATAAGTCTGAACTACACAGGTTGGTAGTGCAGCTGAGCAGCCAAGCTTATCTCAAGAGGGGTCAATGTGAGCTGTACAGTGGTTACACAAAGATTCACAGTGACAAGTATTCAAACAAACACGTAAACTCAAGTTTTCTTGATAAAACAATTATTTATTTATTTACCAGTCAGTTGTTTAAGCCTTCTTTTAGAAGGGAGCAATATACTAGCAACAGACAAATACCTTCAGAATACACACTCTTAGTTCCTAAATCAGCAAGCACCGATTTGGGATGCCACACCGACACTTCCTACACCCTTAGGTGACATCAATAGTTAGGACTGTAACGCTCACCTGATTCCCACAGAGGCGCTGACCCGTTCTGGACTGCTACCAATTCTTCTACAGTAAAGCGCAGGGCCCGGAAGATGGACTGGACTGGCCCTCCCCCGAATCTCGTCTGTCTGGCTCGTAGGATAATTTTTCTTTAGGTGGGAAAGAGGGAGTTAATATCTGCTGGAAAGAGTATCTGCTCCCCCCTATCTCCCCCTTCTAAATCCCCTTGTCGCTAGTTCGGTTTTTGTGGGCTCTCACCTTATTTTCTGTAAGGATGAGCCCTCCATCCTGCTTCTGGTGCAGGGGCGCGTTGATTCCAGTTACTTCACTGGGGTATTTAGTGGGCGCGATTCCTCTGGCTGTTCGATCCCACTTCGGGATTGCCGTAAGTATGTAGTCTTTAGATTATATTAAATGCCTTTTCCCCTTCGGGGCCGGGGTCTAGAAAAGGCAGAAAGGCCCTTCTGACCCGAATGGAGGATTGAGTTCAACCAAAATCTGGTAAGTCCTTAGGTGAGTATTCCCTCCTGTATCAAGTCCGATGCTCACCTTCTCCCCTTTTGCAGGAGCCGATTCGCTGCCGGCGTCGAAAACGCTGTTGTTCGTGGTAAGGCCTCGTAAAGGTAAGTTGAACAGGTGTGGCACCGGGTGAAGCGGAGCGCTTCTAATCGTGTCTTTCCCCTTTTTGCAGGTGCCGAGGTTCTGCAAGCTTTGTAGCCACTTCTGCATGTGGCGCGGCCACGATAAGGTAAGAGAAAGCGGCGCTGCGGCGAGCGTTATGGTGCGCTGCTAACCTTGTGCTTTTCTTTTGCAGGATTGTCGGAAGAAGGTTTCCCGAGTGCAGGATACCGGTGAGTAAAGCTTTGGATGCTTGTCTTTTCTCTCCTTTTGTCTTTCATGTGTTCCAGGAGCTGCGGGCGTGTCAGGAGCCAGGATGCAGGAGCCGACTCGGTAAGCGTCCTGCTGCTGATGCAGAATAACGCGAAGCATGTGAATTCCTTTGGGCGTGGTTTAAATAGCAGAGGAGTGCTTCAGGTGAGTATCCTTCCTCCGGCCCCACCCAGGTAAGAAAAAGAGTTCCTGAAGAGGAAAAATAGTTCCTCCCAGACTAAATGGCTGGAGACCTCAGCCAGACTGGATTGCTCTGGGTGAGTAAGCAGCATGGTCTGCCTCAGGTAAGTCCACCCAAGCATTATGACATGTTTTGACCAAATGAGACTGGCGCCTATGGCGCCAGGACTGAAGCCTTTTATGAGCCTGGCGCCAAAGGCGCCAGGACGTGGTCCAAAGGGCCCCAGTAGTGGTCTGCTGGATCCGGTGATGTGGGTGATAGGTCTGCTTCCAGGGACGTTGGGCCTGGCCTGGCTCCCCGGGAGCAGCCATCATGACAGCACCCCCCCTCAAGGCCCCTCCCAAGATTGTCTTCCCAGGGGGTTTTGGTTTATTTGGAAAGGTCTGATGAAATTTCTTAATCAGCCGAGGAGCATGGACGTGGTCACAGGGTTCCCATGATCTCTCCTGAGGACCATAACCTTTCCAGTCAATTAGGTAGAACAGCTTTGACCTAATGACCTTAGAGTCCAAAATGTTCTTTACTTCAAATTCAGGTTTTCCATCCACTTGAATGGGTCCCGGAGGTTTAGTTAGTCTGGTTCCAGGTTGCATAGGTTTTAAAAGTGATACATGAAACACCGGATGTATTCGCATATGAGTTGGTAATTCTAGTTTAACAGCCACCGGTTTAATTATAGCAGTAGTAGGATATGGCCCCAGATACTTCGGATTAAAAGTGCGAGGTCCTTTGAGTGATAAGTGTTTGGTGGACAACCAGACTTGGTCCCCAACCTGGTATTGAGGTGTCTCGCTCCGGTGTTGATCTACACCTCTCTTGTATCTTTCCTTGGCTTGCTGTAAGTGTGCCGTTGCTTCCTTGAAGGCTTGGGTAATAGTAGTGTGCAGCTGATCCACGGCGGGTGTTCCGAGATCCTGAGGAGGATCGAGGTTGGAGGTTCGAGGGTGGATTCCATATACTGTGTAGAAGGGACTCTGCCCCGTTCCTGAATGAACTGAATTGTTGTATGCATATTCAGCTATCCAAAGGATGTCTTTCCAGTTGCTTTCTGACTGTTGTAGCATGCATCGTAAATATTGTTCGAGAGTCTGGTTCGTTCTCTCAGTTTGACCATCGGTTTGGGGGTGGTGGCTGGTTGAGAGTCTTACATCAATTTGGGCCAACTGACAGCAACTATGCCAGAAATGGGAAATAAATTGACTCCCTCTGTCGGAGATGAGCACCGACGGGAATCCATGTAACCGGATAATATTTTCAAGGAATTCTCTGGCTAGTACTGAAGCTGAAGGTAAACCTTTTAACGGAATGAAATGTGCCATTTTGGAAAATAGATCTACAATAACGAGGATGGTGTTGTACCCGGAGCAGGGGGGTAAGTCAGTGATAAAATCCATAGAAAGGGTGTACCAGGGAGATGGTGGAATGCCTAACGGTTGAAGAAGACCAGCCGGTCTTTTCTTTTGACCCTTGTTTTGTGCGCACACACCACAGGACATCACAAATTCTTTTATATCTTTTCTCCACGAAGGCCACCAGAATTGTCTTTTCACTTTTTCTTCTGTTTTGGCTATGCCAGGATGTCCTTCTATCATTGAGTCATGATAGCAGGTAATAACTTGCTTTTGGCGTTCAGAGTGTGGAAGAAACAGTCGACCTCGGAAATAAGGTAGGCCATTGGTTAAGGTAAAATCAGTTCCTTTTTGTATCCAGTTCTGCAAATCAGTTGAATTTAAAAGTTGTTTAACTCTGTCCTGAATGTCTTCAAGTGATTGCGAAGAAGTCATGCCTAAGATTCTTTGCTCAGGAATTATTGGTACCGGTTCAGTGTTACCGATAACGTCCCCCATTCCAATTCGAGAATGGGCATCTGCTTTACCATTCTTACAGCCAGGGCGGTAAGTGATTACAAAGTCGAATTCGGCAAAGAACAGGGCCCAACGGAGCTGTCGAGATGATTGTGCCCTGGCGGTTTTCAGATACTGTAAATTCCTATTATCAGTAATCACCGTGATGGTGTGTCTTGCTCCAAGGAGATAATGACGCCAGGCCTTAAAGGCGGATTTAATTGCTAGCAGTTCCTTGTCAGTGATGGCGTAGTTTATCTCGGGAGCCGAGAATTTCCGGGACCAGAACGCTACGGGATGTAATTGGTTGGTTTCTGGGTCTCTTTAAGAGAGAACGGCTCCCATAGCTAAGCTGGACGCGTCAGTTTCGACGATGTAAGGGAGGTCCGGACGTGGGTGTTTCAATATAGGTGCAGAAGTAAACTTCTCTTTTAGTTCTTGAAAGACTTGCTCAGCTTCTTTGGACCATTCAAAACGTTTATTCTTTCTTAAGAGTGCCGTGATGGGTTGCACCACTCGTGAAAACTCCGGAATGAATCGGTGATAAAAATTGGCGAAACCTAACATGCTCTGAACACCTTTTACGGAACTGGGTGATGGCCATTTGAGGATAGGGTCCACTTTTCGTGAGTCCATTTGGACTCCTGTAGGTGTCAGGATAAAACCCAGAAATTCGACTTCGGTGGCATGGAAAACACATTTTTCAAGTTTTGCAAATAATTTGTGTTGACGTAATTTTTTAAGTACTGCTCTGACATGATTTCGATGATCAGCTTCCGAAGAGGAGTATACGAGAATGTCATCTATGTACACAACAACACAAACGTCAATGAGCTCCCTGAGGACATCATTCATAAAATATTGGAAGGCAGCCGGTGCATTGCACAGTCCGAAAGGCATCACTTGGTACTCAAACAACCCATATTTGGTGTGGAACGCCGTCTTCCATTCGTCGCCTTCCTTGACCCGCACCAAATGGTAAGCCCCTTGGAGATCTAAGTTGGTGTAAATGCAGGCGTCCTTCACCTGGTCAAGAAGCTCTGGGATCAGAGGTAGTGGATATCTGTTTTTGACTGTTATCCGATTCAAAGCACGGTAATCTATGCAGGTTCTGAGATCACCTTCTTTTTTTGGTACGAAGAATAATGCCGAGGATGCAGGGGACTTTGACGGGCGAATAAAACCATTGGCCAGGTACTGGTCCAGATACTAACGTAAATGAAGATTCTCGGGCTCGGTGAGGGCATAAATCCTGCTGCAGGGAGGAGTTGCTCCGGGTATTAAATCTATCTGACAATCATATGACCGACCTGTGGGGCGGTAGGGTATTGGCTTGCTCCTTTTGAAAAACGTCCTGAAATTCTCGGTATTCCGGCGGTAATTGCAAGCAGTCAGCCGTTACTGTAGCTAGGCCAGTGCCCGAAGCTCGTAGGTAGCATGTTTGTGCACACTCTGGAAAAGTTATCGTCTTTGCTCGCCAATCAATTTGAGGATTGTGTGTTTCCAGCCAAGGAATTCCCAGAATTACTTGAAATTGCGGGGCCTTGATCACGTCAAACACTATTGCCTCCCGATGCCCATCTTGACCTAACAATGTCACGTCAGTAGTTGAGTGGGTTACCGGCCCAGAGGCGATCTCGGTTCCATCCACTGTGGTGATGACATCCTTGATAGTTTTTGGGCAAAGAGGCAGATTCATCCTGGAAGCCAACTCGTGATCCAAGTAGTTTCCTATAGCCCCACTGTCGATGTACGCCTGAATTGCATGCAATCGTTCTGGCTGCTTCGGGTTTACGAGAACCATTGGCATAATGAAGTGCGAGGTCAAAGAATTGGTTTTCAAGCTCGGCAAGCGGACCTCTACGCTTGTCGGGCGAGGTCGTTTCCCGGCTCAGACTCTACAGGATTTTTATCAGAGGCGCCTACTGTCTTCTTGGGAGGTTTCACTGGACAATCTCGAAGAAAATGCCCCGACGACCCACAGTAGAGACACAGTTGCATTTGCCGTCTTCTGTCACGTTCCTTTTGGGTCAAGGGGCCTTTTACCACCCCAATTTTCATAGGTTCAGTGGCGTCGAGGCCTTTGGAGTTACTCTGGATTTTCGCGAAAACCCGAGTTTCAAACCTGGATCGATCTGCTTTCCTATTTTGAAGCCTGTGATCCAATTGGACCACCAAGTCAATATATTCCGAACAGTCCTGGGGTGGATTTACAACCTGGGCAAGGACGTCTTTAAGTTCACCACAAAGACCTCTACATAATAGCGTGATTCTTTTGTCCTCGGGCCATCTTGTTTCTACAACTAGCCTATTGAAGGTTGCAATGTAGGCCAAAAGGTCCAGATTACCTTGTCGTAGGGATAGGAGTTCATTGTCCAGGGCCTGCCCCTGGGAGTGTCTTGCAAACAGTCTTTCCATACTAGTCTGGAAGGCTTGAAAATTCCGAAGGATTGGATCATCTTGGGTAACCAATGGAATTGACCAGTCAGCTGCACTGCCACTGAGGTACGAAAGTACAAAAGCTACCTTGGTCTGGTCATTCGGGAAGGCCCCAGGCCTGCAGAGAAAGTGCAATCGACATTGATTCATAAATACTGCGAATCGTTTGGGATCTCCTGCAAAACGTTCAGGTGGTGCCAATGGCACATTTCCGGGTAGGTTGATTTGAACTGGATTAGTTGCAGGCACAGGGGTGAAATTCCCCCCTGAATTGGGTAAGGGTGTCTGCCCCGCTTGACTCTGTAACAGCTGAATGGCAAGATCATCAGTTCGTTCCTTGGACACTATCAATTCCCTCCTGAGGGCGTTTGTCTCCTGGCGGGCAGCATGAACTTCGGCCCGTAGCTCCCCTAATAGCTGAGCCACTTGGTCTGTCTCAGAAGTTTCCATAGCGCCTGGGTAGGAGGTTATTGGTAGGCTTTGCGTTCTGTAACGCTCACCTGATTCCCACAGAGGCTCTGACCCGTTCTGGACTGCTACCAATTCTTCTACAGTAAAGCGCAGGGCCCGGAAGATGGACTGGACTGGCCCTCCCCCGAATCTCGTCTGTCTGGCTCATAGGATAATTTTTCTGTAGGTGGGAAAGAGGGAGTTAATATCTGCTGGAAAGAGTATCTGCTCCCCCCTATCTCCCCCTTCTAAATCCCCTTGTCGCTAGTTCGGTTTTTGTGGGCTCTCACCTTATTTTCTGTAAGGATGAGAACTCCATCCTGCTTCTGGTGCAGGGGCGCGTTGATTCCAGTTACTTCACTGGGGTATTTAGTGGGCGCGATTCCTCTGGCTGTTCGATCCCAATTCGGGATTGCCGTAAGTATGTAGTCTTTAGGTTATATTAAATGTCTTTTCCCCTTCGGGGCCGGGGTCTAGAAAAGGCAGAAAGGCCCTTCTGACCCGAATGGAGGATTGAGTTCAACCAAAATCTGGTAAGTCCTTAGGTGAGTATTCCCTCCTGTATCAAGTCCGATGCGCACCTTCTCCCCTTTTGCAGGAGCCGATTCGCTGCCGGCGTCGAAACCGCTGTTTTTCGTGGTAAGGCCTCGTAAAGGTAAGTGGAACAGGTGTGGCACCGGGTGAAGCGGAGCGCTTCTAATCGTGTCTTTCCCCTTTTTGCAGGTGCCGAGGTGCTGCAAGCTTTGTAGCCACTTCTGCATGTGGCGCGGCCACGATAAGGTAAGAGAAAGCGGTGCTGCGGCGAGCGCTGTGGTGCGCTGCTAACCTTGTGCTTTTCTTTTGCAGGATTGTCGGAAGAAGGTTTCCTGAGTGCAGGATTCCGGTGAGTAAAGCTTTGGATGCTTGTCTTTTCTCTCCTTTTGTCTTTCAGGTTTTCCAGGAGCTGCGGGCGTGTCAGGAGCCAGGATGCAGGAGCCGACTCGGTGAGCGTCCTGCTGCTGATGCAGAATAACGCGAAGCACGTGAATTCCTTTGGGCGTGGTTTAAATAGCAGAGGAGTGCTTCAGGTGAGTATCCTTCCTCCGGCCCCACCCAGGTAAGAAAAAGAGTTCCTGAAGAGGAAAAATAGTTCCTCCCAGCCTAAATGGCTGGAGACCTCAGCCAGACTGGATTGCTCTGGGTGAGTAAGCAGCATGGTCTGCCTCAGGTAAGTCCACCCAAGCATTATGACATGTTTTGACCAAATGAGCCTGGCGCCTATGGCGCCAGGACTGAAGCCTTTTATGAGCCTGGCGCCAAAGGCGCCAGGACGTGGTCCAAAGGGCCCCAGTAGCGGTCTGCTGGATCCGGTGATGTGGGTGATAGGTCTGCTTCCGGGGACGTTGGGCCTGGCCTGGCTCCCCGGGAGCAGCCATCATGACAAGGACACTGTGGACATTGATATGTTACTATTAGCATTAAGAAAAGGTTATTAAGAACAAGCAAGAGATCACAAATATTCTTAAGCAGGCAAATACTTTTCAACCCTCCCCAGTGTCAGAGGAAAGAAGAGTCTTTCAGTGAAACAGGCTAGGCCAAAGTCAATAGGCAAAAGTCTATGTAGCTGAAGCACTTCTTGTAGGTAAGTAAGAAAAGTCTTTGCACAATGTTTTAGAAGTCTTTAGTGAAGAAGAAGAATCAATGTACGGTCACAAGCTATTAGACTTGTGAAGAGTAGAAGCAAATCTATAACAAGAGGTAAGTTCTCTTAGACTTTACAGTACCTTTGCTTAGAAGAAAATGCAGCAGATGACTTCTGTTCCTGTGCAGCTCTGCAGATCCTGGTGTTCCTGGGCCTCAGTCGTGGGGACAAGAGGGAGGACTTCTGGGGACTCCTGCACTGCAATGGGACGGTTACTGAGAACAACCGGCAATCTTCAAGCTAGTGGTGATTCGGTGTTTCAGCTCCTCGCGTCTACCGCAAACAGCACTACCGCGGTTCCTGGCTGTCAAGATGGGCTTTCCTTGCATCTGGGTTCCAGCACTCTGTTGAGGTGGCTCAGGCCCGGTCAGTCCTGCTTCCTGGGAGTCCAGAGGATCTTCCTGGAGCTCTTGGCAAGCATAAAAGCAATGCACACAAGTTGGTGTTCCTCTTCCTGGCGCTTCAGTTTCCAGCAGCAACTCTGTGGCAATTCAACCAGCTCCGAGAAGGATGTCCAGGTGTCTTACTTTGGAGTTGATTGGTCCCTCCAACTGAAAGGGAGAAGTTGTCCTTGCGGGGGCTTCTCTGTCGATACGAATTTGGAGTTTAAGCACAGTTGCAGGGCTTCACCGGGCAAACCAACGGTCCAGGAGTTGACTCTGCCTTCCAAGCCAAAAAGCCTCGCTTTTTATGCAGGTTTCTCCAGCCTGGCTGTCAATCACCCAACAGGGTGGCTGTCCTTGCCCAACAGCCAGCCGGCCAATCACCTAGGAGTGCATTGCTGTCTCCTAGGAGACTAAGCACAGGGAGTTCTGGGCACTTCGCTCACTTCCTGCCCCCACCAGACACCCTGGAGCCATAGGCAGGCTTCACTCGTGAATCCTGCCAAAGGCAAAAAAACAAAGGAACCAAACCTGGTTTGGCACGCAGAGTAAATCTCAAGAAGGACCTGTCCACAAAAAAATGGCAAAAAAAGAAGACCGGGTCATTTTGACAAAAATGGCACCCAATGGTGCTTTACTGCAGCTGCGAACGCAGCCCGCTGTAAAGACACACCATGGTAGTAAAAACTAAACCACTGCCACCAGCCATTCATCTAGGAAAGGGTAACATAAAAATGTTACATGAGAAGCTAGACAAAGGGGATACTATGTAACCCCTCCAGCACCCTATTGTAAGATAGTGTGTGCTGGGTCTAGAAATTTAAAAGTGTAAGTAAAGTCAATTTCCCTTTACTGCTCTGGGAAACAGTAGTTATCCAAGAGAAAGGTAGTTAAACCTTTGGGGAAATCTGGAAGACTTCCCTGTAGCACTACACTGAAGGTGCTGTGTGCTACAATGTAAAAAGATGCCTATGGAGTTTGTCAGACTCCAAAACCCCCCCAAAAACAGAGTAAAAATCACATGAAAAATACATGAGAGAGTGGCTGATAGTTGATGAGTGGCAGCATTGTGGGGTTACACAGGATTGACTCTTTACATAAACACAGGTTCTATTACTCATATTAATATAATTCTGCCTCAGTTTGCAGCCCACCATATTCTTTCTGGTAACATCCTCCACTATTTAGTGCTCCTTTTAAACACTAATTCACACTGTAACACTATCATAGGCGTCGGCTGCAGTTCCATTGTCTATGGACTAATGTATCCTAGCCCTAGCTCAAACCCTAACTTTCAGACTTATCCTAATCCTAACTCAAATCAACAAGCTTTTGCAAACTCAAATCCTGTCAACCAAATGTATTATAATGAAGGCTTCCAGTTTTCTGTTTTACTGATGTTTACACATAAATACAGACGGAAACCAATCTGTTTTCTGTCTGTAATTATTTATAAAAACCCAGGAAAAACACATCTTTCTGTCTGGTTCTCTATGATGTCACTCATACATCGCAGGCCAATCGCATTGCAGATTGGCATCATGGAGAGTGTAAAAGTTGTATAAAATAGGAACAACCGTTTGTTGTTATGGGAAAAATGGAGCTAGCATTTCTTTCCTATTGGGTTGCATGTGCACTTTAATAAATGCATTTTCTTATTTGAATAAATGCGGAAATATACTTGCTGCAAATTATCTTTTTATATGACACAAAATAAATGTGAATACATACAGAAAAAAGGATCAAAAATAAATATGGATAAATACAGATGGAAATGGCTGAAAAATAAATAGCATAAAACCAGTAGCCTTAATTATAATTCTCATATTAGCCTCACCTAATAGTACTTTGCATGTAGGTGATCTTGTATTCTCTGCAGTCTATAGGAATTTATGTTCCAACGTGCCCAGGAGGAGGAGAATATTGGAAAGGCAAATTAACATTGCTGGTTATGTTTCTTCATGCGGCATGAGTTTTTTTCAATACAAAGAACTATTATGCCATCCAGTTTATGGGTCGAGTTCAGTTCATTTCTCTTAGGCCGAGTAGATTAAATAAGTTACTCGACATGCAGGTTTAGCAGAATTTTAAAGATTTTTCTAGGCCTGTCTGTGTACTGTTAAAAAGCAGGAACACACTTAGGTTGCATGTCTACTGCCACTGAAATGTATATGCTTACCATATTGTAGGAAATTCCACCATTAGCAGGTAAATACTGTGGCAGATGGAGACTTCAGACCAAGCGATAAGATTCACATATTTTTTTTAATTAAAGAAAACGTCTCACTAATCCTACTAGGTAGTAGCCTTCCTAATCAAAACTGAACTAAGGTGCTTGTCAATAGTCCAAACTTAAAAGTAGTCCTCGGTCCAAACCTATTTCACTAAACTGACCCTACTACTTAATAAAACGTTCAAATAAATATAGTTGGAGTGTCTTGCACTCTTGCTGCCTGATTCATGGAATTATTTGCGCCGAAAACTGGGATTTGTTCGCCATTCTGCCCGCAAATCCCTGTTTGACAAATGGGGATTTGTGGGAAGAATGGCGCACAAATCCCCATTTTTGGCACAAATAATTCCATGACTCAGGCCCAAGGTCCTCCCCAAAAGGGTGTCTGGCTGCCCTAGGAATCCCTCCTGGGTATGACTCCAATGGTTTAAGTTAAGTAACAAAAGTTCCTCTCAAAGAAAAACAGTTCTTGGCAATTTCTCGAGAGTTCCTCAAAGGTTTTCAAGTTCAGCAACAAAAAGTCTTAAATTCTAGTGAAAACAAAATGTCCACTTTTCTTTAGATGCAGGGGTATTTCCTCTCCAGCACTGGTATGGGTCTCTCCCCACTTGGTTCAGATGTTGGAAGCCTCTGCGTGCCCCTCTTACCTGTTCTTCAGTTTATTTATAGGGCCCTTGGGCTCCCTGGGATTTCTCTGTCTAAATTACTCTCTTAAGTCTCTGGGGTATTGTTAACCCTGCTCTTCTTGTGGCTCGCTTAGCCATTGTAGGTTTCTGTAACCTTTCTGAGTGTCTATCCTATTCGGATTTCTCAAGCTCTTCTTCTTCTCTCGTTCAGTCTCTTACTCCATGCCTCGGTGACCCAGATGTGGGGTTAGGACAATCCTCCCTTCTTCCCCACTTGCTATTTTCTCTCCCAGCTCCCTTCAATCTGGGCAACCTGCGTACCTTCAGAAACTGCATGGTATGCTCCAGTTAGGGTGTCTTTTCAGCAGCATTGGCTTTTTCCAAGGCTTGCTGCACTTCCGGACTAGATACGAGCATTTGTTGCACTTCGCTCGTCTTGGCATTCTCTCCCACTTGGCTGGCTCTAAGGTTGAGAGTGGAGGGCTCACTCCTCCCTTGTTTCCTTGTTTCAGCGTTGGTTTGTGGGTACCAGGCTAACCACGTCCTCTGTGTGGTCATGCCTCCAGATAAACTTTGCTTTAGACGGCCTTGGCTTACAAGGCCCCACACATCTCTGTATCGGGATGGCAGCTTCTCTTCGTACCACAGCATACTCGCTGTTCAATGCGACTCTGTCTCCCACTGATGCACTCACGTCACAGGCTTGCTTCTCTGTATCCTTTCTCTCTTTTTTGGTGTCTTTTGGTTTGAGAACAGAGGACCCAGTCTTCCCTTCGTCTCTGGACTCCAATCCAGGTACAGTTTGCTTTACACGGCCTCTGCTTTTTAGGCCTTGCGCGTTGCAGTGTTGGCCGGACTGCTTCTCCCTGGTGCATCTGATTTTTTTCACACTACAGCTGGCTCTGTGGTTCTGCGCAGCTCCTTCCCTTGCCAACATTCTCACATCTGGGACTCGCCTCAGCATTGGGATTCTCCTTCTCCACTGAAGGCTCGTTAGTCCTTTATTTGTGTCCCTGCAAAGAGAGGGGGCATATTGTTCAGCACAGATTGTCAAGCAGGTAGAATGTTCAGCCTTCTTTTGACTCAAACACATGGAGGTATTGTTCACATTACTTTCTCCCATGTGTAGATAATATCTTGTCTGTAGGGAGTTCCCCATGGGAATGGGAGTCCTTTTCCCCTGAAGGTGAGTCACTCCCAATAAGGTCCCCCTTGCCCAAACCCCTTGAGCGTTTTTGACTGAGCGGGCTCCTCTCCCTAGCCTCAAAGGGAATGGCTCCCCCTAGGGGAGAACGGACAAATATGCTGGATTCGCCAAAATACCTCAATGATTATCACAACCCTCTCCTACCCTCCAAAGCGGACTCTCGATTTCCGAATCTACCATTGGCTCAGTAGCCCGCTGTGCCAGTCTGTGAAACCCAAGCAGCAGTTCTACATGCTGCCTATACCTGGACCTATAACCGGTTTGAGTTGGCATTTGGTCCTGAATTACCATTCCCAGTGCCTTCACAGGACCAGTGTACATTCATGTACTGACCAGGAAAGGTCTGCCTCATTTACGTCACACCTAAGTTTGCCTTGGTTCATTATTCAGTGGCTGTACAAGCCTTTCCATGGAGCACTGGCAGAGATCTGTACATAGCAAAGAGCCAGAGATACTGCAAATTCAAAGCTCTAGTTTCATTAGACTGCCCATGCTTCTCCCCGGTAATGAACGAAAAGTTTGAATCTAAAATGCTGAATGCACATTTATTATGCATTCGGCATAGTAGATTAGATCTTTCGCCCATAATACTGAACAGGGGAGTTCTGGTTGCAGGGGTGTCCCCCGAACCCCTAGTTTGGTATTATGGGCTCCCGAAGTGCCAAGGGTGTCCCCCACATACATTAAAGGCAGTGCAGGGGATAAACAGGCAAAATCCCAAAAGCTCAAATTACAAAATACGGACAAGTGGGCTCTGTGATTTTGTAATACAATCTTTTGGGATACGTTTTTTTGACATACATCCCTTCTCCCCACCTTCCTGCAGCCCTGACATCCATTTTAGGTCAAGGGATGGTTCACCATGCTTCATAGAATATTGGGCAATTTGAGGAATACTACACTTCTCCTTTTGTTTTTTCTGCTCCTCATCTCATAACGAGGAACAACCTGCATTCTGAAACAACAGTTATGGAGCTGCCTCAAAATCAAGTGAGGGTGGTGGGTGGGGGTTAGGGTATTTCACTGTGGACTTTGCCTTGTTTTGTTGAATGTGTGAGAGGAGTTTGAGGTTTGTGGGAGTGTTAGGAAAGAGATCTCTTTTTGCAACTTTACCTCTATAGTTTCTATGGACCCCCTTCCTTTTTACTCTGTTTTTGGCACCTGTGCTTACTTTTACTTCCCCTGTTTCTCATTGTTATGGGGAAACTGATCAGTCCTTCAGACTGTCATTACTGGGACAATGTGTTTCTCTTTGACTTCTGCTACTTTTTAACATTACACATAGTCTTACCATGCTGTTCAATGGTGGTAATTTGCATAACCCTAACTTTTTACACTTGGAATCTTTGGTTACTTTTATATGTACCCAAAGACAAGCTGGTGGCAGCAAATACATTTGTACCATTATAGTATTCGTTTTAGTGTTCAAATTCGCATTTACTGTGAATGGCTACTAAACGTGGCTAGTGGTCTAAAATGGCCGTGGCACAAGATTTTTGCTTGTTCTTTGGCCATATTGTAATTTGGCCTTCTTCCTGCCTTACCAAGTAAGGACATTCCATATAAGGTCATGCCCTTGCCCAGGAAAGCTGCTACTTTTACGGGCTAGTGATACCTTTATGTGCGTGTGTGTGGCCCCACCCCACATCCATCGTGCCGGAGAGTCTGGGTGTGGGGCAAGAGTGACACCAGTAGTTGTCCCTGATTGGACAACTACTAGCTGGTTCAGAGCCTTGCCATTGGTGGGCTTGGATTTGCTCCCAGTCTGGATTTTGGATAAGAAGAGAACTCCTGAAGCCATTTCTTCAGATCAGCATTGGAGCCAAGAATCCCTTGTAGAAGAACAGCCGACTGAAGTACCAAATATGACTCCTGAAGAGGCCTGGCACCCCTTCCTGCATCGGGCCTGTTGAAGCCCTGTTGGTGTACCTGGTCTCCAAATACCTTTCCTGGTGGGTCAGCCCTTAGACTAGTGTAACCTATTAGTCTCGACGCCTTCTCAAGGATCCAGTCGACCTGAGCCTTCAGAAGTGTCCCTGGATACCCGATGGACTGACCAGCTCTCTTGTGGGCTACCTCACCAGAAGTGTAGACGTTCCTCGGTTGTACCCGGAACTTTAGTAGTCACCAGCGTGTGCCATAGGTCACCTCTCCTCCGAATTTCAGTGTCCCAGCATCAAGGGATCCTGTGCTGGAGCAGTTTTTGTGACTGTGACTGGAAGGACGCCAGTTGTCACCTCTTATCTGTTTACATTGAATTATTTTGTCCTATACTCTGTGGAGTCATTGACTACCCCTGACCCCACTCACACTCTCCTGATAATAGTCTTGACTGCTCTCCATTGCTATCTTGATTTGGGTTTTGGCAACCATCTCAGAGTTCCCTGTTGACTATAACTAGGGTGCCTACTAAAATATGTCCAACAGTCCAGATTCTAGAAATCTATCTTAAGAGGAAGACACTGGGTATATTTCTGAAAGAACATCCAACAAACACCAGACAAATAGGCATTTCCCTTGAGGCTCTAGGTCTATGGGGGTAGCACGGAAAACAGCAGTAAAATGACCCAGAAACAGTAAAATCTTGGAACATCCAGCCCAGCAGTCAAGAGGACCAATGGGAAGACGAAGAAAAGCCAGGAATGATATCCTGCAGCCAAATCATGAAACAGCAAGAGACAAAGCAACAAAGGCGGTCAGTATGGAAAACAAGTGATTTCTAAAATTCAGCAGTACAACTTTGTGGAAAATCCTCTAGCAATTCAGGTAAGAAACCAACATAATTGAGGAATGCAGTGGGTCTCCCCTAGATACACATTCAAATAACATGCAATGCAGACACACAAATGTGTTGGCAGCCAGCCCAACCGGCTCCCTAAAATCTGCCTAACACTCAAGACCACCCATACAATTTGTGAATTGGGGCGGTCTGGGGCGGGGGACCAGCCTGAACCTCTCCAAACAACAATAGAGGGTGCAGGGCTGGGCTTGAAATGATCCCCATGTGTTCACAGCAGCCATTTTAGACCTGCCCTGCGTTTCCCACAGATGAAGGAATGACCTAAAAACAAAATGGTCTAAAGTAGGACTTCAAAAAAATGCATCAGTACTCCAATGGCCAGTCATAAAGGTACATTGGGCTACTAATGCAGTAAAATTGGCTGCACCCCTGATGAACAAGACATTAAATTACAGCTGCCATCAGCCTACTGCATGTTAGGTAAGATTGTGTTAAGTCCAACTGGTGTGGGATTTCACAAGACTTTTCTCCTGGTGTTAGGCAGATCCAACTCTTAATATAGGCCTGTAGTACACAAGTTGGTAGAGTGACTGAGCAGCCAGGCTTATCTTAGGAGGGGTAATGTGAGCTGCAGAGTAGCACAATGAAATCAGTAAACACAAGGCACAAAGTGTTTACATAAACATATAAAGTTATATTATATTATTGATTTACATATACACAAGGCACATTAAGCATTCTTTAAAAAGCAGCAACTAATAGTAACGTTCAATTGCAAGATAGAATTCATTTAAACAAGAACCAATAATGCAGGTGAGTAATTCTTTTCTATTCTAAACATGTTCCAGCACACAGAGTGACATCAATCAAAGTCAGTATTAGCACTTATTTGTGTTCACCATTACACAATTGAGATTGGGAAGGAAAATGGTTAGAGTTACAGTAGAACACACTTTCAACTGGTTCAATAGTTAGTTTCTCCCAGAGGGTTGTACGCAGTCTTTTATCCCAGCAATAATAGTGTCAGGAAACCAGGACAGCCAAAGTCAATGGGACAGTTCCAGTTTTGATGCAGCTTTTCTTAGAAAAATGTTATCAAACAGTCAGGAGATCTTTGAAAAATCACTCAAGGGGGGCCCACTTGATGGAGCACAAGCTGGAAGGCCTGAACAGGCAAGTTGGGGTTAACTCTGAGGGGGTTAAAATAGTAGCTCCCAAGCAAGAGAGAACTACAAATGGCAAAATGTAGTTATATCCCAAGCTCCACAGTACCTGAGAATTGAAGAAGAGGTTCCAGCTGGATGCCTTCCTGATGCAGTGATGCAGACCCTTGTACCTGGTCCTTGGTTGTGGTGATGAAAGGAAGGATGTCTGGTGGGCTTCTGCGGCTGTACTCTGGAGAGGGACTCAGCAGCAATGTATTCCAGATGATTCAGCGGTTCTTTGTGGTGTTGGTGCTTTCGTCTTAGCACTAAAGAGAAACGAAAAGCTCTGGTTAGAGTTTCCCCTGTCCCTCGGTCTCAGACTCTGGTGAGAGGACTCTGGATGAAGAATTTCTGCTTATGGGGGTCTTTGAAGGTGTCCACAAAGTTTTGGCTGGATTTGTTCTTGGGGAGATGATGCACTCAATAATGGTCAGGGGTCCCCGGGCATTGGGATTCTGCAGCCTAGGAAGTTGCAGCAAGTCAGGGGATGCGCCAAAATGAAGCAGGTACTGAGGTTAGGTGGTTCAACCAGGCCAAGGGAGGAAGTCATCCTGCACAGATCTTCGCTGTCAAAACGAAAACCATGTCAGCACAGCTGCAAGGCTTCAGCAGTGTTTCTGCAATCCTGGCAGGTACTGCTGGCATATCTGCTCATCCTCTTTGTCGGATATGATGGTCCAGTGGTTGACTCGGCCCGTAGTCCCAAAAGCCTCACCTTTTATGCGAAATACCATTCATTCACAGTTCTACAGCTGCCAATCACACAGGGGGGTCGACCTCTTGGACAGCCACCCGCACAGTTGGAACTGGTTTCTGCCAAGCATGCCTGCAAACAAAGGTCAGTGAGGTTTTAGACACCTCCCTCAGTTCCTGCCTTCCCAGACACACTAGAGCCTGGGCGGGCTTCAGGGCTGAAACCCGCCAAAGGCAAAGGCAAAACACACAAAGGATGCAAACCTAGTTTAAACAACAGAGTAAAAGCCCAGAAGGAACTCATAAACAAGAAATGGCAAAAAAAAGAAGACAGTGGCCATTTCGGAAAAATTGTCACCCATAGTTGCGATACTGCAGATGAGAAATCAGCCTGCTAGTACCGGGCACAAAAGGTAGTAAAAAGTAACCACTGCCAAAAGCCATTCAGGGTAGTGTAACAAAAAGTTACATCAAAAGTGGGATAAGGAGTTACTAGGTAACTAGGTACTAGGTAACCCCCCCAGCACTCCACATAGGATGGTGTGTGCGCGACCCACAAAGGAAAAGGTAAGTAAGATAAAAGCTATCTCACTGTTCTTGTGAACTGTAGTTCACACAAGAAAATATATTTAAGCATTAAGAGAAGTCCAAGGGACTTCTCAGTGGCACTGCACAGAGGGTGCTGTGTGTCACTATGCAAATAGCAGATGCCTATAGAGTTTATCAGACTCAATTAAACAGTTAAAAATTGAAGTCAGAGAAAAACACATGAACGAGTAGCAAAAGGGACCACTCACTCAGGAGGTTAAAAATCAAAAAGATAGGTCGGCCACCAAGGGGTGCAGTGATGTATTAACTCATCGGCGTTGCTCCCCTCCAGCAGGGCTTAAAAGGGTGAAGGCCCCCCCAATTAGCCCCCAGAGTGCTCTTCCACCGCCTCCCTGACCCAGCTCAGATGATGGAGAATGCGTGGGTGAAGCAACGGACTGGGAGACCCCTGGAATCCCATAGAAACACCGGCGAGAACAGGAGGCGTTAAAAGCACAAGCTCCGAGCCACCTCGCGGCTCCAAACGAAATCCACACGAGCTCGCGGCTGCCAAAAGGCCCTACCAGCAGTTAACCACGCAGGAAAGCTTAAGCTCCCGGAGCAGCGCCTGCGGTATACTTGCCGCCTCTCCCCCACCAGTGACAACGAATGCCCGGCAATCGAAGAGGGGAGAGCGCACACTGCCATGGAAGACGCACAAGGCCGGGGTGAGTGATACAGCCCCTACCCCATTGTGGTCTGTATGATCCGAGGCCCCAGGGTGAGGTCTGGATATCCCGCACCCTTGCGCACAAGCAAAGGCCCCAGCTGCCAAAGAGTCGTAGGAGATCAAAGGAAAACACCCAGCCATCCGCAACCTTAAACATCCACAACGCATTAGAGACCCCACACCACCACCTAAACAAACCTGGAGTACACCAAGGTGGGGGACACCTACACTCGACCCCCGGGGACTTCTCAACCTTGTGAAGTGAGAAGGGGTGGCAGCTTAAAAGAAAACAGAAGGAACCACCATTGATCCATGAGACGGGGAAGCAGAGTCTCCACCGGGTGGGGAAAGTGACTAGAGAGCTTGGGTACGGCTCCAGGACCGTTGAGGAGCCCCCAGCAGATCCCCCACATCACCAGACAGTGCCTGGGAGTCAGGCAACCCTAACAGTGCTGGAACCGGATTGCTCCCAAAAGATCCAAACTACCTCAACCTGCCACACGAAAACAATGCAGCCACGCGGGGAGAGCAGGGACCACCCGGTCTGGGGTGTTTACACGCCCCGGTGCAGCCCTTGGGGGATGATAACTCAGGTCTAGGCCTTTAGTGTTTTGAGTCCCCAGAGCAGAGGAGGCGGGGTGCCCCCAAGCCAAAGTAACCTACCTGAACTGTGCATACTGGTCAGAGTGGACCTGGGAGAGGGCGGGATCCCGAGGCCCCTAGACCTGCTAGCGGCCAGCCACCTGTGAAGCAGACCTACCTACAGATCTTCAATTCAAGTTTAACCTAGCCCCCAGGCCAATGGAAGAGCAGGCGGCTCCAGTGGACATAGCCTTGGCAGACGATGTAACGTCATTGAGGGATATGGTGGCAATCCTGGAAGAACTCAAAGGTTTCAGGTCTGACATCACACACAGAACTAGATAGACTGGATGGGAAGGTGGTCGACATGCAAGAGAAAATCCAGGGGCTTGAGGCTAACCAGTCCTCGGTAGATATCCGGCAAACCCAACTCAATATGAAGATCTCAGAATTAGAAAGAAGGGAAGAAGAATGTGCCCTAAAAATGGATGATTCAGAGAACCAGGAGCAGCAAAACATCCTCAGTTTCTTTGGATTTCCTGAAAAGGAAGGAAAGACACAAAAAGATATCGTCCAAGCAATCAATGAAGTCATCAAAAAACATTTCAACGAAGAAAAACACCACTGAGCCCACCATTGATAGAGCCCACAGAGCGGGTGGAGGAACCTGAGGCCCACGCTCTGTACTGGCAAGGTTCCATTATTACCCAGAGAAAACCAAAATTCTACAAAAGGCCAGGGCGATGGATCCAATTGAATGGAGGTCCCATTCTATCCCAGGTCACTATCTACCGGGACGTATCCTCATTCACTCAGTTCAGACAACGCCTCTGTGCCCCCTTAACGAAATGGCTCAACACAAAAGGTGTCCATTATAGATGAGGATTTCCCTTCTCCTTGAACTTCGAGCTTGAAGGATACAAGTATAACTTGATAATGGAAGAGGACATTGGTAGGGTGTCACTACAGAAGAAACCGGCCATGAAGATGGGGGAGACACAGGGAAACCCAAAGACAAGAGACGAATTCGGGGATACCGCCAGTTCAAGAAGTTAAACCCACCACCCCCAGCACAAGCTTGATGATGGTATCAAAGATCCCTTAAACGCCTCCGGAAAATACCCATCCCTGCGCACAGCTGTTGGAGGAACATACAATACAAGGTGGTAAGGGGTGAAGGCCATCACCCAGAACTCTCAGCCAGTGGGGAAGGTTAGCTGAACACCTGAGGGGAGGACGGGGTCACCTGAGACAATTATGCAAATGTAGAGGTGGAGGTGAGAGGGGGGAGGGGTAGAGCACACACTATAAAGTGCTAAAACAATGGGGTGGCTCAATGGAAACTATTAAGGAAAGAATTATGCCTGCTGAAGGAGGGTAGTCTGATGATCGAGACCAATGGTGGGATAGAGGCTCAGGCATGACCAAAAGGAGGGGGAGAGGGGAAACTTTGAGTTTTACTATTTGTTCTGATAGGGGGAAAGTTCAATAATATTCATAGTGTGACACAAAACAGGGGACAACACATCACCAGTATAAGCAAGGGGAGAAGACACCTCGGCACATACTCAGGGATCCACTGGGACAGCGATGTTACTTGATGATGAATGGAATCCCATATGCTTGAGTTAAACACTGGGATATCATTAGGCTCACTGAACGTAAGAGGTCTCAATTCCCCATTGAAAAGATCCTTAACGATCCGAGAATGTAACTGCCTGAAGCTTGACATTCTGTTTTTGCAAGCGACCCACTGGAGGGGGGGGGGCCAGCCATGAAAGAAAGGGCCACAGGAAAAATAGTCCATGACTCGTGTGAACCCAAAAAGAGAGCGGTAGCGGTGGTCATAGCCAACAAGTTGGGCTTTGCAGATATCTCCACCCTTAGAGATCGAGAGAGATGCCACGTATTGGTTAAAGGGTGGATAAAAGGACAAAAAGTGACCCTTGTCTCAGTCTACTTCCTAAACGAGGGACAGGCCCAGCACTGAGACAAAGTTAAAGGGAAGATTCAAACATTTGTGGAGGACCTTTTGCTCATAGGAGGGGACATTAATATGGTTCTCGATCCGGCAACGGATAGAAAAGGAACAATCCCGTTAAGTGGAACCTACTCTCAGCGAAAGATGGCTTGTCACTTTGCTCAAATTAATAACAACTGGGAGTGGTAGACACTCATGCCGAAGAGGGTAAAGCCATCCTATCATACACATTCCACTCAAAGGTCCATAACACCTACTCAAGGATAGACTGTCCTCCTAGATTCTGTCTTGACACATATGGCCTCATTACGAGTCCAGCAGTAGCCGTGCCGGAAAAAACAGCAGGTTGCCGCCGGACCCGTAATACCATTCTGCCTCCGTGATTGCCGGAATCACTGGGGTATTACAACCCCGGTGACCCGGTAATTCCGGAGGCGAAATTCCATAAATCCCCATTCCCATGGAGTCCAACAGGACTCCATGGGGATGGGGACAATGGAAACACTGGTTCCGTCTATGACGGAGCCATTGTTTCCATTTCCGCCGGCAGGCAGGTGGTGTTACTCACGCCAGGTCAGACGTGGCGGGAATGACACCTCCCGCCTGCAGGACTTGGAATAAGCCGGTCCGGAAACACCACTGTTGTTTGCGGACCGGCTGACTCGTAATGAGGCCCATTGTGTATCGAAATCGACCAGGGAGCAGGTGCATCGAACGAAACCTGCTCCATGGTCAGACCATGACTTGGTCTGAGTAGAATCTGCAAATTGGTCTCCAGAGCAGAGAAAGGGGAGAAAGGGGAGATGGATGTGCAATGATCATCTATTGAAAGATAAGGAGGTAGCCCCAGAGCTTGTTGAAGTCAATAAAAGAGTTCTTCCAGTTCAACGATAACAGGGAAGTGGGGTTGACAACAATATGGGATGCATTTAAAGCCACTATAAGAGGGGAAGTAATCCGACTGGGGGCTAAAAAGAAGAGGGAAAGAGAGAAAGAGGACCTGGATCTGAGGGGTTAAATAGACACATTAAAACCCAAGGGTACGCTCAAAACCCAAATCACCCCAGACAAGTTGGCAAAAGTGCAAAAGTATAGCGCACAACTTAAGGACCTACTGCTGCATCAGACAGAGAGGGAACTTGCGTTCCTCAAGCAAAAATATATGGAGAAGGGCGAGCGTGCAGATAAAATACCACCCAGAGAAATTCCAAGAGAGTAGGGTCGATACGCCAAGCAGGCTCAGATATGGTATATAGGGACCAACTCATAGCGGAGGAGTTTGTGAATATTACGAGTGCCTTTATACAACTGCATACAAGGGAGATGGAATCCAGATTGATGAATTCCTAGATGCCCTCCCGATACAGAGTATTCCGCCTGAAAAGGCAGCAATACTAGATACCCCATTCACGGCCGACGAAATAATCACATCAATCATGAAAATGAAATCCGGAACCTATCCAGGGGAAGAAGGCTTTTCTGTCAGTTTTTTCAAAACGTACCGCTTCACCCTAGCTCCCTTCCTGGCTAGACATTTTAACTAGGCAATGAAAACGGGGTCCTGTCTGACTCACTACTGAGGGCCCTAATCGTAGTAATTCCAAAGGAAGGCAGGGACCTGACACAATGCCAATCATACAGACCGATCTCTCTGTAAAATGTAGATGGAAAGATCTTTTAAAAATCGTTGCGCATCAGACTGGAGACTCTCATGCCCTCACTAGTACATGGCGCCAAGGTCGGTTTTTATCACAGGTCGACAGGGTGCAGATAATATCCGGAAAACAATTGACCTAATGCACCTGACTCAAGAGCAGAATCTGGATGGTTACCTGTTCTCCATTGACTCTGAAAAAGCTTTTGGCAGGGTAGAGTGTTGGTACATGAGGAAGGTACTTGAGAAAATGGGGTTTGGCCCCAATTTCCACAGATGGATCTCGGCTCTATATAGTGACCCGACGGCCAAAATTCTTGTTAATGGCACAATGTCGCAAGTCTTTCACTTAACCAGGGGAACAAAACAGGGCAGTCCCTTCTCCCCACTTCTACATGCCCTCACCATGGAACCTCTCCCGATAGCGATTAAGAAAAACTCTGACATCAGAGGAATAATGTGTGGTGAAGTTAAATTCAAACTGTCGTTGTTTGCAGATGACATTCTATGTTACATCACCGATGCACAACACTCGCTCCCAAGATTACTTGACCAAATTATCACCTTTGGGGCCGTCTCAGGCCTAAAAATTAACAACACAAAATCCAGTGTAATGCCACTACAGCTAGAGCACACTCCCAGTTAAGCTCAGGGAATTCTGAGAGGGATGAGACTCCAAAATAAAGAAATAACCTATTTGGGGATACGTCTCCCTTGAAACCTGACCCGCCTAACCTCACCCCAGCTCTAACTTAATTGAGTGCAGACCTAACACGATGGGCCCCCCTGACGATTTCATGGTATTTCAGGATGACCTCGATTAAAATGCCAGTCCTCCCACGCCTGTTATACTTATTCACGGCAATCCCCACGCGCCTCCCTGACCTCTTTTTTGAGAGACTTAATTCCATGATCTCCTGATTTATATGGCAAGGGAAAAGACCTAGAGTCAAAAGAACCACACTGACCCTCCCCAGAGAATTTGGAGGTTTTGCCCTCCCTGACTACTTCTTATAGTATAAGGTAGCACAACTGCGTATACTACTAGAACACATGAGGGATGATATGAACACATTCTGGTCCTACCTAGAGGATATGTATTCCTACCCTAAGAAAGTGAGAGACCTGCTATGGTCCCTGATCGGGAAGGTACCAACAAGAATCAGGAAAGCAATATGGTCACTATGGAGGAACAATTGACGAAACAAACCCCTCTTCTCCTGGCCATCCCCTCTGAGTTCCTTATGGGGTCCACTGATAGATCTAGGTAAAAGGGGATTTATAAGAGTACAAACGTGGTCTGATGAAGGCCTAGAGAGGGCGGGACAACTTTTCCAGGGGGTCGGTTTAAGGAAAATGAAACAGTGAAGGAGATGTTGGGAGAGGAGGGGATTTCATTGTTTGATTATTTATGGTTAAAGGGCATATGCACAGCCCCCAGGATCTTACCTAAACTCAACCGACCCCTAAAAGCCTTTGAACAAATCATTAACAAGGCCTCCTCCAGGAAAGGGATCGTATCCCAGATGTACAGAGCAATGGTTATGGCAAATCTGGAAGGGAGCTTGTTAGGCAAGATTATATGCAGTACCCTTTGGGTGCACTACAACAACCCTGGCCTCCTGGCAATCGGAAACCAACCTTTGTCATAAGTCTGTACTACATAGGTTGGTAGCGTGTTGAGCAGCCAGGCTTATCTCAAGAGGGGACAATGTGAGCTGTAAGGGCGTTACACAGAGATTCACTGTGACAAGTATTCAAATAAGCTCTTACACACAAGGTTTCCTAATTAAACAATTATTAATGTATTTAACAGTTAGAGTAAACCTTCTTCAGAAGGGGCAATATAATAGTAACACACAAATACACTCCAAAATAAACACTCTTAATATTTCTAAATCAGTAAGTACACTTTTGGGATGGCACACAGACACTCCTTACACCCTCCAGTGACTTAAGTAACTATGACACTGGGGACATTAATATACTACTGTTGGCATTTAGAATCACGCTTAAGAGATTATCAAAGAGAAAGGTTATTATGACACAAAAAGAGATCTCACAAATATTCTCAAATCAGGTAAGTACTTTTGTAAACCCCCCAATGCAAGGTTAGTTAACCCCTTCCTGGTAGGAAGACCAAACACACTAACAGAGGGAAGAAGAGTCATTCAGGGAGCCAGGCTAGGCCAAAGTCAATTTGGCAAAAGTCTAGGTGAACTGAAGCACTTCTCAGAGGCAGGTAAAAGTCTTGCACAATGTTTTAGAAGTCTTTGTAGAAAAGAAGAATTCAAAGTAGGGCCACAACTGGTTTAGGCTTGTTAAGTAAAGAAGCTGTCAGCAACTCTACAGAGCAACCATGAGTCTCACCAACAGGGAACAAGTGCAGTTACACGACAAGAGGTATGTTCTCTTAGACTGTACAGTACCTCTAGGTTGAAGAGAAGTGCAGCAGGTGGCTTCTGTTCCTGTGCAGCTCTGCAGACCCTGGTGTTCCTGGGCCTCAGTCATGTGGACAAGAGGGAGGACTTCTGGGGACTCCTGCACTGCAATGGGACAGTCACCGACTGCAACCGGGAATCTTCAAACAAGTGGCACTTCAGTGTTTCAGCTCCTCGCGTCTACCGCAAACAGCACCACTGCAGTTCCTGGCTGTTTTGATGGACTTTCCTTACATCTGGGGTCCAGCACTCTGTTGAGGTGGCTCAGGTTCGGTCAATCCTGCTTCCTGGGTGTCCGGAGGATCTTCCTGGAGCTCTTGGCCAGCTTAAAAGCATTGCACACGATCTGGTGTTCCTCTCCATGGCTATTCATTTTGAGCAGTAACTGCAGTGGAATTTTAACCAACTCCGAGAGGATGTCCACGTGGCTTACTTTGGAGTTGATTGGTCCCACCAACTCAAGGGAAGACGTCATACTTGCAGGGGCTTCTCTGTTGATACAAATTTGGAGTTTCAGAACAGCAGCAGGGCTTCACCGGGCAAACCAACGGTCCAGGAGTTGCAGCAGGCATCCTCTTCAAGTTCTTCTTCGGATTCCTTCATCCAGTGGTCGACTCTGCCTTCCAAGCCAAAAAGCCTTGCCTTTTATGCAGTGTTCTTCCATTAATTCCGCCTAGCTGTCAGTAACCCAGCAGGGTGGCTCTCCTTGCCAGACAGCTAGCTGGCCAATCACCTACGAGTGCATTCTTGTCTCCTAATAGGCTAAGCACAGGGATTTTTGTGCACCTCCCTGGCTGCCCCCCGCCGGATACCCTGGAGCCAGAGGCGGGCTTCACTCGTGAATCCCACCAAAGGCAAAGTGAAAAAAGGGACCAAACCTGGTTTGGTGCGCATAATAAATCTCAAGAAGGACCTTTCCAAGACGAAATGGCAAAAGAATAAGACCGGGCCATTTTGACAAAAATGGCACTCTTGGGTGCTTTACTGCAGCTGCAACTGCATCCTGCGGTACAAGCACAACCTGCCACGCAAGGGGTTAAGTTGATCCAATTACTCAATCAAAATAGTGTTCCCTAGAAGGTTGTGCATCATTTTTAAATACTTAATAAGGCCAATAATGTGTGATCATTGCCATCCTTCCACCAGATGGATCCAACCCCCGAATCCAATATTCTGAAATCTTGTACAAATCTCCCAAAAATAAAAGTGCGCCAATTTGCAGTTTTCCCTACAAAAGAGTAACAAGTGTTTTAGCGTCTCTAATTTTGTATCCCTACACAAGTGACAGGGATGTTTTCCATATGTTACACCTCAAATGGGACCCCACCTGTCTAATGTTTCCAAGACCAACCCTTCTTAACTTCAAAGTGAGGAAGGAGCTGGCCCCTGCAGGCCATGTTGCTCTAAGTGGTCTTGTAAGGTGGGGTCATTTATTGTGTAAAATGGCCTGAGTGGGCAGTCTTCTTCTGCACTTTAAAGCTAAGCATGCTTGATTCTGGTTACTGCATGGATGGGGACCCACTGTAGCTGTAAACATATCTATTTTTTTTTAAATTATGTATAAAAGATTGCAGGCTTTGAGAACTCACAATGTTTTTAGTCAATGCGCAGTGAGATAAAATGATTTGCTGAGAATCACACACTTTGGTTAAGCAGCGTGCTACAAGCCCCTTGTTTTATGGCTGGACTTTTAGTGACTGTTGAGATACATCGCACAACCCTAACTAACCGCACTGAAGCAGCATGGAAAATGGACAACATGACCAGCTGGAAGAATAAGATATGCCCAGGTACTTTTGCCCTCATAGCGAAAATCAAAAGCTGGCACCCATGAATATACGCACAGTAAGTGAACATATATTTTAAAGTGAAATATACAAATGTAGTTCAATTGACCCTAGGAAGAAGAAAGTGTGCAAGACAAAATTGCATTGGACTTTAAAAAAAAGTAATGAACAACAGAAAATTACCCGAGAGAGGAAATCTTCCAATAAATATGCTGGCAACGTATAAAAGGTGCTCACCTTTTAAACCCAGCAATCTGGCGTGAAATATTCCCTGAAAACGAAATCCCAATACAAAACAAGTGCTTGTGGTCTTGTGGGTAAGCCTCTGCACTGGGAACATGACAACCTGAGTAAAATCCTTGTAGCCAAATACTTGAGCAAGCTTGCAACCTCAAAAAACCCAAGGGGTTGTGTCCGCCCTCAGAAAAAAAGTTACACTGTCCACCCACATGTGTCCTTTACTTGTGCCCTGAAAAGCAGCCACAATCATGGGAACATAACTGTACCAGTGTCCAGGATTGCAGACTCTCTTGCCACATCGTGGGCAAACACTCACGACTTACTTGCCCTCTCATCATTTCCCCTCCTCACCTCCATGTCTGGCTTTCGACAATGCTCTGCTTTGTAAAGATAACTTGAAAGTACACATACGATAGTGTCACTCAATTAAATTAATCCTTATAGAACTTTGTTAGGCAAAAAGTGCACAATTGTGGTGTTATTCACTCCATGTGAACTGGGAGACTACAAATACCAGAATGCAATTCAGCAAAATGCAAAAAATGCTCTATGAGTGCTAATCTTGGAAGGACTGACAGTATCATGGTTTGAAAAAAAATTATGCGGATGTCGTGTGTCATAAGATATTTAAAACAAAGAAAACACACAGCATTTGGGACTTTGGACTGTCTCCCATTCATGCAGTAACTGGGACCGACCCTGCTTAGTTTCAAAGCGAGGAAGGATCCAGCCCCCTTAGGCCATGTTGCTCTAAGTGGGCTTGTAATAAGGTGGGATTATTTATTAGGCAACGTGGCCAACCCCTTCCTCGCTTTTAAGCTAAACAGTGTTTGTCCCAGTTACTGCATGGATGGGAAACACACTATAGCTGTAAAAATATATGTTTTATTTAATGATTGACTCTGAGACTACAAATACCAGAATGCAATTCGGCAAAAGGCAAAAAAATTGTTTGAGTGCAAAACTTTCAAGGACTGACAGCAGCATGGTTAAAAAAAATATTAATTTGGATGCCCTTTCGGTCGCCCATCCATGCAGTATCTGGGACTGGCCTGCTTAGCTTCAAAGCGGGACTGACCCTGCTTAGGTTTAAAGCAAGGAAAGGGCCGGCCCGTTTCTCTAAGTGGTCTTGTAACTGTAGGTCATTTAACAGGCAACATTGCCTGAAGGGGCTGGCCCATTCCTCATTTTAAAGCTAAGCATGGTCTGCCCTGGTTACTGCATGGACGGGGAAACCTGGATGGCTATCGTGGCCATGTCATGATGCCTACCTCCAAGGAGCCAGGTCCGACCCAGCAACCCCAGAGGCAGGCATCATTTCCCCCAGGAGAGTGCCAGCGGGCCCAAGCTGGGGCCCTTTGGACGCAGTCCTGGCGCCTTAGGCGCCAGGCTCATGTTGGACCTCTGTCCTGGCGCCTTAGGCGCCAGGCTCATAAAGCTAGACATGTGTTCAAGTGTTTTAATGTGCACTTACCTGATGCAGACCATGCTGCCACATCCAGGCCCTCTTGAGGCCTGAATGGAACTACTTTACCTGTGGGACTACTTTCCACCCAGGTGTGGTCGGGGAAGGATACATACCTGATCGGAGGAAGGATACACACTTGGGTCTTCTTCCAAAGCTATTTAAACCACACCCGATCAGCAACTCACGCTTCGCGTTGTTCTGCTCCTCGCAGCTGGACGCTCACTGTGTCAGCTCCTGCATCTGGACTTCAGCCACGTCTGTCAGCATCCTGGGTCACCTGCAAAGGGAGACAAGAGACCTTACCAGCTAAATCTGCACCACGGAGACATCACCGACGATCCTGAAAGGGAAGACATTATTTTTTAAAACCATTTTGTTACGATCGCTGCAGCGCTGCATTTCACTCACCGTTCCTGGGTTCCTCCATCTTCAGCAGCGATCATCCGGATACACAGCCACTTCCCAGAGCCTAGAGAAAAAGACAAGAATAAGAGGTGAGAGAAGGAAGGGAATAGGAAAAGCTCAGTTTCCTTCTAAGACTTACCTGTTGGGTCATTCCCATTTCATTTCGGGTCTTGCTGCTTCCAAGCAGGACCCCGGCCCCTATGGGGAAAAAAGACAAAGACATTAGATGAGCGAATGCAAAAACATTACCTGAGCGCTCATCTAGGACTTACCAGATCTTTACTGGAACTGCACGTTTCACTTCGGGTCGGCGCCATATCTCCGGCATTCCGAACCCCGGCCCCTATGGGGAAAAGACATCAACATCAGCGCTTTGTTGCAAGAAGTCTCCAAAGGAATCTTCATTCATCACCTGAAAAAAGACAACGAACATTATTATTTAAAGCTTGAACTTTTGAACTTGCAACAGAACTTTTACAGCGCCTTACCAGTATAATCAAGCTTACCTGAACTCCCATCCAACCTCAATCCAGTGAAGTAACTGGGTTCAACGCGCCCCTGCGTCAGAAGCAGGATGGAGAGCTCGTCCTTTCAGACCCTAAGGTGAGACTTCACGGGTAATCGTGGAAGGGTATCGTGGAGGGTTGGAAGAGAGTGGGAGGCTTGAGCATAACTCAGTCAGTAGGTAATACTCCCTTTTCACGCACAGGGGAATATTCCTGCGAGCCGGACAAGCCAGAGTAGAGGGCCCTTACTGTCCATCTTCAGAGTCCTGCGCTTCACCATTGAAGAAGCATCAGCACTCGAAGCCAGACCTGCGCCTCCGTGGGAATCAGGTGAGCCTTACAGAACGTGAAGCCTACCCACAATTTCCCACCCGGGCGCTATGGAGACTTCCGAGACTGACCAGCTGGCCCAGCTTTTGGGGAATTACGGGCAGAGGTGCACTCAGCCCGCCAGGAGACTAACGCTCTCAAAAGAAACTGATCTTATCTAAGGAAAGAACTGATGACCTAGCCAAAAGGTTATTACAGGCCCAGGCAGGGCACACTCCTTTACCTAATTCCGGAGACATTTCCACATCAATGGGTTTGAGTAACCCGGTACAAATTAATCTACCTGGACACATGCCTTTGGCCCCGCCTGAACGTTTTGCGGGGGATCCAAGAAATATGCCGTCTTTGAACCAATGTCGTTTACACTTTCTATGCAGACCCGGAGCCTTCCCTAACGACCAGACCAAGGTAGCCTTTATACTATCTTACCTCAGTGGCAGTGCTGCCGATTGGTCTATTCCATTGGTAAATCAGGATGATCCCATTCTCCAGGATTTTCAGGGCTTCCAGGCCAGCATGGAAAGATTGTTCGCTCGACACTCTCAAGGACAGGCCCTTGATAATGAACTGCTATCCTTACGACAAGGTAATCAGGATCTTCTGTCCTACATAGCCACCTTTAACAGACTGGTTGTGGAAACTGGATGGCCAGAAAGCAAAAGGATCACATTGTTTCATCGAGCCCTGCGCGGAGAGCTTAAGGATGTTCTAGCTCAGATAGTAAACCCACCCCAGGTCTGCGCAGACTACATTGACTTGGTGGTTCAACTTGATCACAGACTTCAAAATAGAAAAGCAGATCGGTTCAAGTATGAAAACCGAGCACCGATCAAAACCCACGCTACCTCCAAGAGTACCGACGTCTCTGAACCTATGCAAATCGGTGGTGTTAAAGGACCATTAACGCAGAAAGAACGAGAGAGAAGGCGGCAAATGCAACTTTGTCTGTATTGCGGGACTTCCGGTCACTTTCTTCGAAACTGTCCAGTTAAACCACTTAAGAAGATGGTTGGAGCTACTGATAACGAATTAGTGACACCTGATTCGGGAAACGACCTAGCCCGGCAAGCGTAGGGGTCCGCTTGCCGAGCTTGAAAACTAACTCTTTGACCTCGCATTTCGTCATGCCAATGGGGCTCGTGGACCCAAAACAGCCTCAGCAGTTGCATGCTATAAAAGCATACATCGACAGTGGAGCTATTGGAAATTACATAGACTGTGAATTGGCTTCCAGGATTAAGCTTCCTCTCCGCCCGAAAGTAACCCAAGATGTCATTACTACGGTAGATGGAACCGAAATAGCCTCAGGGCCTGTAACGCATTCCACTGTTGAAGTGACACTGGTGGGTCAGGATGGACATCGGGAAGCAATCGTGTTTGATGTGATCAAGGCCCCACAATTTCAAGTAATTCTTGGAATTCCTTGGTTAGAAACACATAATCCCAGAATTGACTGGCGAGCAAAGAAGATAAGTTTTCCTGATTGTGAACCAACTTGTTATCCAAGAAATCCAGCTATGGGTCTAGCCACAGCAACTTCCACCCCTGTACAGCTACCGTCAGAATACCAAGAATTCCAAGACTTTTTCAGAAAGAACAGGCTAACACGTTACCTCCCCATCGGTCTTATGATTGCCAGATCGATCTGGTACCCAATGCTCAACTACCTTGTAGTAGGATTTATGCTCTTACGGAACCTGAGAACCTGCATTTGTGTCAGTATTTAGATCAGTACCTAGCCAATGGTTTTATTCGCCCGTCCAAGTCTCCTGTCTCTTCAGCTCTGTTCTTCGTGCCGAAAAAATAAGGCGACCTTAGAACGTGTATAGACTATCGCGCCCTAAATCAAATAACGATTAAGAATCGTTATCCTCTGCCCTTGATCCCTGAGCTTATCAACCAGGTGAAAGACGCTTGTGTGTACACCAAGTTAGATCTCCGAGGAGCTTATCACCTGGTGCGCATAAAAGAAGGCGACGAATGGAAGACTGCATTCCGCACCAAATTTGGGCTCTTTGAATATCAGGTGATGCCCTTCGGTTTGTGCAATGCACCTGCCGCCTTTCAGTACTTTATGAATGATGTTCTTCGGGAACTTATCGATGTCTGCGTCATTGTTTACATTGACGACATCCTGGTGTACTCTTCTTCAGAATCTGATCACAGAAAACATGTTAGGGCAGTTCTCGAGAAACTGCGCCAGCACAGACTATTTGCAAAACTCGAAAAATGCGTTTTTCATACCACGGAAGTTGAGTTTCTCGGATTCATCCTGACACCTCAAGGAGTCCGAATGGACTCGCGAAAGGTGGACGCCATCCTCAAATTGCCATCTCCAAGCTCGGTGAAGGGAGTTCAGAGCATGCTCGGCTTTGCCAATTTCTATCGAAGATTCATCCCGGAATTTTCCCGAACAGTCCAACCCATCACCGCTCTCCTAAAGAAAAACAAATGCTTCGAATGGACTCTTGAGGCCAAACAAGCCTTCCAGGACCTGAAAACCAAATTCACCTCTGCACCTGTATTGAAGCACCCGCACCCAGATCTCCCGTACATAGTTGAAACCGATGCTTCCAGTTCGGCCATGGGAGCTGTCCTGTCGCAAAGAGACCCAAAAACTAACCAACTACACCCAGTGGCCTTTTGGTCCAGAAAATGTTCTCCTCCTGAAATCAACTACGCAATTACCGATAAAGAGTTACTGGCCATCAAATCTGCTTTCAAGGCTTGGCGTCACTACCTTCTCGGGGCAAGACACACCATCACCGTAATTACGGACCACAGAAACTTACAGTATTTAAAGACGGCCAAAGCTCAATCTTCACGACAACTCCGATGTGCTCTATTCTTTGCGGAATTTGATTTTGTAATTACCTATCGCCCTGGCTGTAAGAATGGAAAAGCAGACGACTTATCCCGGATTGGCATGGAAGAACCTAATTCGAGCTTAGAACCTGTGCCCATCATACCTGAGCAAAGAATCTTAGGCTTAACTTCATTGCAATCTATTGAGAATATCCAAACGCAAGTAAAACAACTTCTAGACTCTTCAACCTTACTGGAATGGAGTCAAAAGGGTCCTCCTTACACCGTTAAGGATGACTTAACCTACTTCCAGGAGCGGTTGTTTCTGCCAAGTAAAGAATTGCAAGAACTTGTTATTGCCCATCATCATGAATCTTTAATGGAAGGACACCCTGGTATCGCTAAAACGGAGGAAAAAATCAAACGCCACTTCTGGTGGCCTTCTTGGAGAAAACACACAATAAACTTAAGAGAGACTAGAGGTAATATTTCCTTTGACCGATAGGGAACAGCCCTCTATAAACAGAACTCTTAAACAATACACAATGTTCACTCGGTCCCTTGCTTCCCCAAGTCCATATTTGGTTGAACCTTACTGTATGAGGTTAATAGCCATTAGATTCTCATACTACACCACATTTTATCAAAAAATAGTATTTTATTTTTCATATTTCAACAGTAAAAACTTTTTTTCTTTTATCTTTTCTTCTTCACAGTTCCAATTTTTAATCTTTTTTAAAAAGGAGTATTTCTGATAGTATGCAAATCACAATATCTGCACCATTACCATGCAATATCGTTGTATACATTTATCTCATGTAACAGTTGACCATTTAATAATTAGGAAAAATTCATCTCTTAACCTGGATCTACAAGTTGCTCACCCCTATCGTCGAGACAAGCAACCAGTCGTAACAACCTTTCACTTATTCTTCCTAAAAATCATGCTTACTTTCATACCACAACCATACCATACCCGACATGTTTCATTCCTTACACACTTACACACTATTGACAAGGAAATTCTTCAGGGGTAAAATTTACACAGCATTCAATTAAATGCACAATCGTATCAGTCTTCTTGTAGACTTAATTTCTTGCGGGGTCAGCTTTCAATGAGATCCCATCGCACTTTTCTTTAGGGTCCAACCTTCAAAGACATGTTTCATTCCTTACACACTTACACACTATTGACAAGGAAATTCTTCAGGGGTAAAATTTACACAACATTCAATTAAATGCACAATCGTATCAGTCTTCTTGTAGACTTAATTTCTTGCGGGGTCAGCTTTCAATGAGATCCCATCGCACTTTTCTTTAGGGTCCAACCTTCAAAAACGTATACACTGTGGGAAGCAAGTGTGGGATAATCGAAATTTAGTATTCGAGATAATATCCCGGTCGACATTTATATTATGCACAACCTGTTATGTGCCAATCATCAGCGGAAGGGTGTCATTACTTAGACCATCACCTTCTTTACATCTGTTATATCTTCACACCTCCACCCCTATCTGCAACTAGGTCCTTCAAGACCACACCCATGCTGTTATCACTTCAGGTCTAATCTTTAACTACGACACTGAGTATTTCACAACTTTATAATCAATTAACCCAATCATGCGGTACAGTTAAGTTGTCCAAGTCTGTCTATGAATTTGCTTTACCTTCTACAGGCTGACTTCTTCTTATGTGTCTTCTTGGGGTCCGCCTCGATTTACAATCCTCTTCCTAGTTAGAGTCTGTCTGATGTTGGGGTGTGCTTGGTTCTCAACTGGATACCACTATCTGCGATCACTGGGAGGCATTCCTATTTAAGACAAAAACACAGGTAAACCAATTTGTGTAGCTTGGCTTGATGTTTATTCTATTTGTCAGTTCATTGTGCTCAAAACAACCCTGCATATCTGTATACTGACCTAGCGTGATTACTTTGTGGATTCCTGTTCTATTTAATAGTTGACTTTATCCCGTTGCCGCTCCTCATTTAGATAAATCTTCTAAATTTTCTCACGTGGGATGGAACGACTCTATATATATAGTTTTCTAGAATGGAGAGAGGCACATCAGGTACTCGGTCGTGATTCTTCTTCGTACCGCTGTTCATTTATAATTAGAGTGGGGATATCGCCAAAAGGCTTTATGCTCTTACCTTTAACGAGCTTGCCTTTGCTGCCTTGTACGGGGTAACAGTCGCTGCTCACATGTGGCTGTCCTCTCTCTCAAGTCACACTCCTATCTCCGCCTGGTGTCCGTTTCTACCTGTTCTCATTACGTTCTCTCGCTTGTTATTGGATTTCGCCCCCCACATGACCAATTAGTCACGTGATCGGGAGACAGCACCTTAATGGTCTCTTTCTCTTTAAAGACTAAGTCATAACCTATCTTGACTTCGGCCCCCACTTAGCCCAGCCCAATGTGGTCGCTACATCATCCCACCGCACGGGAAAACCTCATGGTTTCTATTGAAGTCGGCAGCCGAAACTCCATCGGCATTGGCTGACACATATTTCCCGCTACGTGAGTATCGTTGGTTTAGTTTTTAATGTCCAAACATCCTGCGCCGCTCATTTTTTCTTAACGTTCGCTTAACATCGTTTCAACTCGATGGTTAATGTCATTTGTTATTTGACTGGCGGGTCACCAACACCGCGCCACAGCATTTCCCCACATTGTAGTCGTGATCGTATGATATTCACGGGGGTATGTGCACTTTTCTTGGCGAAAAGACATAAAGTCTTTTGTACTGTCTTGTGGAATTTGCTCCCAAAACAAGGCTCAAAAGAAAAGGCCAGCCGGCCTACTTCAACCCTTGGATATTCCACCGGCACCATGGCACACCCTGTCAATGGACTTTATAACAGATCTGCCTCCTTGTGCTGGTTACAACACAATCCTTGTAATTGTGGACCTATTCTCCAAAATGGCCCACTTTATCCCTTTGAAGGGTTTGCCTTCAGCTTCCACCTTGGCCAAGGAATTCCTGGAGAATATAGTTCGCATACATGGTTTCCCTTCCATTTTAGTCTCGGATCGTGGAAGTCAATTTATCTCACATTTTTGGAAGAAGTGTTGCCAACTAGCACAAATAGATGTGCGGTTATCCACCAGCCACCACCCCCAGACCGACGGACAAACTGAGAGAACCAAGCAGACTCTCGAGCAATATCTTCGGTGCATGTTACACCAATCCGAGTTAAATTGGAAAGACATCCTTTGGATCGCAGAATATGCATACAACAATTCAGTGCATTCTGGAACCGGACAAACCCCCTTTTATACTTTGTATGGTCACCATCCTCGGACCTCTGACCTAGATCCACCTCTGACCCTGGAAATGCCTGCAGTAAATCATCTGCATTCCACAATAACCCGAGCCTTCAAAGAAGCTGCGACTCATTTACAGCAAGCCAAGAAAAAGTATAAAGAAAACGCTGATTTGCACCGAAGTAAAACTCCTCCTTACCAAGTAGGAGACCAGGTATGGCTAGCAACTAAACATTTACCCCTCAAGGGCCCGCGAACCTTCAATCCCAGATTCATAGGACCTTAGCCCATCAAAGCTATAATCAACCCAGTGGCCTTTAAACTGGATCTACCGTCCAACATGCGTATTCATCCAGTTTTTCATGCATCACTTTTGAAGCCAGTACAACCAGGAACCCGATTGTCCAAGCCTCCAGATCCAGTTCAAATTGAAGGGGAATTAGAATTCGAAGTTAAAGACATTTTAGACTCCAAGGTGGTAAAGTCGAAACTCTTCTATCTTGTTGACTGGAAGGGATATGGACCTCAGGAGAGATCGTGGGAGCCTAGTAACCATGTCCACGCACCTCGATTAGTACAAAGGTTTCACCGGCGATTTCCGAACAAGCCCAAACCCCCGGAGGGAAGAACCTTGGGAGGGGCCTTGAGGGGGGGTACTGTCATGATGCCCACCTCCAAGGAGCCAGGTCCGACCCAGCAACCCCAGAGGCAGGCATCATTTCCCCCAGGGGAGTGCCAGCGGGCCCAAGCTGGGGCCCTTTGGACGCAGTCCTGGCGCCTTAGGCACCAGGCTCATGTTGGACCTCTGTCCTGGCGCCTTAGGCGCCAGGCTCATAAAGCTAGACATGTGTTCAAGTGTTTTAATGTGCACTTACCTGATGCAGACCATGCTGCCACATCCAGGCCCTCTTGAGGCCTGAATGGAACTACTTTACCTGTGGGACTACTTTCCACCGGGTGTGGTCGGGGAAGGATACATACCTGATCGGAGGAAGGATACACACTTGGGACTTCTTCTAAAGCTATTTAAACCACACCCGATCAGCAACTCACGCTTCGCGTTGTTCTGCTCCTCGCAGCTGGACGCTCACTGTGTCAGCTCCTGCATCTGGACTTCAGCCACGCCTGTCAGCATCCTGGGTCACCTGCAAAGGGAGACAAGAGACCTTACCAGCTAAATCTGCACCACAGAGACATCACCAACGATCCTGAAAGGGAAGACATTATTTTTTAAAAGCATTTCGTTACGATCGCTGCAGCCCTTTCCTGGGTTCCTCCATCTTCAGCAGCGATCATCCGGATACACAGCCACTTCCCAGAGCCTAGAGAAAAAGACAAGAATAAGAGGTGAGAGAAGGAAGGGAATAGGAAAAGCTCAGTTTCCTTCTAAGACTTACCTGTTGGGTCATTCCCATTTCATTTCGGGTCTTGCTGCTTCCAAGCAGGACCCCGGCCCCTATGGGGAAAAAAGACAAAGACATTAGATGAGCGAATGCAAAAACATTACCTGAGCGCTCATCTAGGACTTACCAGATCTTTACTGGAACTGCACGTTTCACTTCGGGTCGGCGCCAATATCTCCGGCATTCCGAACCCTGGCCCCTATGGGGAAAAGACATCAACATCAGCACTTTGTTGCAAGAAGTCTCCAAAGGAATCTTCATTCATCACCTGAAAAAGACAACGAACCATTATTATTTAAAGCTTGAACTTTTGAACTTGCAACAGAACTTTTACAGCGCCTTACCAGTATAATCAAGCTTACCTGAACTCCCATCCAACCTCAATCCAGTGAAGTAACTGGGTTCAACGCCCCTGCGTCAGAAGCAGGATGGAGAGCTCGTCCTTTCAGACCCTAAGGTGAGACTTCACGGGGAATCGTGGAAGGGTATCGTGGAGGGTTGGAAGAGAGTGGGAGGCTTGAGCATAACTCAGTCAGTAGGTAATACTCCCTTTTCACGTACAGGGGAATATTCCTGCGAGCCGGAGAAGCCAGAGTAGAGGGCCCTTCCTGTCCATCTTCAGAGTCCTGTGCTTCACCATTGAAGAAGCATCAGCACTCGAAGCCAGACCTGCGCCTCCGTGGGAATCAGGTGTGCGTTACAGGCCATGGCTGAAGTAATTTTTCACCCCGACACTATAGCTGTAAAAATATATATCTTTTTTAAAAAACACAAAACACACATCACTATAGCTGCAAAAATATATATATTTTCAACAAAAAAAAACACAAAACTCTAACTGCGGTTATAGAACTACAAATACCCTCGGCTATCTGTAGTCCTTTATAGCCATGAATATCAGAAAAACCTTGAAATAGAAAAATGTTTTCCTGCACCCCCAGGCCTTCGCCAAGTACTTCCCTTATCTGTGCCAGCTCCCCCCACCTCCTAGATGGCTTCCTCACCTCCCCTCTTCCTTTCCCCCACAACAAACTCTGTTTCTGTGACGTAGTTTGCTTTGAGATGTCGGTTATGGCCGAGGATACAGAAAGCTTTGTATTGCAAACTCAGTCCCTAGACCCCCTTCAACTCCCAAATTTCACTTGGTGCCATCTAGCCATCCACCTCCCCCCACCTCTAGCCTGATGGCATTTGCATCTTTTTTGACCTGCAAATGGCTTTTTTCCTACGTTTCATTTTCCCATAATCTCGGCTATAACCTCAAATATCTCTCACATCCAGAGAAAAACAAAGTGGTGACTGTTTCATTTCTTTTTATCTTTATTTCAGCGTAGAGCCATAAATGTTTACACAAAAAAGAGAGAGCATCCAATGCCACAAACATTTAACATTACAAATACATTTTCCAAAAATATTCAGCCAAGTAAAGTAGGTCATGGTTATGGCATATTGCTATTAATGGACTGTAAGCCCTGAGGATCTAGGCAGAGAAATATCACATGGGGCCTGTTGCCCAGCGGGATGGCATTTGCTCCTGAAAGCACGGTCCTTCGTGGAATAAGTTCACAGGGCTTCTGGCTGAGTTTAATTAGTATGTTTGACAGTGATTGACATATATTATTGAATTTCGATAAACTCTCAGCCATGCCCGGGTCTCCAAAGTCAATTCTGATGGATTCACATACATTGCTATTATGGTGGTGGATCCTGGTACAATACAAGATTAGCTCCTGTTTAATGAATAAGCAGCCCCTCACTGTCCGGATCCAGTGAATGCACTTGTTTAAGAGTGCTTCCCTAGGCTCATGGCAGTTTGGAGCCAATTTAGGGACCCTGTGAAGATAAGCTGACCCCCCCTGCCCAGAGTGCTGTAGATCCTCTATTTGTGGCAGATAGCATGCTTGCCACTCGACCCAGCCTACTTGTTACCTTACCAGATATCGTATTTGCCCTAGGTAACCTTGTCACCTTAGGGCAATTGGGTTGCAAGAGCGAAGAGGGGGCAGACTGGTGGAAGTTCCTGGTATAGGCACGACTTTCTGGAAATATTTTATTTGTTGCCTCGCCTCCCGCTATTGCTAATATATATATATATTTTTTTATTGTTTAATCAAAAAGAGATTTTTACAATACAATTTTGTTGTCTAAGATCATGAATACTGAAGTCTTAAGTTTCTCAGTAGATCTTGAATTTCTTGTCACGGGTGCATATCGAGTAAGTTGCTGCTGATGTATTCTAGGATTTTTGCCGTTGCTATTTGCCAGTTTGTTCTGTCACCTTCGATAAGCCTGCACCACCAGGTTTCTTCCTATTGTAATGTGTATGTTCCCGCAAGGTCCGCGAGGTATCGCCGCCTTATTGCACTGGTTGTGGGACATACCATTAACAGGTGGCGTATGGTTTCTTGTGCAGGCGAGACTGTATTGAGGCAAAATCGACATTTGTCAGTTTGTGCAATCCCTCTGATGTGTAGGGCTTCATTTGTTTTGAATAGGTTAAGACATGCTCGCAATATTAGATTGCAAGCCTTTTTGTTCAGAAATGTTTTGAGTATATGTTGAAGTTCGTTACGCTTTCTCGTGTTGGCTGGGAGATGTGAGGTCAAATATAGTTTTGCCGCTGAGGCTGATGTCTTTATCCAGTCAGCATCTTTCAATTTTTTCAGGACTTTGCACGGGTTCCGTATTAGATCTTCCTCATCCACTGCAATTGCATGGAGTAAGGCTTTGTTGTCTCTTTGCCCCTTTGTTAGCATGACAGATTTGCCTGCTTCCATTTCGCAATTGATCATCTTAAAGATTTTGTTGGTTTCCGACATTCTGCATTTCCTGTATAGCATAATTGTGTTGCAGTGCACAGAACATTCCAATGACTGCAGGCTCAGCTCGCGTCTTATGGCATCCCCAGACATTGAAATTGGGTAGCTTGAGCACCAGGCGCTAAAAAGCAGCTTCTAATTTGGGTCATATTTTCGTTGGAATAGATGGCATGGCTTCTGTGCCATATGTTACCGCGGGCACCACCTTCATTTTATAAAAATTGACGGTTGGAATGAGGGAGAATTTTCGGAATTTGTTATCTATCGCCTTCGCCTGGGCCGCTAGTTTTTTGATTTTTGCATAGAGAACTGATTGCATAGTGGTTTCGTGCAATGAACTATCCAAATACACTCCCAGGTATTTGAAAGTATGCACAATCTCAATTTTTCTGTGCCCCAAATGTCAGTTTGTGTCGTTGATTTTCTTTTCGTGCATTTGTAGGATCATAACTTTAGTTTTTTCCCTGTTGATTTCTAGAAAATTATCATTTGCGTACTGTGTTAGATCATTTAGCTGCCGTTGTAGACCTATTGGGGTCTGATCACATAGCGTCAAATCATCCGTTTAGAGGAGGCGTCCAATCACTGAATTGCCGATTTTTGGAGGGAAAGATCTAATCTGCTTCGCACTTTCTTGAAAGTCTCCAATATAGGCCAAAAACAGTGCAGATGCCAATGGGCACCCCTGCTTTACCCCTCGTGTCGAGGGAATTTCCACCGATAATTCACCCTTGCGACTTAGACGTACACTCATCGCAGTGTTGAAGTGCTGGCTTGAATGTGCAGGGCTTGAATTGGGGCTAATAGTTCTTCAGGGCAATTCCAAGCATTTAATTTGTTCCACAAGAGAGCTTTTTCAACATGGTCGAAAGCTTGGGTAAAGTCTACGAACGCTAGGTACAGGTGTTGTTTGTATTATAGTGCTTTACTTTTCAAAATGCTGAAAATCATGATGTTTCCAGTGGTTCCAGCATTCTTTTTGAAACCCGCTTGAAGATGATCGTTACAAATTGCAGTTGCGGCCCAGGCCTGAAATTTCCTCAAAAGGAGTGATGAATATACTTTTCCCATTATATCCAGCAGGGCAATTGGGCGGAAATTCGTAGGATCATTTAGATCGCCCTTCTTGTAGATTGGAATAATTGTTGCTCTAGTCCAGGAGGTGGGTATAGATCTTGATTCCGCACAGCGCCGAAAGATGATACTCAACAAGTCGGCCCACTCCTCTGGATGCGCTTTGAGTTCAATGTTGGTAATTCCATCTGGCACTGGTGCTCTGGCGTTTTTTACATTTTTGATTATTTCTAAGATGTTTTCTCTGTTTTCCAGGTTGATCCACTTAACACTCCCTTGTTGTATTTCTACTGTGTTTTTGATTGTGACCGATTTGAACACTTTGGTGAAATGCTTTTCCCATGTATTTTGGGTGATATTGTTCAATTTTTGATTTTCTAATGGTTTATTTATTGCTCTCAATAAGGACCAAAAGTCTCTTGTATTATTGGTAATCAGCGCTGTTGTGTGTCTTCTGCATCTTGCTGATATAGTTTGTGTCTATGGAATCTTGCCCAGGCTTTATATTCGGTTTTTATGATTTTGATTTTTGTATCTTCGTCTCCTGCTAGTTGTTGTTTCTTTGCTTGTCGGAGTGCTTTTCTGTAGTCGCGTCTTTTCTCGACTAGCTCTTTGTTGTATGTATGATTTCTATAGGTTTTTTGTGCCTTTAAGCCTTTCCTTGATTGCTTGTAGGGGGCGAGCAGCGATTGATAGTCAATGACATTGATTTTTTCAGATTTCACTAACGTTTTGTATTTAGATGTTATTTTCTTGTTTGCTGCACCGCTTAACCTTAACCTGGTTCCTTGGGCATTTGGTTCAATTTGAATATTCACTCCATCCTTTTTGGTGCATGTCATCTGCCAACTAGTTTCTAGTATATTGTGGTCGCTTGCTACTGTGCGCCGTACATTGAACGCGGTTGTTGTACGTAGAAGTGGTTGTGATACAAAAATGTGATCAATCGTTGACGCTGAGCTTGTTCGCTCCCAAGTAGGTATTCTATTTGTTTGTGTGAACGCCTCATTCAAATTATAAAGCCCACGTGAGTGTGTGAGGTTGAGCAAATGTTACCTCGTTGTTCCGCCTGACATTTTGGATTTTTTGATCGGCCTTTATTCTGTGGTTTACATACTGCGTTGAGGTCACCGCATAAGAGAACAGAGGTCACCAGATGTTGGGTCATGGCTACGTCAAGCGTTTGCTCACACATGGAGATGACATTTCCTACTGTAATTGCAGCTGGATTCCAATATGTGTTGACAATTGCTATCGTATTTATGTCTTGTTTATTTTCCCAAGTTACTATAACTGCCAGTATTTTTAAGGATGGACATTTCAGCCAGGACAGTGCTACATTTGCAAGTGTTGGGCATTGTGCACGCCCCTTGAGGCTGATTTACAGTGAGTTTTGTCAGTTGCTCAGGTGGGAATAAAGCGACAAGAGGGCTTTTGTCAGGCGAGGACTCACTAGGAGCAGCCAGCAGCGCAACCTGAATCCCCTCTTCTGTGGGCCCCTTTTTACCAATCTCAGCTGTTTCTTTGCCTGCCGACAGCCCATTAGAGGACCCCAGCGAACATGTGGTTAACCTTCTAGGACAGGGGATAGCATCAGATGCAAGCTTTTTGGGTTGCATAATATTCCCCCCCTATAAGGTACATAGGTACAGTTGGGCAACGAGTTGCAATGGCAGTTGCACTCCCGCTGATGGTTGCTGGAGGAAGCAGCAACAGGGACTGCCAAAGTCATAGTCATTGTCACAATAGAGGTGGCGGTGGGAGTGTGCAAATTCCAGGATCGTAGGCTGGTGTCTCCCCTACAGACGGGCCTTGAGGAGTATCCGTGGTTGTTGGCTGCAGCACATTTCCTATGCTTTCATTAAGTAAGACCGAGCGTATAGTTCCTTCAGGTTATGTGTGGGAAGCAATGTCATGAGATACCATACGCCCCCACCCAGCAGTCAAAGCTGGTGGGGGCTCCACAAGATCCAAAGGACCCTAAAAAGTTGCTATCTCACTGATGAGAGTAAAAGCTGTGCCCGTGGGCCTAGCGCAGATTGCTGGGTGACCATCTGTAGCACATGCAGAGGGCAGAGTGACAGCTCTGGGATTTTCCTTTTAACCAGCAATATTTTCTGTTGGGGTATAGGGACAGAGTCTGCTCTGGCTGCGAAATTCGCTGACATGACAGGGCTGTCGAGAGCCTCAAAAACATGAAGGACGGGGCAAAATGTGAACTCTGTATACACTAAGTATGAGCAAGTGCAAGCAACTTTATGAAATGCAGGTGGCCAGTGTTCACAGTTTAACAAGATGACAATATAGGGTATATGATTTTTGGCTTGTGGTGGCTCTCACCTCCTTATTGCCAAGTCTCTGCAGCCTGGGCCAGGGATTCAGATCAATGATAAATGCAGGCAGCTAATCCTCTTGTTAGCTGGCGGTCACAGGCAGTCAGATGGGAACCTCAAGATCTTCATTTGGCGCATTGGTCTGCAGAGCGTGAAAACCCAGCAGGCGCAAACACCTGTGCCCTTACCCCCAGGGGGCTTCGCCCTCACGGCGAGTTCCACAGCATATTTCCAGGAAGGGTGGGGCTTCCAGCAACAGGCAGCAACAGACTCGGGCTCCCAGCAGGCACAAACACCCATGCCCTTACCCCTAGCATGGTTCGTTTTCGTGGGGGTTCCACAGCTTATGTCCAGGAGGGGGCGGGGCTTCCAGTAACAGGCAGCAACATACTCAGGCTTCCAGCACACCCAGCCGACGCAAACACCCATGCCCTTACCCCAGCCGTCTATGCCCTCGCAAAGGGGTTCCAAGCTTATGTCCAAAAGGGGGCGGGGCTTCCAGTAACAGGCAGATTTGGAGGGAGATTGTTATCCTCAGCAGGCGCCTACCTCTGGAATAGCCTCCCTGCCACCCTCCGTCTCGAGCCTGATCTTCTTAAGTTCCAGAAACTTCTCAAGACCTTCCTCTTCTCCTCCTTCTCTCTCCCCTACCCTGCTAACCTAGCACTCTGCTCTTTACATCTCTCCCTTCTCTTCCATACAGCTTTGCTGACTGGCAACCTGGTGTACCTCAAAGTCTCACAGGTCCCTGGCACCCCCGCCAGTCCTCTTTGCACTTGCCTCAGGGCCCTGCACCCCATGCCCCTCAATGCACTTCTGAATAAATCCAGGAGAATTTCTCTATCCGCACTTATGCCAGTCTCTACCGACTGGGTGCACTTGGAACCCCCATCCCCTTGACAGTCTTGCACTTGCACAATCTGAATGCATCTCTCCCTGAAGATTGTCTGTCTGTTCCCCCTTGTCTTCACTCCTTAATGTGCACTTGAAAAAAACGCAGAATTGCTGTCAGGCCTATTTGCTGTATCGCAACTGTTAAATGTATCATCTTCACTTACTCTGCCTGTGCAGACCGTTATCGGCTCAGAATTTCAAGGGCTCTGAGCGACTGTTGTTTTTCCCCCCCATGTTTCCACCTTCCTTGAGCGCTTTGAAACACTGCCTGTGTATAGGCGCTTTATAAATAAACAATACCATACCAACAAAAGACTCGGGCTCCAAGCACACCCAGCAGGCGCAAACACCTGTGCCCTTACCCCCCATGGGCTTTGCCCTCGTGGGGGTTGCACAGTTTATGTCCAGGAGGGGGCGGGGCTTCCAGTAACAGGCAGCAACAACAGACTCAGGCTCCCAGCACACCCAGCAGGTGCAAACACCCACACCCTTAACCCGCGGGCTTCATTTCATTTCTAAAAACCCCAATTTTTGGGTAAATCCCCAAGTTATAGCTACCTGTTTTTGAGAAGGGGCACTACCTTCTCTGTCAAATATTTAAATAACTACTGCTTGGAATAACCCCAAACCAAGCATGGATCGCAAGTTAATGCTTCGTGCCCAAGTCTTTTCAGACTTGGTCCAAATCCATCCAGCGGTTTGGGCTGTGCGCTTTGGCAAAGAATTACCTTGTTTGTCTATGGGAAAATGAATGGGCAGTAGGCTGCAGCTTTCGAATTTTGTTTTCTTGTCTTCTTAATAACTTTTTTCTTTTTTAATGGATCTTTGCAAACCTTTGCAGTCTGTGGGGGGTGTGGGGAGGGGGTTGCAAGTCCTGAATCAGTTTCAGAATTTTGGTAAAATCCATTACTCGAATCAAAAGTTATTAACAATAGAGTTTAAAGGGGTTCCTATGGGAGTCTAACTCACCTTATAGCCGCCCTATGCTCACCTTATAGCCACCCTATAATATATTACACGGCCCGCGGTAGCGGCTGTGTAGTTATGGTTAAGTTTATAACCCATAGGAAGACCACTTTTTCGGCGGTTTATAACTTTGCTCCCCCTTGAGGAATCGTCACCAAACTTTGCAAAACAAAATATATGGCCGACTCTGGATTTTTTCGCCCAGTTGGGTGAGGATTCGTGTGAGGGGCAAAGTTATAGGGGTGGTCCCAACATTTTTTTTTTCCATAGTGTGAATGGGCAAAATCTTTGCGCACGGCTACAGGCCGAACAGCTGTATGATTTTCACCAAATTTGCAGCAGGAGCAGGGGTTTGGGTCAGAAAGCATGCTTTTGTGTGTTTGGTGGGAATCCAACCAGTACTTTTGTTGCAAAGAACTGAAATGTACGTCTCAAAAAATGTCTGATATCTGGGTCCGCTGCGCTGACCCATTTTCCTGTTCGCTCCATGTACTGAAGTCTCATTGGCTTGCAGTATGTCGTGATGTTGGCGAACATTGGACACGGCCAGTGGTTGGCTGGAGGGAAGCGTGCTGTGCGTCAACGTTTTTGGGAAACGCCACCATGGTGTATCGGAGGATAGTGCAGCGCCGGAAGGGGTTGCAAAACATGGTTTTCAGGATTGTTGGGTGAAAGAGGGCGATGCCAAGAAATTGACAATGTGTTGTGCTATAGCCTAGGGCTACTGTGGTTATGCTGACTTTGTGCGTTTGCATTGTTTTATGACGGTGGGTTTGTGGCTAAATGTTCCCATGCTTACCGGCCTTGTCTTGTAGTGGTTGTGGGTAAGGCATAGGCTTTTGAGTGCATGGGCAGAGGCCGTAGGCCTCCCCTTGTACCCAAGAGCTTAGGGCCTGGGCACCACACCCGCAATGCAATGCCTCCATGCATGGGAGAGCAGTGAGGCAATTTGCGGACAGGTCATCAGGCGAGTACCTTCTGTGGTGTCGGTGTGGGTGCTGCCTTGGGAATGGGGACTGGATTGCAGATGATGGCAAGAAATTGAGAATGGGTGACATTGCTACATGGAAGGATTTTTTACCATCACAGTTTTGCTATATGGACCATGCATGCAGCTACTCCCATATACTTCATTGGCGGGTAGCTGCACAGGCGACTTTCATTTTCTGGTGAGTGCAGGCAGACTGCAGTGGGGATGGGGAGTGCATTGGAGACACTATGAGGATATTTCCAGTCGGTGTGCTATGTTGTGTTGTGGCTGCAAAACCCCTACTGGCTTGTGTGCATGGCTGGGGCCCTTGGTCCTACCAGTCTGGACACTGGTTGGAAGTAGGTTTCAGAATGTTGCCTTGGTTGGGTTTGTTACTGTACCCATACGTACCTATAGGCAGGAAAGGTACGTGGCCACATGTTCCCATGCATGGCTCTATTGCCTTGTAGTGGGTGTGTTGGGCACAAACCTGCAACGCAATGCTGCCATGTATGGGAGTACTGTGATAGTGGTATGTGGATTGCACTCATATGGACAAAGAGTGCATTCCCTTTGCCTTAGGTCATTTGCATAAGTTATTATAACCATACCTTGTGACATAGCACAGACTTTTAAATATGTAAGTGTCCTAGGGTACGACCCTTGGTAGAATCATTGTGGAGGACATGCTATAGTTCCTACAGCACCATTGGTAGAATAAGACACCATTTGCTTTCGGAATGGTGTGGCTGTGAACAGAGCCTTGCTTCAGGGAGTGTAGTAAGAAATTGGGACATGAAAGGATTTTTTTACTGTGTAACTTTTGCAACATGGCCCATGTACGCAGCTACTGACATATAATTCATTGTGGGGTAGCTGCACAGGCGACTACCTTCAGAGCCCATTGGGGATGGGGAGTGTATTGCAGATGTTATCGGGATTTTTGTAATCAGTGTACTATGTTGTGTTCTGAGTGGCAAGCCCCTACTGCCTTGTATGCATGGCTCGGGCCCTTTCACCTAACAGTCTGCACACTGGTTGGAAGTAGGTTTCAGAATGTTGCCTTCTTTGGGTCCGTTCCTTTACTGATGCGTACACTCTTGGAAATATGTATGTCTCCTGTGGGTGCTCATAATTACAGAATGCTTGTGGAGGACATTTTGCAGTTGGTTTGCATATGGTGTACATCATTGGCCGTTCGCAGGCTGAGATGCCACCATTTATGTTTCGTATGGTGGTCCCTCATAATACCCTGTGCTGTGAGAGTGAAGGAGGATATTGCGACATGACACGAGTTTCTAAGCATTACGCATGTAAAGTATGGAAAATGTAACCCACATACATTTGCAGCTGACAACATCATCAACACTGTTAAGTCCAGCCATATAGAGGACGGCATGCCATCTAAATGTAAGTGTTGTTTTGCTTACTTGTTGAGATGGCCAAGGAACGTGGTTGGCGTTTCTATTGTGTGCAATTGTAATGTGTGCATCACTTCCATTATCTATACGTGTGTGCAGCATACACCATCGCAACAGTCACTGTAGTCACTCACTTTACTTGTGGAGAGTCGTTCCCCATGGTGTGCACTCCAGGTATTTTCTTTATGTGCATGCCAAGCGTAGCGCACTCTGTCATGTGAGTGCCTACTTCTGGAAAGGAACAACATAAAAGAAAAAGCAGACATGCGCACACAGAGCGTACGGTTCCAGAACATTCCCATAGTTTACTAACAACACAGTGAATTGTTGCAAGTGCTTTATTTTGCTACAGAATGTTAACGAGAATGTGTACGTTGGCTGCATTCACGGCTCTTTTATTTCGCGAACAAAATCCAGTGAGCAATGCCGCCTGTGCACTTCGTACTTCTGTTCTCGTCTAGCAAAGTGGGAAAAGGCGTACTTAGTGGTGCTTGGTGGGCCGTGTGGAACAACACATTTTCTTTGAAAGGTAGAAAAGGTAGCAGCTGTTGCCTCTGGGATGCCTTACAGCATAAAGGTTTGCAGGTTGGTTCGTATTGCCGAAACCGCAAATGGACATACAGGCCCATATCGGACGGCCAAGATAATAACGACAGGAAAGAAATCGCTTATGGTAATCTTCCAATGCTTGGTCCACCACCCGTCTATTGAAATGTGAGAGGTGTGGCATGGGCAGTAAGGTGCAAGATAGCTGAGAAGAAAGAGGAATAAGAGGAGATGTAAGTAGCCGGTATTAGTGGCAGCGTACAGGTCAACAGTTTGGGGGAAGGATGTCATAATAGGTGGCTGCCTCATGGACCATGTACTGTGTGTTAGTGAGTAGCGTTATATGTTAACCCACTTCCTTGCTCTCTGTTTTGTAGGTGATACTGTGATTGTACGGCTCCACACAAGCAAAATGTCTTTGCCACCAGACACTCTTTTCATGTGTTTCCTTTCTAAAAAACATGACAGTGGTAGCGAGTGCTGTTCGACCCACGGCACAATGTGTCTGTGTGTGTGTGTGCACAGAAATTAATAAAACAAGAACCCTCATGGGGGTCACCTCGGATTGCTGGAGAATACTGGAGCTGGTTTGCTAAGAAATGCGTCAATGAAATATGAGCTGTCGATGTTTGTGTGCCGGTTGACTGCTGCGTGCACCTGTAGCCTTTATTACTTTCAATACACTGAGGGTGGGTAGAACTAGTAATTGTGTGATGGGCATAGTAAGGGCAAAACAGGGAATGTAGCACTGCACGAGTGAGCAGAAGATGTGCTGCTTTAGTGCACGCCTTGCGTTCCCTTTTCGTCTTGCCCTTTATGTCTGCAGTTGCAAGGGGTGGGGATGAATGCCAACAAAAGGAAGTACAATCACAGTTGCAATTTACGGTGAATGGTGGAGACATGGCACTGTAAAATTGCAGTGTACAGCGTATGGGATCATTGCAGACTACCTTTGGGGCGCATGGGCAGAGCAACTGCAGTGTAAGTTATGTATCCTTTTTTGCTACACTTCCATAGAATGTCTGACCTTGGAGCTAAACATGCTTCCCCCTCAAGGCTGTTTTACAATGAGCGTTTGTCCTGTTCAAGGAGAGAAATGTTAGGTTTTGCTTTCCGGAGATGATGCTGGAAAAAAAAGGAATCAGCCAGCAACGTGTTTCGATTGTAGCATGCATTTACGAATGTTGGTAGTGTAATTACAGTGAAGGTAGTACGACGTATAAGTAGAGATGATGGTGCCGTAGACATGCTGCCCTGAATGCACAGATGGCAACATACATAAATTGTGCTTATGCAGTCCCAATGGAACATTTATATGTGCAGTGGGTTATGAGGCAACGGTGGACGATGGAAGACTGTGTGTTCGATGCCTCAACATATGTGGTTGGGTGGCCCATAGTACGCAGTTTGCTGTTGTGCGGCATTAACATGTTTGGGGTTCATCAAAGAAAAAGAATAACTGTGTACGTTCTTTAAACATTGTAAGGGGGTTATGGTGTTCAAATGGTGTTTCCTTTATACAATAAGAAAGGGAAACAGAAGTTTAAAAACTGAAGCAGTAACAAAGCGTTTGCAATATGGCTGCCGAGCTATGAACCATGCGCTGCAGTGAAATATGTGTTGGATACCTTTTTTTTAAATGGTGTACATAACAATGAAAATGACCTAATGGACTACACGGTGCCAGTGGAAAGCAAGGAGCCAAATGTTGCAGCAGTTAGGACAGTTACGTAAGATGTATGGATGTATTCATCAAGTTGCATTGTTGTGATTGTGCAGCTTATCGGGTAGGTTACTGTAGTGTAGTGCATTCAATGTGTCCACTTATTATAGGCTTAGGTGAACAGTGTACGTAGGAAACAGGTTATCTATGTGTGGAAATAATGGCAGCCAATGTCAACTGCAGTGGCTAAGGAGTAGGTGGCTGTGTTATGTGTGGGGTTAGTGGTACGTGGATAGATGTTTCTATGCATAGTTGTGCAGTGCAGCAGCAATTGTAGGCAGGGTGTACAATGTGGGAGTGCATGGCTGGAGCCCCTACACTGTACTGGGTGTAGTGAAGCGTGTAGGGCATAGGCACAAGCTGCATAGTGTAATACAGGTGTGCATTGGAAATGGTGGCATTGCTATTTGTATTGCGGAAATAAGTGCAGACATTGCACTTTAGACATTGTAGAGAAGTATAATACCAATTGTAGCAGACTTACCGTTTGGATTGAGGAGGGCCTATCGAATGTGAAATGTTGTAGTACTGGGTGCTGCATTATATGTGGGAAAATAGAACAGAACATGTTAGAGCTGGTATTTCGCTAGTTCGAGGTCCACTACATAGCATATATTTCTTTACTTTGTGGACCCTCATAACTAGTACTTCATATGGACTATGCTTTGAACCAGTGTAATGTGCAATGAGCACAGTGTTAATTTGCATAATCATTGGGTCTGTGGGGAAAAGAAATCCAACATTGTTTCTCCTCGCGCAGGCCCGCTTGGGTCCTCTAAATGGACTACAGAAAAATGTGAGGGTTGTATGGATCGGCTGGAGCAAATTATCAGTTCTTCTGATCATCCTCCCCCGAAAAGGGCTCGGGTAGACCCTAACCCCCAAATTCAAGAAGTTCAGTCTCATGTTTCACAACAAGAAGTGGTCCATATGGACACGTATAGAGACATCAATAATGAGGAAGAAGAAGCTTCTTTTCTCGAACACTATGAGGAAGATCAACAGGATACGACGGACAACTGGGAGGAAACCCAGCAGGAAGGTCAAGACCCTTGGACACAGCAAGATCAGGACACTGATATTTTGTGCCTAGACTCTCCTCCGTCCACCCAGGCTCGCCAGGCCTCCCCTGTGGATGACCAAATGGCTTTCAACTCCATGTTGAAAAAAGCAGCTGAATACTTCAAAATTGCCACTCAAGAGGCGGTACCTGAGCAGGATTTCGTGGAGGATATTATTAAGGAAAAACCTCTGGCGAGTCAATCCATCCCCCCTCCTTAACTCTGTTAAGTGACGGGTAGCTCCCTCATTGGTCACTCCTGCTCAGACATGGGCAGTGAACCCGAGAGTCGAAAAACTATTTCGGCCTTCACCCTCCAACCCTCTGTATATCAAAGGGCACGCCATCCCAGACTCACTGATAGTGACTACCACTCGAAAGAGGGTGGGGGTACCCCTTGCCACGGGAGAATCACCACCAGACAAGGAGTCTAAAAGGTTGTATGCCCTGGGCAAACGTGTCACATCAGCAGCTGCACATACCATTCAGGTTGCTAATAATACTACGTTATTAGCAAGCTATGCTGATGCCCAATGAAACTTACTCCAAGAAGGCCTGCAGGAGGTCCCTGAACCCGCCAGATCAAAGCTTCTCGCCATTGTTTCGGAGGGAAGACTGGTTAACCAGAATGTGGTGAAGAACACCATGGACACTGCAGAAACAGCAGGCAGGTCTCTTGCACAAGGTACTCTTCTGAAAAGACACGCATGGATGCGCACATCGGGCTTCAGACCTGAGACTCAGGCCTCCCTCATTAATAAACCCATTGAGGAGACTAACCTCTTTGGGAAAGCAGTGGATGAAGCCTTGGAGACGGCCAAGAAGGAGCATGAGACTATAAGGTCCTTGCACCAAATTACACAGAAACCCTCCTCCCAGAGGGGTAATAGAGGGGTAATAATTCTCGGCTGTCCTTTCGACCAAGAAGGAGCATGAGACTATAAGGTCCTTGCACCAAATTACACAGAAACCCTCCTCCCAGAGGGGTAATAATTCTCGGCTGTCCTTTCGAGGGCAAGCCCGTGCTGGTCAGAACATGCAAGAGTGGCTCAACAGCCAGTGGTGTCAGGCCAGCGGACAATGGGAAGATCTGTTAGTTGTCTCGCCAGCCCTCGTTCTCTCTCTGCAGTGGTGGTCAAGGGAAAACCTCTTGAAGGGGAAGACCTTCACCACCCCTGCAGTGAAAGCCACTCTCACGACAGACGCATCTCTCACGGGTAGGGGGGCTCACCTGCTTCAGCAGACAGCGCACGGAGTGTGGTCCCCTCAAGTAGCGTCCAATCATATAAACTTACTGGAGCTATTTAGCGGTCTACAAAGCATTGAAAGCCTTTCAGATACAACTGCAAGGGAAAACAGTGCTGATCCTAACCGACAGCAATGTATTACCTGAACAAACAGGGGGGCGCTCACTCTCCAGGGCTATCGAAGCTGTCCCAAAACATTTGGATATGGGCTCTCAAACACAAGATGTTTTTGTTGTCCCAACATGTTCCAGGGGAACTCAATCTTCTGGCAGACGTACTCAGCAGAGATTTTCCTCTGCCAGAAGAATACGAATGGCGACTGCACGAAGACATTGTGTCCAATGTTTTCGCAGAATGGGGTTTCCCAGAGATTGACCTTTTTGCTACTCAGGAGAGTGCCCAATGCCAAGGCTATGCCTCCAGGTACCCCAAGAACCGATCCAAGGGGAACGGTCTCTGGATAACGTGGTCGGGGAAATTTGTCTACGCTTTTCCCCCGACTCCCCTTCTCAACAAGATAGTGCACAAGATGCACCAGGAACCAGTTACTATGATATTGGTGGCCCCGATGTGAGCCCGCCAACCCTGGTTCGTGCACCTGATGGGGGGAGATCCTACACCCATGCCCACAAACTCTGAACTTGGCAGCCTGGCTCCTGAGATCATAGAGTTTGGACACTTGCAACTCCCTCATAGATGCATGGACATACTCAGGGAAACGAGAAAACCTAATACACGTTATTGCTATGCCAGCAAATGGAAACGTTTTGTCTTCTGGTGCAATTCCAAGGCGGTCAATCCCATTGATTGCTCACCCTCACACATTGTGTTGTATCTAACTGACCTTTTGGACTCTGGGTTAGTTTTCAATTCCCTAAAGGTTCATCTGGATGCTCTGTCAGCCTACACCACATCACAACAAAAGGTATCGTGGTGGAAAATACCAGTAATTAAAGCCTTTATGGAAGGGGTTAAGAGGATTTATCCTCCCATCTCTCACCCAGCCCCTCGATGGGATCTTAATGTGGTTTTGACCAGGCTCATGGGAGCTCCCTTCGAGCCTATGCATAAAGCAAGTCTGAAAGACCTGACCTATAAGACAGCCTTCCTAGTGGCTATCACTTCTATCAGAAGGGTTAGCGAACTACAGGCCCTTTCTGTTTTAGACCCCTTTGTTACAGTCCACAAAGATGAGGTAGTTCTGCGCACACATCCCAGGTTTGCGCCTAAATTCATTTTGAAGTTCCATGTGAACCAGTCAATCGAACTACCCACTTTCTTCCAGAACCCTACTAACATGGCCGAAAGAAGCCTTCACACACTAGACGTGCGAAGGGCATTCATGTTTTACCTGGAAAGAACTAAACCACTAAGGAAGACTAAACAGTTCTTCGTTTCAGTGGCAGCCGGTAGAGAAGGGGATCCTGTCTCTAAATCAGCTATCTCAAGGTGGATTGTCAAATGCATCACACTATGTTACGCTCTTGCTAAAAGAGAACTGCCCTTCAAGCCTAGAGCACACGCTACTCGAGGCACTGGGGCATCCATAGCATTCATTGCAAATGTTCCTCTTGAGTCCATTTGCAAAGCGGCAACCTGGAGTTTTGTACACACCTTTACAAAACACTATTGCCTAGACACTCATTCTAGGTCTGATTCTCAGGTGGGACAAGCAGTACTAAGACATCTTTTCTCTACTGTTCCTTCTCACAACCCACCTGCAACTCTGGGTACTGCTCGCTTGTCTATGCACAGCATGTAATTCTAAGCAGATTAACAAGCATCAGAAGACATGCATTACTTACCGTAATAGCATTTCTGATGATTGTATCTGCTTAGATTCACATGCGCCCTCCCTACCTCCCAGCTTGGGGTTGAAGGAACATAGACGTCTTATTACTTCTCTCTTTATGTACTCACTCACTATATCCTTGGGCTCCCTCATGGCAGAAAAAATACAATCGGACGGACCTCGGCACGTGAGGGATTTTGGGTACTACACACGTCACGATAGGGATAGTGTTACAGACACGCCTATGCCGCTGTCTCCTTTCGGTGCCCGAAAGACAAGATGCAATACTCCGCGGTTACCACTGGATGTCGGACCATATGCGCAGCATGTGAATCTAAACAGATACAATCATCAGAAATGCTATTACGGTAAGTAATGCATGTCATAGCAGTTGGTGTTTTGTACATGTTTACCTGCTTCCTTTTTGTACCACTGTTTCTTTATGGGTTTGCTGCTGGTGGTTTGCAGGTATTGCGGCATTGTACTGTGCTACTGCAGAATTGTGACGGTAGTTACGTACCTGTTGGCATACTGTAACGGCTCATAGTTTGGAAGTGTTTCAGGGTGTGTTTGTAGCACAGTAGTTGTTGCAGGTTGAGTTGGATTGTTTTAATGCTGCAAATAACATTGTAGTATTCTGGTTGCAGTTAGAAACCATTCTAACTCTTTACAGTGTCCGATTCGTAAAGGGTAAGTTTACAAGCTTGTGCATTCCTGTTGCTACTTGCACATCTGTGTACATTCTGAAGTGGTAGTGTACCATTATGGGTTTACGTTGTGATAGGTCCATATGTCTTGGAGTTGCATGACTATTCTTAGAGAGCTGGTGACTGATTTGCGTACGTGGTGGTTTCAGAGGTTACTGAGGATAGTTTTGAACTTAGTGCTTTCCCTTTCAGGTATCCTGTGGAAAATACTGCTCCTGTGATTTGTGTACACGTATTGTTTGTGTGAGTGTATTCATTGGGTTCATTGGGGATAACATTGTCCAACATACACGTTAGTGCATTTCATGGTTGCAATATGCTAATTTGGTGTAGGTTGACAGTGTGAAAGTAAACATTTTTTTGTCCACTTACGAAGGTACTGGTTAGTGCTGGTGAATAATGTATAGTAGGTTTGTACATCAATGAGTACTATTTGGCTTCAAGATTATTAAGTAGGCATTTGCAAGATTTGCAGCTAATCTCTGCTTTGGACTGATGGAAGTATCATTGCATTTCCACCATGAACATTGCTTTGTAAAGTATGCAGTATAGTGGCCTCCATTGGTTGAGTCGCCTGTGTGGCAGATTATGGGTTCTGCTGTGAATGTTTTCTTGGCAAGTGATACCTGTCTGTGTCTAAAGACAGTAAGTTTGGCGTTGTTTTTGGTTTCATTGGCATTGTATCCTAGGAGCATTAATATTACATATTGACTTTGTGAGTGTATATGTAGCGTCGAACGATTATCAGAATTGCACGACGTACACAATATGCTATGGTTTGCATTTTGCACCAGTCGCTGAAATGCAATGGAGTCACAGTTAGGTATTGATACATACACATAGCATTCGTTAGGGACTTGTTCGTGAATTACATGGTTGCACAGACTGCATGTATGTTCCCACATGTAGGAAATGTGAAAGATTTCATTCATGAGTATGTTTTTCCTTTCCAGTTTTTGTAGTTAGTACATTCGAAATTCCTGTGGATCTTCTTATTGGTTTAAAGTGAATTTCACCATTCCAGCACTGTAGTCCAATTCTTGCCTTATTCCTGAGACACTGTAAATGGCGTCAGGATTACTTACTGCATTTCTGTGAAGGACGAGCATTTGCAAACACAACTGGTCTGCGCCATTTAAATAAATGTTTTCAACAATTGCTGGCATTTGGAATAGAACATTAATTGTTAAATTTGCATAGCAATTAACACCTGTTGTATTGGAAAATTTGAATGAACCAGATACTTCTGTGTCTGAGCACTTTGATGGAAAGGTATGTGGTTTCTTTGAAGAGGCACTTTTTTTTGTGGGTGGAGTTGGGTATATCTTGTCTTTTTTACTCCTTTTGTATGTGCTTTTGGTAGTTGATGTAGTATGAGTTGCTTTCAATTTCTTAGATTTCGGAAACAAGACCCAGACTCTTGAAGGAAGGGTCGGAAGCGGCGGTAACCCTCTGTGGCCGTGAGGCTTGACGCTCTGAGTGGGTTCTTTCCTCTAGTGTTACGGCTGGTGTGCGAGGTGAACACCGGCCCGCGGCTCCAGTGTTCCCCCGTATTCACGCGGGGTCCTGCTGCTGTCCCGTTGCGATAAACCGGGTTAGGGGCTAGCCTTCACCCTGGGGCTCACCGTGGTTTTTTTCAGCGGCCTTGCTGCCTCACTGCATGCGGAGGAACGCTTGCAAGCAGAGCTAAGGTGGTCCGCTGGGAAGTTCGGGAGTGTGTAATCCCTTAATTGAACCAACAGCTGGTAAGCCTGGATGCAAGTAAGCGGAGGAAAGCTGTTGTGTAATTTATGCGCTCTAGTGTGTCTATTATCCGGATGGCTGTTGCTACGGTTTTATCCTAGGATTAACATTGCCATTAGGGCAGCAGTATTCTATGCAGGAATACTACTGTGATATCCCATTGTACATAGTGCTCCCGGTGTCTGACCCTGTACACATGGTTTATGTTAGAGGGGTCGGCCATGTGCGAGAATGGTGGCGTGATGGTTCCAATGGCTGGGAACCTTGATTCAGTGGAATCTGTGCTGCCTCAGGGAGAACAATGGCCCCTGCTTATGGCTAGTATTGCCAAAGAGCTGCTACTATGCACTAGTCCATTTGATCTTGGCATTATGGTGGACACCTTGAGTGCTTGGGTGGTTGAACTACGGCAGTCCAGAGGGTGCACGGTCTCTCATACAGACGTGCCCCCAGTCCATTCGACTGCAACCAATGACATCAGATTTTGCCTGCCAAGTTGCCCTGCAAAGGGAATGAATAGATTTTGCCTCACAAACTACATTCCCTAAAGTAAAGTCATAACAACCAAAGGGCAAACTCTAGTTTTTAATGAGGAAGCTAAGCCTTCCAGAGTAATCTACAAAGATGAGACAAAGGACATTCCTCTATCTCCCCTGGTTCCAGGATCTGGTCAACAAGTAACCAAATGACCTTTAGTGGGGTTTGATGAACGGAAGAAGATTTCTGCAGAATTTACAGTCCCGAAAGTCACAGTGGCCCAGAATAAATGACCAGAACACCTCCGACTTTATCATGGATAGTAGGAACTTTGTTATAACTAATATCCCAAAGATAGATGGTAAAGAGTCTAAACAATCACTACACAACAAAGTACTTGCCTGGTTACGCCAGAGAACAGGACAGGGCGCAGTCCGACGCTCCGATTTGGTGATTCGTCACAGATTGGACATTAAGGATTGGTATACTCAACCTAATTGTGACTGTATATTAGTGGGCTGTGGGGGTAGCTCGCTTCCTGCCTTTCTAACATGCTCCAAATACATTCCTAGAGGATCGTCGAGTTGTGATCTGATACTGTAATAGGGAGGTATACATAGTTTACGGCCCTAGTGTCTTGTCTGCTGTTCCTCTTAGTCCTCTTCACCAGATAATTGTCCTATATTGCTTCTTTCCACTATGTGTTTTTTTCACTCCCCTGCATATGCTGTGCTTTTTATGTTTTAGGGTTGTTTGTTTTGTATGCGCCATCACACCTTCGGGTTTATGGTGCACGGTATAAATGGAATAAAGTAAAGTTAGATGGTACTGTTGCCAAATCATGTACAACTTCTGATTGAATGAGCCTTCTTTTCAAACCTTTTGGTTTCTGAGAAATAGGGTACATTTTCAGATTTCAGATGGGGTGTGTACAGTGCACATAGTCTATTGTACTCTATGGGCCTCATTACACGGTAGGCGGTAAGGGTTTACTGGTACCGGTATTTTACCGGCACCGGTAAATCCTTACTGCCTTACTACGAGGTCCCTTTGCGGGTTGGGGAATTTAACGCCTGCTTTTTGCATGCGTTAAAAACCAACCCGCAAAGGGACCCAGGGAGCTAATTACGGTACCGCAATTTGCGCTGCCGTAATTAGCACCTTCCCCATTCCCATTATGCCCTATGGGGCAAAAATGGGAATGGGGAAGGACAATGGTGGAAGGGGGAATTACCGCCCCACCAACCTTGGAATGGGGCGGTAATTCCCCTTTCCACCAAGGCGGTGCCGGTATTTTACCGGCATGAACCATGGCGCTAATAGCGCCATGGTTCTCCGCCTACCATGTAATGCGGCCCTATGATGCAAGGAATGTCTGCACTGACTGCAGTTGCATCAAAATTCACTACATACAGTTCTTCCAGTGTACGTAGCAATGACAGCGCTATGTAACTCATGGCCTCTTTAAAGACTGTGCTGCCCATATCAATCAATGCTTCAGCTAAGGTTAGACCTTGCAATTTATGAATAGTTACGGCATAAGCTAGCAACAGAGAAAACTCTTCTCTGCGTACATACATGTCTTTGAAAAGAAGGAATCGCGCCGCTGTGCGTCCTATATTTTTAACTTCTGAAAGTTTGTCAAACTTGATGTTCACAAACTGAATGCTGTTGTCCCATGGGTATGTCTGGAAGCCAACAACTATACCAAGTGCTCCATTAACTAAACCTTGCTCTAAGTCAATGTTACGCTTTAGCATAACTCTACAGTTGACACATAATGTTAACATTTTCTCCAAAACAGCTGTGTTGGAGATAGAGTTCTTTAAGGTTTTTAGTTGTGCTATGCCTTGCTGACACATAGGTATTGTCATACTGTGTACTTCCAGTTTATCTGTGTCATGAATTTCCACTTTAGGTTGTTTTTCTTTTTTCAGCATTGTTGCATTAAATTGTGCACAGCTTGCTAGAGTTGGCATTAAGGACATACAGCTGACATTTTTCAGAGCTAATTGTTAATGACATCAGTAGCACATGGGTTACGCCCGTACAGCTCATGGATACATCTAGTATTGATGGTAGACTGCGCTTCCTTTGATAGTACACCAATCCGTATGTTTTTTTAAATGTTGTCATAGGTGAGGTCTGCAGACTGATGCATGTTTTGAGTTAGTCCTCTGTATTGGACATGTTGCCAGAGATTTACATTCCCGATGCTTCCAAGACTTTTACGGCACACTTTGTGTCCTAAGGTTTGAAGATAGGTTCACCTTTCACTGGTGGTAATTGAAGGAGATCTCTGAAAACAATGACATGTTTTCCTCCAAAGAGTTCTTTGTAGTCTGTTTTGAGGATCTCTTGCAATCTGAGGTTAATCAAAGCCAACATTAGGTTGGAGACCATGCTCACCTCATCTATTAGGAGCATTTTCATGTGTTTGAAAACTCTGCATAGCTCCATGCAGATTCTGCTGAAAGTTTATACTACTCTAATTTGTTTTGGTGTTCTACTGGAAGAAGTAGCAATCGGTGTAGAGTGACTCCACCTATGTTGTAGGCAGCCAAACCTGTAGGGGCGGTTACAACAGCGGAAAGGTTGTTGTTAGTTAATTATTTGAGGTATTTACCGATCATTTTTATTAAGAATGTTTTACCTGACCCAGCTTCACCACTTACATACAGCAGTACAGGTTTATATTTGTCACAGGTGCAAGTTTTATTTTCGTGCTGTATACCATGTTCAATGGTTTCACTTACATCTACAAAAATGGTCCGCTGCTCATTGCTTAGCTGGGATTTCAGTACTTCCAACTCTTCTGCAGAGTGCTCATACTGAAGCATAGTGGTGGTTACTTCCGTCATGGCTAATTCTGCCTCATTTGCCTGTTACAGAAGGTTCACTGCTCTCAGAAGTGTCTACATTTAGTTGTGCTTGAAGTTCTTCTTGTTAGCGTTCATCGTCCAGTATGGTTTTGTACCATGTAAAGTTTTCATCTGTTTTTACTTTCACTTGCATTGAAAGCATCTTCATAGGAGGTGTGGGTGGCTAATAAATCCTCTTCTTTTCTCCATTGTTTGAAAAGTTGTAGTAGAGCCATGTAGTGCAGTTCTTTTGTGTTGAGGATTTTTTTTATCACAGCATCATATGATTCATCAGGCTACCTTCACAACTTTCCACTCTGTATCTACCTTTTTCCTCATTTGGTTTAGTGTTGCTTTTGTATGCAAAGGTTTGGGCTATCTGTTACAGGCACAAGGCTTCTAAAGTAATACTCCTGTTCGGGTAGTATGTGTCCAATAAGTTGTTCTTCAAAATGTCCTGGCTGTTGGGATCGCTTTTGGTTATTGTTTGTATGCCTTTGTATGATTTAAGTACTCTTTTTCTGGATGCAACAGGCCAAGGCTTAGCCACACTATGTTTTCAGATTTTCCATATAAGGTGGTGCCGGTTAAATGGTCAGCGGCTTCATAGCAGCCACATTCTCTATGGGACAGCATTTTAATGCCAAAGCTGTACAATTTTTGTGCCAGTGTTTTGTCAGATGATATGTCATCCCAGAGGTCTTTGAGCTCTGTTTTCTCTGCTTTGGTTAAGTAGGTTGTGACATATTGTGCAACTGCAGTGGAATTGTCTGCAACGTACTGTACATCAACATTGGCATTCCATAAGAGGGGAATAATTGCATTGTAATCATTGATGTACTTTGATGCTTTGCTCCTTTTTTGCAGTATGTGTTCTTAGGAGATTTTCCTTTCACACTGTGTCGAACCAAAGACATGAAGCTGTTTACTTGGGTTGTTCTTGAAACTGGTCTAGGGAAACCAAAGCGGCATTTGATGTAGTATTTGCCTCTGTTCTTATATTTGCGTCGACAATACTTGCCACGCTTGTGTCTTTGAAAATGCAAAATTTGTGCTTGTAGGTCACTATGTGTACTTTCCGAAGGGATTTCGCAAGTGACATATTTGTGAATGAACTGCAAAACCGTTTCATCACTCTCCTCACCAAATTTAGGAGCAATTTTTATCCACAAAAGCATGTGGATGTGTGGTGCTCCTCTGGCTTGATATTCTTTTCTCCAAAAGTGTTCCACTTCTCCGAGGGGAGAAAGTGCTTTATTGTAAAGGAAGTGCAGCATGGCAAGGAAGCGATGATGGAAGTAGTATGAAACATTTACTGGATCAAGAGAGCAAAGCTCTCCTGGTGTTTTCATGTCTACACCTGTTTTGTTTTTGTTTGTTATGCGTAGGAAAGTGTGCAAGTCTTCCCATGCATACTCTGCACAGCTTAAAGTGACAAACTATGTGGGTGGGCCAAGGTTACGTAGCATACACCGTATATCTGCATGCCATCGAAACCAGTACTCTTTCGTACCACGCATGTTTGTCAAGAGATTTTTCATACTTGACTGTAAAACCTAGTCCTTCTTTTGCACCTTTTGAAGTAGCTGTGTAGCAGACATATTTTGAAAATCAGAACCTGTTTTTAATGTGTGGGCCACTCCATAACATAGCATTTCCAGTTCACTTTCAAAGAGGAGGTGGAATATGTACTCCATGTTCTGTCTAAATCTAGTGTCTTCAGAATACATTAGTAAACTGCAGTATTCTGATGCTGTTATTTGTGTGCATCTTTCATCATATCTTCCAACTTTTCCAGTCGAGAAGAGCAGAGGAAAAGCTTGTGCTTCCACACTTTTTTCCCATATACTGATTGGCGCTCCTTTGGTTTGCCGCAATTTGTATGTTTCCAGTGCATCATCTATGGTGTCTTTGGAGTGCAGTGGGTGAATTGTTTAGTGGTCTAAAATATTGGAGGATGCACTATCATCTAGACGTTCAAATTGGCCAGTTGTTGAGGAGTCCTGAATTATTTTGGTTGTTTCTCTCAGGTTTTCTTGAACGTTTATTTCCTTGTATTATTCATTGTTTTCTTTAAGGATTTGCAACGCTTCCCTAACTTTGCTTAAGTCCACTAGTTGCTGCCAAATTTTGTTGTCTTTTGTAGGTACACCATTTACCAGGATAATCAAAGATTCTTGTATTGGCCTTTGCACTTATAGAGTGTCTACATTTTGTTTGAGATCTAATGGTAAATAAACTACTTTACCACAAATGCCTCTGAGTAATTCGGTGAGAGGCAATTTTCCAGTTTTCTGTTGAAGTCGTATTATTGCTTGAAATGGGTGCACGCTTTGGATTATAATGCTCTTGTACAAATTAAGCTGCTGCAGTGCGTTTGGCAGTGGAAATACTTCCAAATTATTACTAATTGTCCGTGAAGGCCTTTGGTTATTGTCAAGTTTTGCAGTGCAGTATGTGCACAGTATGGAGGTGTTCGTAATTGCGTATTTGTTTTCAGCTATAAAGTACAGAGCTAATTGAAACCATTGGGATTCCTCAGTGCCTTCTATTTGCTGCATTATATCTATAGTTTTGGTGCTCTTGCTATAGAAAGTTCTACGACAACACACACATACTTGGTTTGGCATTTCAGCAGATGTGCTTTTGAACTTGTGTATTTCTTTTCTGTATGTGTGATATAAAAAGCTGATAGCTGCACTGTTGTCAGTACTGTTGTCTGAAAATGCTGGAGTTTGTAAGTACTCTTCAGTTCCACAATATTTCTTTTGGATGTGCTCTATTTCATTGAGCACTTGTTTGGCTGTACCATGTAGGAGAATATCATTTAAATGTTGCAGTGCTAAAGCTGGACTTTTTGCATAGTACTGTTTTTAAACTAGATTTCTGACTGTTGACAGGTTGCTAACATTTTGATACGGTGGAAGGTGCTTTTGGAAGCAGGTCAGAAATACAGGCTAAGGAATGTCCTCATATTCTAGTGTACTTGCGCGCTGGACAGGAGTCCATAATTTGTAGTATTTTTCTCTTTCTTTTGTCGTTGCCTTTGACATGCTGGTTGAGGAATTGCTGCAAAGATTTGATTAAGCATTGGCGAATGTTACACATTGATGTGCATGGCCATTTGTAGGTGAGGCGTGTTGCTTTGGTGGAATGGAGAGTGACATCTAAGTTTGATGGGGATATTTCTGAAAGCAGCGTTTCCTCATCCATTATGGTATTGTGTATCTTTTCATACCCTTTTCCACTCCGAAGTAAGGCAATTTGGTTTGTTTATTGTTGTTTGTATGATTCTTCATTGAAGTATGGCTTTGTGTTGGTGGTGTGACTCCACTCACCTGTACAGATGTGGCCAAAGGTATCTATGCTGATATTGCATTTGTTTCGAAGTAGTGCTTGCAATTTACCAATTAATCTTGTTAGTGGTTTCATTCTGTTCAAAATTACTATAAACAATTTCCGTTTCACGATCATTGCACTGCCTACAAGAGCTTCCAGGATAACTTTTCTGCGGTAGGCTTTGAGGGTTGAGCATGATTTCTGCCCTCTTCTCATAACGTTCTGAAGGACTCTGTGGTGGAACATTTTTTGTAAAATTACTTTTTTAGAATGCTTGCTTGTGGTTACATTACCCTTTGTACATGCTCTGTTAGCAGTAGTGTGCGTTGCACTGTATTTAGTGGATTTCTTTTCATTCTCACATTTTGACAGATCAACTACACTGCCTTTACTGGTAAATGTATCCGTTTTCCTTAATGACTGCATTACCTCTTCTCCTTCAACTTTTGTTCAAATTCAGCTTGCAGTGGATGGCTACTTTCTGTGTTTTTAGGTTGCATGACTCTCTGTCTGCGTTGCTTTCTACAGAGTTGCAGTTTGGTAGGCATTGTGTAGTCGCTGTTGGCGAAGAAAGGGAAGTGTGGGTATGTACATTTTCAAATCTATATGTGTGCAATGTGCATGAGTAGGTCAATAGGAGGGTAGGCATATAAATGGAAGTGTGTCACTGTGTAGTGGTCTCTAGCTTTCGGTTAGGGACAATATCTTACTATGTGGGGATTAGTCTAATGGTGGTGACATAACAAACACTAAGCACCTGTAGAGGTGTCATGATTAACAATGAAGTACATACTGGTGGATTGCTGCACATCTATTGGCTGTAATACAGCAATAGTGCACTCTTCTAGGAAGACATTCAACAGTATGATGGTATTGTACTTACTTTGTTGCTTGCTGAGAGCAGGTTTATTGCAGGTTGTATGTTGAAGTGGACACACCAGTGGCTTTCCGGAGAGAGGTGGGTACTGCACCTGTATAAGAAGATGGTAACTCAATATTTTGGCTAATGGCATGGTGCTTGCATTTGTGCAATACATTCTTCAAAATTATAGGGGGATGTCTTGGCAGGAAGAGGAAGCGTGTGTGTATAAATGGAAGGTTTACAATATGAATGGGCACTTGGGAGCATAAGTATATTTGTTAAGGGGGTAGGTGGGTTACGTGAGAGTGTATTGTATGACCTGTTATTGAACACGTGTGTGTATTAGTGTAGCCCTATTTACTTTCAAAATGCAGTACTTTGCATTGTGGAAGGATGACAAAAAGGTGCGGAAAGATGTACAGAGTGCAAAGCAGAATGTTTTTGTGCTTGCATTTGCATGTACTTCTCTGCATATGTATACTTGCTACATGAGTTCAGGCATTACTTCTGGGCTTTAATTTCCTTATGCACATTTATGAATGTTACTGTTGTAAATGCATACATACTTGTTTAACTACTGTTGTTATCTATGAGGTGTGGCAGGAAACTGTTGTTATGCTTGAAATGTATGCACTTGGCTTAGTTTGGTGGGAAATGCTGCCTAATCATTGTGTGTGCGATTTTTACAAATTTGATAGGAGGTGCATTAATGGGGGAAAGCATTGTAAAATTGACGAAAAAAAAGAACAGAGTAACTGTTTCCATATACCAATGGCTGTTATGGGCAAATGGCAACTTTGCCACCACCTACCACCGTAGGAGCCATTTAATGGTAGGTGATGGGATAAATAACAGTACGAATTTTGAGTACGTTATGGAGATTCACTGCTAGGTACCTTGTGCTATGAATTTATAACACAGTTGCCAATGTACTGTACAAAAGTTGTAATACCTACAAGGTGTGGTGATGGGTAGTGATGCCGTTGTATGTGGGTGCAAAACTTGTAGATCGTTTTACAGTACTTTCCCGTGCAGGTGCTTTTAATTTACAGGACACTTGAACTCTGAGTGTTTAACGGTTGGTATGGACTGTTCAATAGATGTGATAGCATTTCATGCACAATTCTTGGATGTAATTGGTGGATGCGTATGTGATCGTTTAACAGTAGCCAATCAGGGAGTGCTGGTAAAAAAGTACTGGAAAGGGAAGAAGGACTGTCCCTGCTTTACTGGGGCACAGTCCTCCCGGTAGTTGCGGAAAGCGCACGTGCTACATGCTGTCCTTCTTAATGTGCTTGCCATGGAAATGGGACTATGGATTATCGAATCAGGTGTATGTCTGATTTTCTTTTCCATGCTAGCATGTTCTTCTGGGCCTATGAGAAATGTAGTGCTTCTCGTGTGACGTTTGTCAGTGGAGTTGATATTTCTTTCCCCCTATTGAAATTAGTCTTCTGTTGCACTATGTACAATGTATGTTGCAGACACTTGTGTAATAATGTGAGGAGGAAAAGCAGAGAGCAATCCATAACAACTACCACACAAAAAGGTGTTTCTTTACACGTCGCTTTACAAAAATAAAAAATAAACACTTTTCACAACTACCACCCAGACGTCCATTTTCTATGATGCTTAAAATGTGTTTGTGCAGCCCCCCACACAGGCCAATATGTTCGCGAAAGCCGAGCCATTTGGAGGTACGCACGTGCTACATCCGGGTATTTTCAGGGTGGCTGCAATGGAAATTGGACTGTGCAGGAGTTGGGATTGGTCAATACGATTTCCTGGGTGTGGTGTGTAGCAACAGAATGTGCCAGAACATCTGTTTGCAAATAGGAGTGGAGATGGCTATGGGGACGGTTGTGCCATTCAGTAGGTGGACTATATGGCTTTTGGGTGAATCCTGGATACATTGGGTACAGGTTTCGCAGAACGTTGTGCACTGGCAGCATACCTTGGGTTCCATAATGTCGATGTCCTCTGGTACGCAATACGTGGGATGAAGTGGCTCCATGTGTGTCTGCTTTGTGCCTATTTGGTGACGCTAGCTCATCCAGACATTATTATTGTTCATTGTGGAGGGAACAGTTTAGGACAGATTAGCAGCATCTCACTGCAGTTTGCAATGAAGGAGACATTTAGGCAACTAATGGAAATGTTTCCAAAGTCGCACATAATTTTTTCTTGCATTGCCCAGAGACAGATGTGGCTGCGTTCTTCCTCATGTGGGCCACAAATGGAGAAATCGCTGCTCGATGTGAACAAGGCTGTTTGTGCTTTTTTGCGAGACGTTGGCATGTCTTTCTTCTGCAATGAAAACATTACGTTTCGTAGTAGCAACATTTTTTCGTTCAGATGGAGTTCATCTGATTTATGCTGGCAATGAGCTGTTTCTGCGCAATATCCAAAATGCAGTGCAGCACTTCCTACAACTTTAGCAAGCATTTTCCCTGTGGTTGTTCACCACTTCCAATGTTGCAAACACAAACAGCACAAAAAGGCTCTTTTCAGAGCCATCAGTTTGTTTTGCAAATGCGTACAATGCTTTTGACAGATTCCCGCCACCCATTATTGCCATCCCTGCACGTGGCGCTCATAGGCTGCGCCACAGCCTGCATGCCTTCATTCAACTTCTATTTTTCAACAGTGCAAGGTGGCTCTGAAAATAGCCTTTTTGTCATCCCCCCTCCTTCTGGTTGTGCAGCATATTTCCTTTTGTTATAAGACACGCCACAAAAGACAGCAATGGAAGGGAGATTTTGCAAAGGGTACCACCCACAGGGATAAGAAATCGTACGTGGGAGCAGAAGATGTGGGGTGAACCTCACTTGGGTAGGGGGCACACTTTGTCTTGCTCCCAGACCGAAGCCTCAAAAGCACTTTGAAAATGTTGCCCTCTACACATTACTGAGTCACAGTATATGCACAATACAGTGACCTTTGAAAGGTACGGGTCTGTTGTAGTGCGTATGTCCTGCAAGCCTGCTTCCTGGACGCACTGGCCCACTGGAGTGTCCCTAGTGGTGGCAGGAGCAGATGCGGAGGATGCTGTAGAGGAAAATAAGCTACTGCCTGCTTGGAAGGGGACAACCTTCTCAACAGCTGCCTGGTGGTTCGCTTTCAGGTACCGCCGCATGGAGGTGGTGCCGTAGTTGTACAAGCCAGGTTTACCGTGACTGAGTACTATGTTGTACCTGGTTTGCATGAGAATTTGGCACATCTTTAACGGTCCTAAATAGTTTCCATGCCCACGACTCACGCTGGCTGCAGGCAATGGGGATTCCCTCTACTTTATCCACGTTTCCTTTTCGATGTCCCTCCACATTATGACACATGTTCCCTTGCTCAGGACCTTCAGAAGAGGTGTTGGTGGTGAGGGTGTGGGTGCTCTTGAGTCCGAGGCAGTGGCAGAAGCTCTGATGGCCATTGCTTGGAGAGGTACTTTGCAGGCACGTAATCGGTGAGAAAGCAATTTCTGCACAAACCAATATGCACCTCTGCCCTTCTCTGGAAAGCCAAACAAGGATTGCAGCGCACTTGTGGGGTGTGCCCTTTAATAGGACTGTTGTGCAGCACATGCCACCACAAAGTGGCCCTAAGTCTTTCCCTACAATACCTACATGCAGAAGGAAGAGTGTAGAATCTTTGTAAGGGTGCACTCTCAATGTAACACTCCATACATTGCAGAAAATTGCCCTTTTTCGATGTGCACGGATGTGGCTTGTGTCTGCCAAATAAGGGCCCATGTGCAGCGTTGTTTCGTTACCACAGTGAAGTCGCCATTGTTCTCCATGTGGACGCCTACCTGCAGCATGCATATTGGCCGTAATACTTTGTAACCATGTGCATAGCTCTCCTACGGATACCCTTGCCATCCCAGGACTACTTAAATGCACGGCACATGTAAATTTAGCATTTCTACATAAGCTTGGTGTGAGCACGCTAAAGTGGGTGGAATGTTTCCATCCAAAGGTACTCACAGGACGTGGGTGCGTGCTTCCACCTACTGCAACTGCATCACACGTTTCTTTGCTTATCTTGACCAGGGACGGCATCATAGGACAAGATACGCATGTGCAAAGTATGACTCCTCCATTTTCGTCACTTGCAATCATCCCCACCAGTGCTGTGCCCTTCACACTTAGAATGGCCTTCTTAAAACAAAGGAAAAGGCACATATATAATCAGTAAAAACTAATATATCAATCTTTATTAGCACACATACATATTCACTATCTGGAAAGTGAAGGGGGACCAGAAACGGATACATATACTGGGGATTTCGGCATTTCTACAAGCTGCTGGTGAGGGGAAGAAGGGATTGAGGTCTCATTGAAGTGTCTCTCATGACACGCAATTTGTGGGGATGGGGGGCTGGGAAATGGGGAAGGGGCGTGTGCAAGTCGGGCGGTGATATCTTATTTTGCCCATAATATGTTCTTCTACAAAATGTTTCAAGGTTGCAAATTTGTGGAGCAATTCATCCATTTTGGCGTCCAGGCAGTCTACTTTTATATGTACAGTGTTTCCTTCAGTTTCGGTGGCCGTATGATGCTGTGCAAAAGGTGCCTCTTCTGGTGTACTCCATTGTATTCCTGTATGCAACAACTGTGTTTAATTTACTTTTTAATTTTTTTTTTATTGTATTTGGTTCAAGAAGAAGAATTAACATTTCATTAGAACCTTTACAATTATTAATCATAACATAGACTTAAACATTCCCAGAAATTGAGAAAATAAACCATTAAAAAAGGAAATGACTAAAACGCAATCAATGACCATTAAGAAACAGTAACTTCGATAAAATAGATTAATTCTCCCCACTTCTTAAAGCCCTTCTTGGGACAAGTTCATCTTTTCCTCTATTCAAAGGTTGCATTCCTATTGGCATAAAAGTACATTTGTCATTGACCATATTTTAAATATGCATCAGCGCTATTTGCGTGAAGCTATTTTCCTCAGTGAAGCAATATATTGTAATTGTCTTTTTACACTGCATTCCCTACCTATGGGGTTGCTATGCTCACTCATTATTTCATTTAGGAAATTCTCCTCCAGCAATCCTAGGGTGCTTGCCCTTGCAGTAACTCTGTCCCTTTTCACAGTGTGGCGTGTAGCAATGGGGCTAACATCCCCACTCATTTCTGCATGCAGAAAATTCTCTTTCAGCCATTCTAGGGTAGCCATTGCTGCGCACAAACAGAAAACATCATGCTTTCCTACTATTATGCACTACCACACCTGTGCAATTATAACATAAACTTTCATGTACTTACCATGTTGCAGTGACGTTCTGCTCTTGGTAGTTGCCGTCTCCACCTCTGCCTTTTTGTCCTTTGTTGGATTGTGAAGCAGGTGTGCGGTAAGATTGATGAAGGCAAACATTACTTCTCTTCTTGGTGCTTTCCATTATGCTGCATACCCTATGCATTTGCGCTCTTTGTTGCGAAAGTACATACTTTGTACAGCTACTGCATTTTCCCTTCCCATTCACGCACTTGCTGCTGTTTGTATATGTGTTTTCTCTTTGCTGCATGTTACCACTTTTTATGACCACCCCTCCCTTTCTTGGCAGCTTGGACTCCACCCGATGTCTGGGAACAGACGCACTGTTCCCAACCACTGTGGCTCTATACTAGAATAGAGCCACCAGCTTCAGTATGATGTACAGTACATCTATACAAACTAAGAGTATCCTGTTAAAAACAAATGGAATTCAGTGAAACAAACATAATTAAAGGGACGTCATGGTTAAGTTGAGCTACTAAACACCTTTCCCCTTTACTGAAAAAACTAGCCTAAAGCAACGTTATGGTTAAAGTGCCCTAATAAAAACCTATGAAATTCACTAACAAAAAACGTTGTTAAAGGGACGTTAAGGTTAAGTTGCACTACTAATTTGTGATGTCATCTTTGAGGTCATGGGTGTTAGTCCTTTCAGTGAATAGTGGTAGCGCAAGTTATGGTTGCGTACCTTATCATAAATGGTGAAGTTCTGGTGTTTTTTGGTTTTAACTGTAACCATAACATCCCAGTAACAAAGTTTTTCCATTGAATTTCATAGGTTTTTTAGTAGTGTGTATATATATATATATTTATCGTATATTCTTAGCTCTGGTACATAAGATATACTTAGGAAGAGACCCAAATTTCCTATAAGTAATCACATGACTGGCCCATATTTTAACATCTGTGAGTTTTGAAATCCCCAATCATATTTTTTTTTTTTTTTTTTCTTTTTTACGCCAGTTGGATTTTTAAGCAAACACTGTATAGTTGAATCAATCTCTTTTAGGATAGTCTCACAGTCTTTTACAAAGCTCATTAATACTTGCGAGAAGTCTACCAAAAGTATATTGTTTAAATTTACATACAACTATTTTTTGGGGGTATTTAAGACCTTATGGGGGATTGCTAACTTGTTCCAATTAATTAGAGAGTTCCATGATTGCAGTTCCAACTCATTTCGAATCAGATAAAAGGAGACTGAATTTGGAAGCCCAAGGAAGCTTTGCCAAAAGGCGCCTTCCAATTGCATTAACAGTTGATCACCTGAAAATTCCATGCAATATAGTATATATGGTAGTATCTTCCCCTTATAAGATCTTATCCAAGGCAATAGAGTGTATCCACAATATGTTGTCTTTATTTTTTTTCTTCAAGCCAGAGCATGAATGTAGTTGGTGTTGGCTTCTCATGAATGGGATAACCCAAGTAAATCAAATTTGAGACCAAATAATACATTTGAGATTTATTATATATTGTCCATTTGTAAATATTTGGGTGACACCTACTGGGCTTATTTCTAAGAATGACTGATTTCGGGGGGCGTGGCCAACGGGCTCAAAATGGAGTCGTGATCCTTTTGAGCTCCCGGGTTGCCGGCAGAATCCTTCAAAATCCTGCGGATAGCTGCTAAAGAGGCGCCGTGCAGTTGCATCAAATGAGAGCCGACAACTGCAGCTTTGACCTCCTGAAGTTGCGAAACATTGCACTAACCAGATCCGGAGAAATCTGTGAGGAAAATATCGACGCCGGTGCTGACGAGAATCCAAGATGGCCGCCGAGCGCTAGGAGAAAGGAACGGTCACGACGGACTGATTACCCCGGAGGCGGATAGAGCGCTGTGTCGGAGAACTGCTGGGACCCCAGCGGAGCGAAGCGCGCATGAGCCCCTGTCAGTTACTTGCCTCGTCACTATCCAAGACGGAAGCAGCAGGGGCGGACGAGGCCACGCGAGGACAGCGGACCCCTGGCCAGAGACCCAGCAGACCCGCCACGGATACGAGCGGGTGAGCCCTGGTTTCCCCGCTCGGCCACTGGAACAGGAGACTGGGAGCGGAGAGGACCCAGGAGATTGCAGCCTCGAACGCGGGCGAACGGCGTCACAGCGTCACTACCTCCTGGTCTGAAACGAACACTCGCGGGTGCTCCGTTTATCGTTGAGTGCCCGCATATATCCTGCAAGTCACGCCGGTAAGGAGAGGGGAGGGTGGGGGCACGGCACTGCACTGAAGGCGACATGAATACACTGGGATAGACTGCCAGAACGGCGAGAGGGGTAAAAGGGCGGATCTTGAAATAAAAGGCAGCCAATAAATCGAAACGTACTGCCATTAAAGCAAACGGCACCCTGAGAGGAACGGAACCCAAAGACTGCAGAGTGAGACACGGGAGGCTGAATAGACTCTGGAACTGGCTAAATGGGAAGGGGATAGGCCCCCACACCCAGTGTGACCGACTGAGACACCCCCAGGCAACGCGTGTGACTGCAGCACAGGGGTAGAAGGAAGCTGAGATCCCATAACCAGCCCAGCAACCGAAGACACCCACTGGTGGTGCAGCGCACAACATAAAGAATAAGGAGCCACACAGTGCATCACACGTCTGAGATAGCAATCCCCCAGCAATAAATTAGCACCGAACGGACCACCCATAAGACGAAACGGAACACTAAAGTCTGCATCCTACGCAATAATAAGCCGGCAAACAGCTGCCACAATGGGCAAGGATAAGATGACAACAAAAAAGGTGGGCAACCAGAGCACTATGGAGCAATTCACAACTGCTACCCTGCCTCCGCCAACGGAACCAATTAGTCCGGAAGGCACACAAAATCATGAAGAAACCCTCTCCTGAGGGATGTGATGACCGCCATTGCCAATTCACGGACCTCCATGGAAGTCAAAATGGATGGCATCTCTACAGAAGTTTCCCTGTTGCGGCATGATCTTCAGAAACTCTCATCCCGCACCGGAGAGGCTGAAACCCGCATATCGGTCGCGGAAGACGAGCAGAGAAGTATGGGCCAGCAAATGAACAGAGCACTAGAACGCATTAAGGTACTGGAGAGCAGGGTGGAGGAGGGAGAGGGCAGGTCAAGAAGAAATAACATCCGCATTCTCGGGCTGCCCGAAAAAGCTGAAAGAGAGAGCATGGAACTGTTCCTGGAACAATGGCTTTTCAAGCTATTTGCTCCCAAGACCCTGTCGACACTGTTCTCAATAGAAAGAGCACATCGAGTCCCAACAGGCATGCCGATAGGAAAACAACCGAGAACTGTAGTAGCGAAGATCCTTAACTACAGAGATCGGGATGCAGTGCTGCAGATGGCTAGGACAAAAGGAGCGATAACATACAATGGCTCCAGGATTGGCTTCTTTCCAGACTTCACTAGGGAAGTGCAGAAGATGAGGCAGTCCTTTGACCCCCTCAAAAAGCGCCTACAGACACTGAACGTAAAATATGGCCTCCTGTTCCCTGCGCAATTGAAGATATATCATAATGGCACCACAATACACTTCACTGACCCCAAAGAGGCATGGACCTGGGCCGAAAGAAACCTGAAGGGGGAATGGAATCCACACAAACAACAAGAAACAAGAAGGAACAGGTCACGCCGAAATGAACCACCAGATAGACCAGACCATCAAGAACAGGAAGAGATACCGCAGAGAGAAGATGAATAACTGCAACGATAGATGAAAGACGACAGAGCACATGGCACACATGAAACGTAACTTGCCCAACACAAACAGCATCCGGAAACTAAATGCTGGCGGCCCACAGACCAGCACGGCACGATCCCCCACAGCAACAAGTGCATACTTGATTCTCAACCCAAAGAGACCTAAGCACTTAAAATTAGTTAGAGTAGATAAATGTTTTGTTCAAAGGGCCACAGATGCTTCAGTTGGGGAAGGAGCATGGGGAGGGGGAACCGGGAGTTACACAGGTATCCAATTGACACCCGGCCCATTAAGGCCACTTCGAGCATGACATACATGAAGATCGCAAGAGTCAATCATCCGCATACGGCAAGGAACCCAGTGAACAATGGCTACAGCTGCAAATAGGGAAAAAAAGCTTGCCTTCATGACATGGAACGTGAATGGCCTGGGAAACAGTATAAAGAGAAGGCTAGTAACACAATATATAAACCGGCATGATCCGGATATAGTGATGCTTACCGAAACTCACCTGGCGGGCACGAACTGCCAATTCTTCAAGAGAACCAAATATAAAACAGCAGTCCACGCAGGTTTCTCCATGGGCTCGAGGGGAGTGTTAATATTGATAAACAAAAGAACCCTGATAGACATAACAAAGGTAATCCAAGATCCGGGGGGGCAGATTTGTGTTTGTGCAAGGCACACTATGGAACCAAACCATAGCTACAATGGCGATCTATTCACCCCTTTCACTAATGACGCCTCTAATTGAGGAAATCACGCCGATAATAGTAAACAACCCAACGGATACACTGGTGATGGGCGGAGACTTCAATGAAGTGATGAGCATTATTGAAGATCGCACACATCAAAGAGGAAGAAATCCGACACTGCCGACCAAGCTGGCTAGCTTTGCAACAGCACTGGGCCTGAAAGACGCATGGAGGGACCTTCATCCAGGGGAGAGACAATTCTCTTTCCACTCGGGTGCACACGGGTCGATGTCCAGGATTGACTACTTTTTCCTCCCCGGTGAAAATGTGCACAAAGTAATTGAGGCAACTCTGCAGCCCCGAGGAATATCGGATCACTCCCCACTTACGATGCTGCTCGAGACGGAAAGACTCCAACCTCCACCGAAGTGGCGATTGAATGCATACTATCTAGGATTCACGGAACTAACAGAGAAAATCCAAGAAGCAACCGCAACGTACTTTGAATTAAATCAGGATTCCGTGGATGATGCAGAAATAATATGGGAAGCATAAAAGGCAACTCTAAGGAGTGAAATTCTGAGCTGGACTTTAGCACACAAAAAATCACACCAGCGAGAAGTGGCGGAAGCAGAAGTGGAGGTGAAGCGTGCTGAGGAGAACTTCATAAATTCCGGAACGGGGGAAGAAACACATCTCTACAAGTGGCACAAAAGAAACTATACAACGTTGCGTTAACATGCGCAAAACAGGCGCACAGAACTATTCGTGCAAGGATATATGAAACAGGAGACAAAGCCAGCAAGATGCTGGCATGGTTGGAAAAGAGAGAGGAGAGCCACCTCCAGGTGCGCCGGATAGGCATCACAAACACTGAATGGGTCTCAACGGACTTGGGCATCGCAGAGGCCTTTGCAACCTACTATGAAAGACTTTATGCCCCGCCGACGACCCCACTGGACCCCAGCATATTGGACACAATGACCATCCCAGCACTAAACGAAACCCAGAGGCTGAATCTTGAAGCCGTAATAACGGAGGAGGAACTGACGACAGCCATCTCCCAGCTCCAGAATGGGAAAACCCCGGGACCCAATGGCCTTCCAGTGGAAATATGGAAGAAAATTGGCACCGGAGAAGTGGCGCCACACATGCTTAAAATGTTCTTACAGGCAAAGGAGAAAGGCATCCTACCACCGGACCTAAGGAAAGCCAACATAGTAGTGATACACAAGGAAGGCAAACCTCCAGATGCATGCAGCTCGTACCGTCCAATCTCTCTCATCAACACCGAAGCCAAAATACTGGCAAAAATACTGGCCAACAGATTGCAAACAGTGATACCATCCCTGGTCCACCCGGACCAATGCGGCTTCATGCCACAAAGATCCACGCAAATGAATATTCACAGACTTCACTCTGCCATTGAAAGATCAACCACTATACAGGACCCACTAGCATTGCTTACTATCGACTTCAAGAAGGCCTTTGGGAGGCCCTGTGGCTTATTATGGGCAGAATGGGATTTGGAGAGCAATTCACAACCTGGGTTAAACTCCTATACAATGCCCCGATAGCAGAAATTAGAGTCAATGGCTGGTCCTCACGCACCATAGCACTTGGGAAGGGTACCAGACAGGGATGTCCCCTCTTTGCGATGTTATTTGCACTCTCAATTGAACCACTAGCAATAATGCTAAGAGAGTCCCTGGATTGGAGGGGGTTCCACTGGGCACAGAACTGGGAGGACAAGGTGTATACCTAAGTGACCCAGCAGTCTCCTGTCCCATTGTCACGAATATACTAAACACATATGGGAATTTTAGCGGGTTAAAGGTAAACTATGATAAATCCCTGCTGTTTCCGATTAAGGGACTCGATGCAGCGACCCTAGATAATTGCCTATTTAAGACCGAGAAAGAGCAGTTCCGATATCTCGGGATACAAATCACGACAGACCTAACACAATATATAGAAAAAAACCTGTATCCATTGAGGGATAGATTCGTAAATGGCGTAAGGCACTGGATGACCCTTCCGCTCACCCTGCTAGGGAGAGCTGCCTTATTCAAATGTTGGCCCTCCCCCGGTTTTTATACGTCCTGCAGAACGCACCACTATACATACCTAAAATAGAATTCCGCAAAATAGATGAATCACTTAGGAAACTGTGGGGAGGGGGGCATCCCCGAATTGCACTAAACACCCTACAGCGCTCAATATGGGAGGGAGGAATCGGACTTCCACACCTGCAGACGTACTACTGGGCAGCCCAAATGTCAGTGGTGAATGATATCCTGCATATCGATCCAATGATGCCGCACAACAGAGCAGACACCCAGACGGATCATGGGATCACCCCGCTAGAAAGCCTCTATCAAAAGAAAACACGACAAGCCACACCCACAATGACTGCTCTGAGAACGCAGATTTGGATAGATGCACATAGATACCTGGGATGGGAAGGGAAAGTCACGTTGAAACAACCCCTGTGGTGTAATAAACATCTCCCAGAACTAAAAGAAATTCCCAAGTGGGTAGCCTGGGAGGAGGCGGGGATACAGACATTAGAAGACATGGTACGGGATGGAGAAATCAAGACATTCCAAGTTCTGAGAGATGAATTCAACCTTCCCATCACGGAGCACTTCCTCTACCTGCAGATAAGACACGCACTCACTGCAAGCGAAATAGACCTTCCAAATGTGCCACAGTGCACCCCGATCGAGAGAAACATAGTGATGGAATGAATTGAACACAAAGTAACATCTACAATGTACAATGCCATCAACTCGTTTGCCACGAAGGAGCTCATAGAACTTAAAGAGAAATGGGAAAGAGATGTGGGTCAAATACAAGCAGAGGACTGGACAGTGGCTCTTATGTACCCCCGAGAATCAGCAATCTCAGCCAGAATGAGGCTGATCCAGCTTAAAATCCTACATAGGATCTACTATCCCCGAGAGGCTTTGCACCAATGGGGAAGGGCGACGGACCCTAACTGTTGAAGATGCCATCAACCGAGAGGAACCTTCTTCCACATTTTATGGGAATGTCCGCAGATACAAGACTTTTGGCAACAATGCTGCGATGACTTTCAACAGTACTTGGCCGCGAAATTCCGATGGACCCCAAACTCCTGATACTGGGAATAGATGCGGATATAGAACTATCAAGATTTGAAAAACTCATGTTTGCAACAACCACAAGTCTTGCCAAAAGAAATATATCTCAATTGTGGGGCTCAGCCACACCACCACAGTACGGCAAATGGGTAACGGATGTAGACATGTGTGTGCCAATGGAAGCGAGAGTGTACACCACAAGGGGGTGCCCAGAGAAAGCAGCCAAAATATGGCAAAGGTGGGAGGACAACTGAAGGCAAACAAAGAAGAGCCATAGAGACACTGAACGCCGAGCAGTGAACTGATACAAGCGATTGAAACGAACTCAAGGACTATTAGATGTAACAACTTTACAATATATGCGAAGATGAGCCAGATGCCAGGAAGATGTGTATACCTGCGTGTTTAAATGTAGTGACTAAGTGTTAATTATTTACCTTTATTGTGTTTTGTTTGTACCTATAAAACAATAAAATATTTTATAAAAAAAAAGAATGACTGATTTCCTTAGATTAAGCTTTGAACCATTTAATTTTACATATCTCTCAAGTGCATACTGGGCTAGCTGTAGGCCGTTTGCATTTTATCTAGGAGAATGATGTCATCCACAAGGAGAAGAAATGGAACTTCAACTGTCCCCCTTTTGGCAGGAAAATAGAGGGTTGATTCAATTTTTCATCAAGGTTTGCCAGATATAGTTTAAATAACATGAGTGTCAGTATGCAGCATTGATGAAGACACTGATTCATTGATATGGCTGTTGATAAACTCCCATGGGAGTCAAGCCTGATCTCAACAGGCCCTCATCTATCGCCCAATACCAAAGCTTATTCCAAAGGCATTGACGGTCAACAAAGTCAAAGGCCGAGGACAGATCTCCCCATGCAAAGTAAATAGCTGTACCATGTTTATGAAGAGATTGTTTTTGGATCAAATGAAGTATTAGACCATTTAAAGTACTATCCACATGGGATTTAAATCTATTCTGGTATATCAACGGTTTATTTATAGAAATTGCCCAATCATTGAGATAGTCTAAAAGTTTTGAAGCAAACGTTTTGGAAGTGCAGTGTAGCAGGGTAGTAGGTAGATAATTTAGTGTGTCACTTTTGTCTCCTGTTTTGAAAATTGCGACAACATGACACTGTCTCCACATTGATGGAAATATACGAGATTCCTGAATATTTATAAATAAGGTGCTTGGTAGACTTGCTTTCAGAACTAAGTTTGATAGTCTGTCTGGGCCAGCAGCTCTGGAATGTTTGCTTTTTAAAAATATTTACTTCAATCTCAAAACCATATGATTTCCCCTTCAAATTCTTTAGGTAATTCACGTAAAGACTATTTTTTCTAAATCGGACTTAAAAAAAGTTTTCCCAAAGTGGACAGCCACTTGGATTCCTGAATCGGATTACTTATAATATTATTTGAAGTCTTGCCTATGCCATTCATAGTTTTCCAGAATATAAAAGACGACTTGCTGTTAATGACCAGCAGCAGGTACATTATTAATCTGTGGGATTTAACCAAATCTTTACAATGCTGTTTTATTTTCCTCTTACTTTCTAATCTTAGGACATGGGAATAATCTTTACTATTAGCTAAGAGTCTAAGATTACATATTAATGCTCTTTTCCTTTTTACCACCAAATCATCATACACATGGGCAGATGACTTTCTCAAACAATGATATCTTAAATGTGTTAGTGACTATTCAAAGAATTTCCTCTGAGCGATATGTACATTTTTCTACAAACTCCGAAACTCTAAGCGTCTCATTTGTCCCCTCAAGGCATAAAGAAAGTATTAATAATATTTCCTGAGTTATTTAGCTCCACACAACATCCACCAATTTCAAATTCAGTAACCAAGTATTGGAGATTCATTGATAAAACAAGACAAGCATGGTCACTCAACTCTGATTTTCCAACATATAGAGTGTGTAACCATGGCCAAAGGAAGCCTGAACTATACAGTTAATCAGTGCAAGATATAGATTTTCCATTTGTCCTCATAGACTTACTAGGAATATCATTGACATATTGCCATTCACTTTCAACATGTTCCATACAGACAGAAGAGAAGCCCAGCCGCTCCCATCGGTATAAGGATCATCAATACCGCCTTTTTGCATGTGATTTCCTTCATCAGAAGGAATGCATGCAAAATAGCAATTTAAGTCTCCCATTAATCAAATGCACTCTGAATCCATGGTATTTTACCAAATATCTAGTAAGGAGGACAATGCATTAGAAAAGCAGAATCTATCCATTTTCAATGGATTCCAATATACCGTTATAAGCAGCATTCTCAAACAGCGGCCATAACAATCCTTATTCCAGTATAACTCCACAGCTAAAATATGTTTTGAGGAAGTGTCCCATTGTTTCATTACCGGACAGCAAGTTGTTAACCCCAATTAATAATGCAACATAAGTGTGGCCTAATGGCTCCTTCTGTGCTTTTGTTAGGAATAGAGAGAACTCATCCAAACGAGGAAGAGATTCTAACCATACCTCTTGTAACAAAAAAATGCAGTAAGACATTATTTTTGGGAATGTGTCATGTGATTTTAGAAAGCTTGAGTGTCCCCTAAAGTTTCATGAAATGATTTCTATATGTGATTTGTTAAAGATGAATTGATTTTGCACATTGTTTCTAAATAGGGATCAAGGAACTAAGGACCCAAGACCAATAACCAATTTTTTCTTATGGAGTGCTCAGGTTAGACTCTACAGATTTTCAAGCTGGCACAAATGCATTGGGAATCCCTATCGCTACTGCAAGGTAAATGTACTAGCAAAAAGCAGGCAGACTCCATAGGGATTTATTGTAAACGCTGTCTGCCATGCTTGCATGTCGGGCAGCATTTAATTGCAAATGACCACATTTTGGGGGTAGGGAGTCGCCGACGTGTATGTCTAGATGTAATTTATTTTAATTATTTATTTATTGAGCATTTGTTAGGCGCCTATACAACAAAATAGTGTTTCCAGGCACCACAAGACAAATGGGGAGGGAACAAGGTGAGTAAATAATAATGGCCAAAGAAGCAAATATACAATTGTGGTCCTACTAGACCTTGTGACATTCAGATGTTCAAGTGCATTGATGAGAAATGCAGGAGATAGGGGAGGGAGGAAAGGGAGCAAGGTATGGGCAAGTGCTAGTGAGATCCCGGAAGGGATGTGCCTAGCGGTGCCAGGGGAGGAGGCCGCTGGCTAAGTGCAAGGGTGGAGGAATCCCAGGTGGGGTGCACAGCCGCCTAGTAGGTTGCCCACAGGGGTACTGCTGGTGGGGGAGGGTGTTGTTGTCGACTGTGCAGTGGCCTGGTAACCTGTGAGATGCATGGAAGTCCATCCAGGGTGCCAGTCTCATCGGCAGTAGGGTGATTAGCAGGGAAGGGAAAGAGGTAGAAAACAGCAGAGTTTTGAGAAGTTTCCAGAACTTGAGGAGGTCCGGCTCAAGTCTGAGAGGTGCAGGGAGGCTGTTCCAAAGAGTGGCACCAGCAGAAAAGAGAGAGACCTGCCCCCACTCTCTGCTTGGAGAAGCGTTTGACCAGCAGAGAGTTGGGGTTAGAGGAGTGGAGCACTCTATCAGGGAAGTATTTAGGGGGAGAAAGTTGGAGATAGCGTGGTCCAGGCTACTTGTGGATGATGCAGAGGGTCTTGAATTTGATCCTCGCGGCCCCCGGAAGCCTATGGAGAGATCTTAGGGCTGAAGAGATACAGACCTTGGGCTTGAGGCTCCTCGTTGTCAAATTACGATATGGTTGTCAGCAGTGTTACTAGCTGGGACAGCCTGCCTGCCGGGTTCTTGTTGCTCTTACCATGAGTTAAAAGCATGGGTGCTAATGCAGTTTGAAAAGAACAAAATAACGTACATGAACTTCTTTCTCGCCAGATACTGGTAGTCTGGTTTCAGAGTTTGTTAGAGCACCGCTAGGATTACTGAAAAAAGAGTAGCCCTGTCTGGGTGGGATAAGTGAAGCAGGCACAACAGCAAAAAAAAATTCTATTTGGAAAATAAAAATGAATTACACTATATTATTTTTCCATCGAGGGTGCTAACTTATTGTTTTCGAGTTTGGTTGGGGTGATGAACGATTGGCGCAGATTCATATGTAGCAGTGAATATGCATGCAGCTCGCAGGCTGCTGGTAATGGCGGCTTTCAGCAATCAATAATGCCCATGTTCCAGGCAGCCGAATTAGCAGCTGCTACCACAGTGGGTGAAAACGTAGCATCAATGCATCCTACTTGGTCTTGACTTTTCCCTTTCTTTAATGCAACACTTACTCCCTCGTTTAAATCTTGTGTTTTTTTAAAATCCATCATGTTGTTCCCTAGCCCGTCCAACAAAAACTGTTTTTGTGCATTCACCACAGGGATAAGGAGATCATATATTTAAACAAAACGCATTGAAGTCTTCTTGAATTCCTACTTCTTAAGTCTATATTTTTGTTGTTGCAGGTGAATTGCAGTGCGGGTTTCAAAATGCAAGCAAGCAACTTCTACATACCGGAAATAGCGCTAATTTGGGGACTTGCTTTTTATGACTTCTTTTTTTTTGAGAGATATCACGTATGTGCACTTAATTTATATCCTGGTTATTTATTGTTACATGTACTACCCTTTCAATGCCATTGTGAACACATGTTTTTGTAGAAAGTCGACACATTAAAATGTCATGAAAATATTCTGGGAGGGATGAGGGCCAAATAGATGCTTTCTTTCTCTTAACAAATTACCTATACTCAGTTTCCTATGTTCAAGCACTGGTCTTAAACAGCTGACCCTACTCACTAGAGGAATAAGGGGTGATATCAGGTCAGTAGCAGGAGCCATGCTTCAAATGGCCTGGACAATCAACAGGCTGTTTCTCAACTTGAACCTGTTAACATTTGGGTGTTCTTTGTAAGGTGACAGAGAATGGGTTTTCTTTTCAGAGGCAAACCTAATGTTCATGACTCTGCCTGAAGGTGTGGCAGAAGAGTCTGCTTTGGTCTTTCCCTAAGGTCATGAATACATATTCCAGGGCATGTGTGAACCCTAACGGATAACAATATCTGAAGTAAGTGTACTGCATTATGCCCCATGGCTTTATCTTGAACTCACATGGCCAGCCTCATGATAACTTAATTTAGCAATAAGCGCCTCTCAGGCGGGCTTTACCAAGAGGCAAAGTCCTCAGCAAAGAATGAGTGTCTATAAAACCTGATTGCAAGTGGCTTATATAATGGCAGAGCCATGGGTGCAGGGATGGGTCTGTCCACCTTGGGCCTTTCCGCATGTCCCTGTGCATGCCCTCAGTCACCTGCATGGCTTGTAGCCATGTGCTTTTGTTTACTTGGAAAACAAAATGTGTGCACAGGAGATGGCAGAACACAGAAACAATATATAAACACCACTAGCTGGGCCCTATTGTGGCGCTTGCGGGGCCAGCTTCAAGAAAGACATGGGACACATGTCTTGCTTGTATCGGCTCTGCGCGTGCCCTGACGTGCCTTACGTGACACCCTCTTTATTGATGTAACGCGGTGACGTGCACCAAACACGATTCCTTAAAGAGGACCACACACAACACTCCTCCTTTTTCATAACAGGGACCGAAACAAACACAGCACACTAGAACATCAATAACAGGTAACAGTTTATAAACTACATTTCACCAACACCCTGTTAGTCATTGATCACGTAGTCTTGTAAGTATGCCAGACGGCCTCTGGATTCCCTTAGCGGATATCTTCGTTCTGGAGCTATTCCATCCTGAGCCTATCTCCCCTCGGACATCAGGAATAATTTCCAGCTCTGTTGATGGAATGCTATCACTCTCATCTTCATCCTCTGTTCCAACAACACTGGGAGCATCGGCTCTTTCAGCAGAGTTTCTCGTTACTGTGTCCGTCCATTGTATGCCGTGACCATCAACCCGTTTACATGCACAACCTGAAATAGGCTCAGTTCATAAGTCAGGGATACTTTTCCAGCTGGGTACCTGGACCTCACCAGCACCAAACCCCCCAATGCTACATGTATTCCTGCAACTTTCTCCTGGCTGTCTCTTCTGTTCTAGCATGTCTTCTCTCCTCCCTGACGACTCGGTTGTCTCTTTCACCAGGGATCCGGCTACCACCATTTGGTATGAGACCCCTCAGAGCAGGTATTTCATGAACAGTCCCCTCTTAAGGCATGTACCTTGTCCATGGGTAATTCTAAATGCTTCATTGAGTGTCTGCATAAATCTTTCTGCTCCTCCATTGGCTCTGGGCACCACAGGGGTTATCTTTCTGTGATGAACACCACACTTCTGCATGAAGGACGCAAAACCTTTTCCCTGAAATAGGGGTCCATTGTCCAAACACACTCCCCTGGCAGGCCGTGAGTCACAAACAACTTCTCCATCACAGGAATGACATCGGCAAAGGGCCACGGAGGGCACACACTCAACTTCAGGATATCTGGACCACTGGTCAATCATCACCAATAAATGGGTGTCCCTGCTGGTGGAACCAAAATCAACATGTACCACTTCCCATGGCATGAGGATTGAGGTCATTGACTCAATCCTGGGCTCCTTCTGCACTGGAGCTGCCACCTGACACCACACACTGGTATTAACAAACTCGTCCATCCACTCTTCCAAACCTAGAAACCACACCGTCATCCTCAGACGAGTCTTCAATTAAGCAGTCCCTTGATGACCATGATGTGCTAACTCAATGACTCTCGTAATGAGTTTGGAGGGTACGACCGTCCGTGAACCTCTCACCAATAAACCTTCCTCCGTGAAAGTAGGTTCATTCTTGATGCACCACAACTACCCAAGTGCCATCCGGGCCCTCTCTGTGCGCTTATCCAAACTCGTCAGCACACACTTCCAACACTTCCATTCGCCTCTGGTGACTGTAGTTAGCATAATTTGAAAAAGCTCATCGTCCTCAGACGCAACCCTCAATTTTTCAATTGACATGGAATCCGGGATGGTGCTTTCTGAAATCAGCCGAATAAACTCTCCCATCTTACACTCTTCATCTTTCAATCTGGAATCATGAGGGGCAGGGTACCTCGACAAATAGTCTGCTGCGTTATCGCTTCCTGGGTGATACACCAAGATGACATTGTATTCTTGAAGGGCTAGCATCCATTTTTCAATTTGTGCCGGCAGTTTAGACGACGACCCTGCCAATATCGGAAGTAGTGGCTTATGGTCAGTGTTACAAATGGAAGTGTGTGCTGCACCACAGCACTGCTAATGGTTTGCGTTCAATTGAGAATTTCAGCTGATACTGAAACTGCACTGGTTACCTGGCCACCTTCTGATCTCGGGCACAGGTCCCCTCCACGCCAGTCGCACACCTGCACTGCCTTCCTGGCAACCCCCACACTGGGAACTGTTTTCTGTATCCCTTCAGTCCCACTACCAGCACTTGACACCTGTTGTCTGCACTTACCCCTTGCACTTGCCACCAGCTGGCCATACTTTTACTTATTTTTTTTGTATTTTTTTTTTTATTAATTTAATACAGTTTGAAACAAACTTTTTAAAAGGAAACAAACTTTTTAAAAGTAAAAAAAAAGAAAAATTTGAGATAGAACCCATCCTTTTTTTGTTTTCCGTTCATTCTGTCCTCACGAGCGCCCATTACATTTTTTATTTTTATTTTCTTCTTTAGAGTAAGTAACAGCTTCTTACATACATCTTTCCTATTTTTATAATGAGTGCTCGGTTTGCTGAACAGTATTTTTTTGGATTCTTCTCAATGTTCCATGTCTTCTCTTTCATACAATTTTCTTTCTCTACAGATTCTTACAATCGTTACGGTCAATGACTACCATTGTCTTCTTTCAATAGTTTCTGTAGTTTTTCTAGGTAGCGAGCCAGGATTACGGTATGTCTCTGTGAATCATCGTTGTGGAATTTAATCCACCAATCTTCTGAGCTATATGTAGTGAATTTTGCCAGTTCTTCTCCTAGATATTTTGTTCTTAGGTCTTTCATCTCGGGACTTCTAGTACAATATGTTTCAGTGGCCCTCATTACGACCCTGGCGGAAATCGAAAAACGATGGCGGAAATGCAATACCGCCATCGAATAGCGCTCGGTGCGATTATGACCCGTCACCGTAAAGTACGATGCCATTAGCGACACCGTAGTGAACGCCAACGCTAACTGCACCAAGTACGCGCACACGCGCCATGCCAAACCGTAATTACCACCATGGCGCAACGGTACGCGAATTCTGACCCTAGCGGACATGCACCTAACGCCATCGAGCACGGCGGAAAGTGCCATTCCGTCATGGTGAGAAGTACGGCATCGCGAATCAACCGTAAACGGCCCTACTGAGTGCCTGCACACCACTCCCTGGCCACATTGCACAACTCCTCGTAGGTGCAATGAAGTCACACAATGCAACCAGTGAAATGTACATCTCACCCATGCCTGCCAACGAACAAATGAACCTCAAGAGGGGCCAACGGGAGCTGCAGGGCACAGATGGCACGAATACAGAAGCTACACAAATGGACATGACCTCAGACTCCCTCCAAGAAACGCACGCAAACACAGGCACCTGTGACCAGCCATATTCTGATAATCACATCATTCCACCAATCCACCTGGCTGACCGGCATCTGTCACACAAAAGCCAATCCCCCGCCCCTGAACATGACATCATTAAAACAGTCATAATGGCAGCCCTAATCCCTGACCTCACTGGGCTCCGTAGGCAAACGCGCCCAGCACAGTACCACGCAACTATACTCCGAAGCTGGAACCCAATGCAGATCTCCTCACAATACATCGCTCCCCAAATAGGAATATGCCACATCACTTGCAAAGAAGAACGCTACACGGTTCATATCAGAATAGAAATTTAATGCACAACAAATTCACCAAGACCATACAGCCATTAGGCCATGAACCCCAAAATATAATTCACCATTGTGGGCTGCATCCGCAATAAATGACCAGCTACATCTTGTGTGACGCCCTGTTCCCCCATGGTACACAGGGCCTACATTCTCGTACGAAAAGGCAACATGGAAGCGCCTCGAACCGCAGGGCCGTCCCATTAGGGAGGCACTAGTCCAGCTGAAAGGCCGAAATGTTGCTCCTAGCCACTAGTACTGCGTAAGGGCATGTGGCCCATTGGCCATCGTCCCATAAGATCGTAATGCTGCTCCACTGATTAACACGAAGCAGCAGGTGTCGGGAGTAAAATCCATCTGCAGGAGTGGCATACAGATGGCAGTGGCAAAAGGGGAGGAGATACCTGTCACCCAAATGAAATGAAAAAGAATAGCATGGGCATCAGAACTGCATTTGAATTACTCACTTCAATGATCACACAAAATCCACAGCCATATGCATGCTAGCCCACTCCAAGGGATCATCACCACCCAAAAACCACTTGCGAATCATAACTACCTATATCGAGGTGAAAACACTATTACAAACGAGTGTTACTGTGCATGCGTCTGTCAAAACAGAATCCATCAGATGGGATTAGTAACGTGCATAGACACAATTGACTGAAGGCGCGTCGAGACAGGGAGGGTTCAACAAGGCCAGATAGACGATGGTCCCACTATGGCAGCCCTGCATCACATAGTGCAGGGGAGGTGGATAGATTCCAAGAAGCCCCGTACATGGAAAACTCGGTATGAAATCATCTGTCCATGCATCCATACATCATTCCCTCATCCCGTAATGAAAACGCCTGATTTCATACTCACATAACATGTGAAATTTCCATTGAGTCTGTGCGTTATGCAGCCTGCAAAATCCACTGTGCTCCAGCCCGTAATTCCAGTGTTGTGAAGTAACATGTATTTGGGAACGTCCGGCCTCATCGTCCACTACGCTATTGCGCATCCCATACTATCCATATCAATTATTGCATTCTCGCCATGGCCCCTGTCCCAAGGACATTGAACAATAGAACGTTATATTTGCAGTCAGACCTGTGGGCGTCTCCTCGCCGCTAGCTGAAAACCGAAAGCGCTGTCCTTCGAATTCCTCATTTGCAACATCACGTCGAAAAGGCATCTGTGGCCGCTTGAAATCACAAATTAATCAATCTAGTGCGGCTGTGTGTGAAAATGGCAACTGGCTTCACTCACAAATGGGACGCCCCGCCCGTCGGTGAACCTCGGTACAGTGTTGCATGAGGGTCCACCGTTACTCGAGTACTACGTTCCACTGACCCTTCACAAGTCTGTTCGCGACTGCAAAGATAGTATGTGAACCAATGGGACCATAGCAGAATGAACATATCAACCAATATTACACTGCCATCGGGAACAAATACATGATTGTAATAGCAGGATGCCATTCGTCGAATTGCAGCGTTGTGTGCGGGACGTGCTCGCCCAAAGGGGATTGCAGCTTGCACAGGTGGAATGAATCACCACAGGTGGAGGCTATACAGCCTGAAAACACATAAATTGCACACCCAACCCCCTCACACAACCACACCCACTCAGAAATGCTACCGGCAGGACTAGCGATGTTGGCCCTGGGGACCTGATAGCACTGCAAGTACTCCAACTTCAAGAAGAAGACGAACCCAACTACTACAACACCCGGCCGCACGGAGGAGACGCAGGAGGAGGAGGAGGGCAAGGCAGGGCCAGCAAGGGCCGCCAGCACAGCCACTACCACCACGCAGGCAGCCGCAATCCCACGCCTCCGAGCACATCCGTTCGACCTCACTGATGAGCAGATCCACACCCTCTACCGTTTGGACCGGGACACCATAACCGCCATTGTGGACATGACACAGGCTGACCTTGCCAGCATGATAGATAGCCCAACCGCCATCCCACCCCTACTGAAGGTGTGTCTGCACTCCACTTCCTGGCCACAGGCACCTACCAGCACACAGTCGGACAGTTGCATGGCATTTCACAGCCACTGTTCTCACGGACACTATTGCAAGTGCTCGATGCCCTCCTGAAGCACGCAGACGACTACATCTCTCTACCGCGCTCGGAGCAGGAAATTACGAACACAAAAGTGGGATTCCATGCACTTGGCGGCATACCGGGCTGCATTGGTGCCATCGACTGCACCCATGTGGAATTGGTCGTCCCACATGCCATGGAGGCCCAGTACCGCAACCGAAAACAATTTCATTCTCTGAATGTACAAATGGTGTGTGACTCCAACAGGATCATTACACATTGTTGCCCGATCCCTGGATCAACCCATGATTCTATGGTCTTGAGGAAACTCTAGAATACCACGCTACATGGAGCGACACGCAGGGAACAGATCCTGGCTACTCGGTGAGTCTCATTTCAAGCATGATAATGTGGTGTATGTGATGCGCAATGACCTAGCAGGAAGGGGGGGGGTGCGTACGTAGCAATGGCATTCCTCAAACATCCTTTATTGTCCACATACAGGTGATGCCGGGTATCCACTGAAGAGATGGCTCCTTACACCACTCCGGAACCCACGGACCAGCATGAGGAGGACTACAACCATGCCCACTCACGTACCCGTGTAGTCATAGAACAGGCATTCGGCCTACTGAAGACTCGTTTCCGCTGCCTCAGCAGGTCTGGCGGGGCACTCCTGTACCGCCATGAGAAGGTTGCAAAGATGGTCATGGCATGTGTCATGCTACACAACATGTGCGTACGTAGAAATGTGCCCATGCCCCCTGACGCAGAACTGCAAGCACCTGAAGATGGCCATGATGAGGGTGGGGATGTGGCAGCACCTCAAGGAGTCTGCGAGGCACAGGAGGGCCGTGACATTCGTCAGCATATCATAGATGCATGCTTCTAGCACTCACGCCTGGTGGCTGATACATGGACACAGGACTTGTGGCACTGTGTGTGTCCGGAACATGCACAATATGGACCGTACGCCTATAATGGCCTCGTACACAAAGATCAATGTCCACACATCTCATTGGATAATCGTGCATTGTTTATGGCATATGTGAAATCATGTTACACACCCCATCGACCCGCCACCCAAGTGAGCCCAACACACCCCCTCCACCCTCCTACCTCCCCCCCGAACACCAGTGTCCAAAGATGCTCATTGTCAGTGGGCAGTCGCTATTGCAAGCCCCCTCTCTGGGTATCAGGGGCACCCCTGCCTGTGGAGCGCAGGTTCCTCCCTGATCTACGTTGGGGGCTGCCCTGGACGGAACTTGCAACGGATGATGTCTCTGCCTGCTCACGTCCATGCATGTCCCTAAGGGTTTGTGAGAGCTCAGTGAGCACACGGCGCACAGCGGCAAGTTCAGCACATACGTCTTTGGACGTCGCATGCAGTTCCCCCTCAGGCTCTCGGTGCTTCTCTCCATTTGTACTCTCAGGCTCTCGGTGCTTCTCTCCATTTCTACTCTCAGGCTCTCGTGCTACTCTCCATTTGTGCCTTAGTGTCTCTGTACTTCGCTCCATTTCTGCCCTAAGTGTCTCAGTTGATGTTTCTATGTCTGCCTTAGTGCCCCCACATTCATCGGCATGGTCCTTGAGGAGCGTGGCCAGTTGCTGCTGTTGCACGATTACCTGGTCGAGGGACTGTTGCCTCTGCTGTGCCATGGCCATTTGCGGTGGTGTCACAGAGGGGCTGGTCACCTCATGTTGCCTTGCCACAAGGCTTGTGGGGGATGGCCAGTCATCGTCTTGTGGGTGCCCTCGCGTGGTATCCTCATGGTGTACGGATGGAACAGACAGGGGATTGAGACAGGTCATGGATGGATCTGACTTCGACATCCCGTTTTCTGTGTCGGAGCATGCTGCCATTAATGCAGTGTCACCTATGGTGCTGCTGCCACCAGAAGCAGTGCCTACTGTGGCATCCATTGGGGGACCTGTGGTGGTGCTGTTGTGGGCATGCTGGGTGCTGGGGTGCCTGTTGGAGTTCCCTCCTGTGTGCTGCCACTTGATTTGTCCTGCTGCCGTGTCTTGATGCGTGCAGCTGAGGTGGAGGGTCTTTGGCCGTTGGTCTTGGCCCTCTTTGCAGGTGTGCTGTAGGGGTGTCCTGGAGCTCGTCGTTTGAATCGGACCCTGTGGTGGAGTAGAAGAGGGCGAGCGTTATTGATGGGTCTGTGGGAATTGGAATGGCAATGTATCACATGCATTGGGGTGGTACCTGAGGGTGATTTGGTTGGGGCCTTGGAGGTGGTTTCTTTTTTGTGTGGAGTGAGGGTGCAGTTGTTTTGCAGCCTGCAGTTAGGGTGTGCTTGCTGCAGGTGTAGAGGGTGTTTTTAGGATTTTTAATTATTTATGTATTTAATGTGAGTTTTAAAGTGTGCTATCGGGCCTATGTATTGGACGTTCTCCTGGACATGTGTTACTGTTGCACTATGTGGACACGTGGTACTTCACATGATTGGACATTGTGGTTTTAGCATTGTTTTATTTGGGACACCTACCTGATTCTTCGGATGTCTGCACTCCTTTCTCCATCCCTCCGACTCCCTCTATGCTCTCCATTCCAATGGTGCAGGCACAGATTTCTTCCCAGGGGTCAGCTTGATGGGTGATTCCGATCCTCCCGGTAGCTGTGGCAATGTTGCGGTTGCAGAAAGTATGCTACGGACGCGGATCCGCAGGTCGTCCCATCGCTTTCGGCATTGCTGTGGGTTGCGGGGTGCGGTCCCCACCGCACTTACCCGCTGTGCCACCAGGGCCCATATGGCCTTCTTGTTCGCAAGTGCCGTCCTGGTCATTTGCGTGGAGAAGACGACGGCAGCATTCTCCTGGAGGGTCTCTGTGAGCACGGTGAGTTCCTCACGGGAGAAGTGGACCTGCCGCTTGCGGTCGCACGCTTTCTTCGCTACTTTTCCCATTTCTCTTGGTTTCACTAGGGTGGATGTCGGGTTGGGATGTGTCTCAGGGTAGTATTTTTGATGGTTGTGTGGAAATAGTGCTTTTATAGGTGTACGGCGTGATGTTTCCCGTTCCGGGACCATGTTTTTACTTCCGTTTCCGTATATTTACGGTCACCGTACTTTCCGATTGCCGCTCATTGCGGTGACCGCTAAGAGGGGTGGCGGAATTGCACCTAGGGTGCCGTACGGCGGCGGTGTGGGCCGTTTTGGGGTCATTTCCGCCATCGCGGACTTTGCACTTCCGCCATGGCGTGGTGCTCGTGCCCGATGGGTCGGAATGAGCCGCACTTTGCTCCATCGTGCAATGGCGGAAACGCTATTTACGATATGGCGGTCCGGTCAGTCACTTTCCGCCAGGGTCGTAATGAGGGCCAGTGTCTCATCAGAGTCGGTGCAGAAACGACATCGATTGTCTTCACTCCCGGGTGCATGCCTTAATTTCTGGATCTCCTTGGTCTCTAGTAAATTTAATCTGAATCTCATGTATATTTTTCTGAGATGCTTACAAGGAAATACTTCAAGGTATTTTGAATGGAAGTTAAGACCTCTTGCTTCTATGGGTCTGTTTTTCATGTATTTATGTTGATTTCGTTTCTCGGTCGTCTCAATCCAGTCTTGTTGGATTAATTTCTTTTTGACTGCGTTTGGGTTATTCATTAACGTTGTTTCGTCAGTGTTCAATTGACTTAGGATGCCTCGACATCCTGCCCTCCATTTTTGAAGAAGATCATCTATTTTGCCATTTTCGTGTTCCCACAATATCTCAAATTGAGGTATGTTCACTTCAGCAAGGGTCTTTCTGTACAGTGCCAAGGTGTTCCACATAATTCTCACATTTAAAGTGGATATACTCAGTTTGTATAGTACACAGGCTGTTGGGAAACCTTGTGGCAACTGTAAGATTTTCTTCCAGAAAACCCCTTCGCATCTTTTCCATAACTCATTTGTACAACCGAACATGCTTTCTGCACCATATACTAAGACTGGTGTTACTTTGCCTTTGTAGAAGTTCAGCACAGGTATATACGAAAACTTTCCATATTTTTTGTGGATTAGAACGCCTTGCGCTGTCAATCTTCTACATTGGCTCATGATCTTCTTTGTTGATGGGTCGTCGTTTATGCTTGCACTGATATTTGTTCCCAGATATTTGCTGCATTGTACCAGTTTTAGATGTTCATTACCGAGTCTCCATTTGAATTTTTCATGTGTCTTTTGTGCGCCCTTCAAGCTTTTTAGCACGAGAATCTCGGTTTTTCCTCCATTAATTTCTAGCCCAATCTCATCAATGTGGGCTTTGAGGGTGTTCAACTTCCTCTGCAAGCCCATAGGGGTTCGATCTATAAGTACTATGTCATCAGCGTATAGTGCCCATCCAATGAGTTTTCCATTAATCTTAGGTGGAAAGGACACAACCTCATCTATTGCTTTGCCAATCTCGAATATGTAGAAACTGAACAGTGTAGCACCCAGGGGACACCCCTACTTGACCCCTCTGGCAGTTTGTATTGGGTTTGAGAGGTGGCCTTCTTGATCTAATCTTATCCGTATCTCTGTATCCAAGTACAGTTCTTTTATTGCTGCTATTAAACCAGGGGGACATCCATGCTCGATCAATTTTGTCCACAGTCGCTCTCGCTCTATCCCATCGAAGGCGTGAGCCAAGTCTACGAAGGCCACGTAAACCTTCTGGTGGTTTTTGATCGTCTCCATCTTCAGGAGATTGATGATGAAGAGGTTCAGCCCACATCCAACATTATTAACGAATCCCGACTGTCTTACGTCGTACTTGTTGTTCTTCTGGATCCATTGGTTTAGCTGCGCTAGGATGATTGTGGCAAATATTTTCCCAATCACATCCAGGAGAGCTATGGGACGATAGTTTGACGGTTCAGTGCGACAACCCTTTTTAAAAATTGGTACTATAATGGCTGTTTTCCACGACGTTGGTATGCGTTTTTCCTGGATGATTTTTTTTAATAGTACGTCGCAAAGGTCGTTACATTCATCGGGATTATTTTTAAGCATTTGGTTTGATAATCCATCTGGGCCTGCAGCTCTAGACGAGCTGCAGTTATCTATTGCTATTCTGATGTCATCTTTTTCGATTGTAATGTCCCATGCTTCAAGAAGTGGAGTGTCACTCTGGATTGTGTCTCCTCGTTTGGCAAACAGCCTAGTGTAGTGTTTTGACCATTGAGCATCTGAAACCATGTTTGTTATGGACGCTCTCTGAGGATTTTCGATCTCATTAATTAACGTCCAGAAACCTCTTGCATTTCTTTTGATGATCATCTTCAGTATTGCTTGCGCATCCCTTTGCTTAAGTATTTTTTTGTGTGAGGTTATCCAGTTTCTGTAATTTGTTTTCAGTTTTCTCTTGTTCTCTTCATAGTTCACATTTGAACTCCACTTCAGCTTACGGATCTCTTTTCTAAGTTCTTTCTTTCTTTTCGCGACCTCTGGGTCGTAGTTGTGTTTCTTATTTGTGTACTTTTTGATTCCCACTGGATTGGTCTTATAAATTTCCATGAACTGGGTATATTCAATGGCATCCCTATTTCCGTTATTTTCTGCGGTATTCATGAATCCTGTTATCTCTCTGATGTCATCTTGATGGAGTCTCAGGCGCTTACAATTTGGTTCTAATATCACATTACATTTCCAGTGCTCACTCTGTCTTTTGTTTTCTCTTTTCCACGTTAGAATTAGTAGATTATGGTCACTTTTTGTAGTTCTGTTTACTTTTAAGGCCATGATCTCATCAGCCATGGATTCCGACACAAAAAAGTAATCGATTATGGACTTTTGTGGACCTCTCTCCCAAGTTTCTTGTGCAGGTATATCAACTCTTATGTTTCCATTCATCAAGTTCATGAATCTATAGTCCATTTTTTCCAGCCAGGACTTTTTGGGTTGTTTTACTTTTTCACTTAATTTGGCTGCTCTGCTTAGTTGTTTCTTTTCTTCTATTAACTTGATGTTTAAATCGCCACATAAGATGATATCTGGGTTCTTCTCAGATACCATTATGTCGTCTATTACAGTCAGTACGCTTTGAATAAGTGTATCGCCTGGAACTGCTTTGTGGTTTAGGTATACATTTAATAAATGAAACTCTTTCTTTCTTCCACTCTGGCCATTTGCTATCTCCACTTTTACGCTCATTAAATATGGCGTATGGTTGGATGTTGATTTAATTGAAAGTCCGCTTTTCCTATTAATTAATATCATCAATCCTGACATTGGTCTACCTTTACTTTTTTTGATTGCAGGGTTCAGAGCTATTTCGAATCCATCAATGCATGGGCATATTGCCAACCATGTCTCCTGCAGGCATATGACATCTAGGTTTTTTAGCTCTTCAGTAGCAGAACCCAATAGATGACTGTAGCCACGTGAGTTCCAGGATCCTATAGTTATCTGATCAGGATCCTTGTTGCATTAGCTTGAGCAAGGCTCATTCAGTATATTGAACTGAGCTGGTCCTTCTTTTGAGTTCTACAACCTTCATCCTTATTACCACTTACAGATGTAGTCCGGATTCTTTCTTTTTGTTTCAGTGAAGCAACATTCATATTTTTCTTATTTGCTTCTCCTGTGGAGGTACAGCTTAGAAGACTGTCAAGTTCATAGATCTGGAATCCTGCCTCTAGTAATTGCCTCTCGCACATCAGCACTGTTTGTGCTATTTGGAGTGATTCAATGTGCACAATTATTCTGTCATACTTCAAGTCATCCAGGATTTCGACTCTTGTTATATCAGTACTTTTGCTGGCTCTCAGGGCTGGAATAAATCGGAAGATTTGCATTATCACACTTCGATTTAAAGTGGAATTTTTTGTCTTTTTCTCTATTCGTTCGACCAAAAATCTGAATCTGTTGTTCCTTTCAACAGATCCAGGATTTCTTTCACCATCTTCTGCTTTCCCGCATCTATCATAAGGCGTAGATTGTGGGGTTTGTAAGTCAGGCATTGAGCGTGATATACACTTTTCGCTATTGTACTCGTTTTCGGTTTTCTTGGCTCCTCCCTCTCGTTTAAATGATTCTGAGTGAACATGTTCATCACTCATCTTCTTCGCTAGCGTTTTTTTCAATTTTTCTTCCATTCTGTAAAATCCTTCTTTGGACTTAGTACCACTTAATCCTCCACTTCACACTCACTCTTTTTCGTTGGTGTAAGCAACATTTCTACTCGTCTTGCTCTCACTTTATGATTTTTCACAGTGTCTTTTATCTGGTCTGCTTCCGACAACTCATCGTTTTTTCCTCTAGTTTCTAGTTCTTTCTCAATAGGTTTTGAGTTGTCCACTTTTCCTACATTTGGTTTTATTGTTTCGTCTTTTTTTTTTGAGTTTGGTTTCAATTTCTCTCTCTATTCCTCCACGTTTTCCTCTGATGTAGCTTTTGTATCTTGTGGGTTATTTCTTTCTTGGTGGTCATCATCCGGAGTACTGTAGGTGGAAAGATTCATAAATTCTGTGTCACTTTCATCAGATTCAACAATGCTTATGCATGAGTTAGTTTTTGCTGTGCATGTATGTCTATCTTGAGATCCACTTGTTTCATTTGTCAGCTTTCTTTCAGCCATATTCTCATCGAGTTGGTCCGTAATTTTATTATTGAACATCACATTCAGTGATCTGAGGTTTCTGAAGAAATTTGACACGGTTTTTGCATTCCTCTTCGGAGCGACCATATTCTTAGTCTTTTTTTTGCATTTGTCTTGTTTCTTTGTTTCTTTTGTAGACTTTGTCGGACTCGCTGCTTTTCGTGGCACCGGTTGTTTTTCAAATATATCATACCATTCTGTGTCTTTTATTGGAGGATGGTCTCCGCTTGCGATTTCCATTGTTTTTTCGTTTTCTAACTCTTTTGCTGGGGGTTTTATTGGTTGTATGATCTCTTTTGTTGGTGTTATTATTTCATTTCCCTCCATTGCTTTGTTTTCATTGCGCGACCCAAATGTAGTTTGGGACGAACTTGGTTCTCCTTCGACAAATCTTTTTTCGTTTTGCTGCACCTGGAATATAGAGCTAACCCGTTCGTCACTTTGGCAGACGTCCTCATGTAACACGGGATTTATCTTCGTTTGAGGAGCATTGTTACTTGTTTCTGGGTTAGGTGTGACTTCCCCTATTGTGTCTCCCGATCTTTTGTTCACTTTGGTCTTACTTTCATTTGCTTCCTTTTCACTCGGAATTTTCGGTATTCTGAATGCATTTCCCTTTGTAGTTTCAATATTCGCCTGGTGCATTTTATCTTTTTGATCTGCCCTTTGTCCATTTATGGAACAAAAACAACATTCTAGTTGGTCATGATGAATCTTGGGTTCCATCCCACTTAGGGATTCCAGAATCCTTTCCTCCATGCTGACTCTTGCGTCGCTCTCTTTTGCTAGAATGGCTACTGCTTCTCTGGCCACTTTAGCTAAAAGTGTTTTTTCCTCTCTGTTGTTTTTTAGGGCCTCTTTCAGGACTAATATCGCTGATTCGTTCTTATTCCATGCAACTGTATTTTGTGTCATCATTTCATTCATGTTCCTTTCGAGCAATTCAATTTTTACATTTAGACCTGATAGCAATGCCGTTTGGTCTTTAGAGTTGTCGTATAGCTGTTCATATAATTTCATTAGTGGACTTATTGCAATTGATGTTGCAGACATCAAGCTTGGTCGGAGTTCGTTGATCGCTTTTGTTATTATTCCATATGTCTGTGTGTTTTCCAACCGTTCTTCTACAGGTCGTTTTCTGACAATTTTTGGTTTGACTTTCCTTTCTTCTTCACTCGTCGACTCTATGTCTGACGAGGATGATTCCGAAGATGCTAGGTTTAAACCTAGAATTCTGTCATTATGTCCCGACTTCTTCATGTCGCTTACGGCCACTTTTTCTATTACACTGCAAGGTTTAGGGGTCGCTCTCCTCAATCTTTTTTGGGAGTAGTGAAAGTCACTCTCAGAACTTCTACCCGTTCTTCTACGCTTCTCCAATAGAGTTATATATTCAGGTGTCTTCGCCCCAGCCGCATCACGTTCCTCAATATCATTGCTCTGTTTGTTTTCACTGTTATTCGATATTTCTACCTCAAGTGTATTAATCATCATGTCATTTTTAATTTCTTTTCCTTCCATTCCTCTTTCTCCTTTTGATAATGCAGCGGGATTTTCAAATTTTGCATTTAGTTTCATCAGATCCCTTATGAGCTGATCAGCTACTGCAATCAAATTTCTTTGTGAGTTTTTATGTGTTGAAACATTATTTTCATCCTCAATTGATGTTGGGTTAATTGGAATCTCTGCTTCCCAAAATCATCCGGAATGGTGTTGAGGACTTCATCATTGATCTCTTCAATCTCTTTTGAAATCATATTGGATTCTAGTGCCAATTTTTCCTTTGCTGTCTTCATTTCATTTACTGTGTCTGCTAGTTGTATTATTAATTCTATGTTGTCACAACTTCGTTGTTTGTCCTGGTTTCCTTTTGATTCCTTTAGTGACTTGTTGTTTGATCCGACTAGTTTCCACGCTAGATTTTTTAGGGATTGTAATTCCTTGTCTGTAGATTTGAGTGCTTTAGCTTTTTCACTCATATTGTACAGTTCAGAAGTGGAACATAGGTCTGATTCTTCGGTTGTTCCGCAAGACTCCTTAGTGTCTATATTCGGCCGGCAAGGTGAGATGCCTTCTGTTTGTTTGCTGGGGAGTGCCCACGGTTGTCGCAATTCTAAGCTCAGATCTTTGTTAGAGATTGTGGTCCTGCTCTCGATCGATCTTGGGGCCCCCGGGTTTTCCATAGGTACCATTCCCCCGCTACTGTTTTCATACGCTTGTTTGTTACAGGTGCCATCACAGCAGCCACTCGACAGGTTGCCGGGGGCTGGGACGGTAGCATGAGCGAGGTCGGTTTCCCCCCGGCATAGGAAGTATCCATTCCATCCTCGTCCTGTATCAGAGGGGTGGTGCATTCACGTGTTTTCATGTTTATTTGTACATGTATTGCGGAAGGGGGAGGGGGGTATCTCTGCAGCTATCGCTTTATTGGTATCATTGATATCATTTGAGTCAATGAGAGTAGTACTGCAGCTCACTGCCCCTTTCCCACCCTCGTTTCCCGAATCACACAGATCACTTACTTCGGGTTTTTGTTGTCTGGCTTCTTTTCGTGGCGGACACCAACCCGCACTTCCAACTTGCTCGATCCGGGGGCATTTCCTCTGAGCGGGCTCAGTGCCGCCTCTCTTTACTTGGGCCCGCGTCTGTGGGATTCCTGTTCCAGTTCTCTTCTCCATAGGAACCACTCAACCACGCCAAACACGGGGAACACGGGAAACACTCCTGCACACTCCGCGACGCCCCACGTCCATCCGGGTGTTTTAGCAGGTAGACTCCTCCTGCAGCAATGGAGCTTGAAAACAGACTCACAACTGACAGCACCTCCACACGGGAAACTCTCTTGCACACTTATTGTTATTTATTCTTTTATCCCATGTTCTGCACTGTCCCCTCCCCCTCCTGCACTTTCCCCCTTCCCCCTTCCCATGCACTTGCGCGATCTTAATGGCACCTGGCCTAGTAGGATCGTTGTCTCTGGCCTCCCTCTGTTCCCCCTCCCTTGCCTCGTCGCGCCTTGAAACACTTGTGTATAGGCACGTTATAAAAGCCATATCATATATCATATCAATATCGTTGCTCGGTTGCTGACAAAGACCTGCTTGTATAGGCCACAGGCTTGACTTCTCTTCTCTTGTTACACTGTGTTAACACTGCCCCTAGGCCAAATGGGCTGGCATCCACAATCAACTCTGACTTTTGTCCTGGGTCAAAAAAGGCCATTGTACTGTCTGCCATGAGCGCCCCTTTTATGTCATCAACCACAGCCTGTTCTAACAGAGTCCATTGCCAGGCATTCTCCTTCTTTGTCAAATTTCGAAGGTGCTCCGAAAATGGTGGCAAGATCCTTGATGAACCTCCCACAATTAGCCACCATGCCCAGAAAACTTTTCACCTCAGACACTTTCTCTGGAGGCTTGGCAGTCTTAATATCCTGTACTTTGATGGAATCTGCCGAAAGACTGCCTTCCTGAAATACAAACCCAAAGAACTCCAGTCTTCATTCATTTTCTTTATTTAGTGTTAGGCCCAGAGAACGGATCCTCTCCAGCACCTTTTCCAATAGCGCCAGGTGCTCTACCTAGGATCGGCCAAACACCAGAATATCGTCTCTTATGTTGATGGCTTCTTGTATACCTGCCAGTTCATGCCTCAATGAGTTCTGAAACACCTCTGCAGCTGAGGATATTCCAAAACCCAACCACTTGTACCGGTGGATTCCCTTATGCATGGTAAATGTTGTGTCGTGATGTGATGTAATGTGACGCAGGGTGCAGGACCAACTGATGAGACCCGGCCCTTAGATCAAGCTTTGAAAAGAGCACGGGCCCCTGCAAGTCTGCTAGCACATCATCAATCGTGGGAGTAATATGCCTCTCCCTCTTTATGGCCTTGTTGGGAAGGCACACAGATACATACAGAGTTGGGCTGCTTTGGCTTTGCGCACCACGACAATCGGAAACACCCACGGGGTGGGCCCATCAACTGGTTCTATGATCTCTAATTGCACCAGATTCCCAAGTTCCTGCTCAACTTGTTCTCTGAGGTGGAATGGTATTCGCCTGTGCTTGAGCGCTACCAGCTGGACATTTCATCTATATGCAGGCAAATGGGTTCACCCTTCATCCTTCCAATGTCTGAGAATAAGTCTCTGAATCGCTCTGTGAGTGACTGCACATCCGCAATGTACACACCAAAAGCAAAGTTCACTATTTTGAGGGATTACACAGCAGCACAGCCCAGCAGTGTGTATTCGCTCACCTTGGTTATGAAGAACTTGGCCCTGATTCTCTCGTCCTTGTGCTGTACAGATGTCACAAACATGTCCTCAAGAGGCAAAGGTGTTTTTTCATCAAATGTAAGTATCCGCCCCCTAGCACTGCTGAGTGGTTTCATGTATAGCCTGATAATGACAGGAGGCCATCGAGTTCACCGACACTCCAGTGTCAATTAGGACAGGGGTGTCAATATTGTGGGTGCCTACCACACACTTTGGCTGGTGCTTCTTCTTCTTTCCTACATCGAGCACACTGGAAATTAATATATCTTTTTTATCCTCCTCTATGACCGTCTGCACCTTCTCCTTATCTTCGGGCTCCACCTGTGCAACCTTCTGTTTCTGTCTCTGAACAGCCGGTTTGGATTTTGCCTTGTGTCTTGACAGCGTGGCAGGTACCGTGGCTACCGTGGCCCGACACACTCTGGCAAAATGGTTCATGATGCCACATCTCCCACACATGTGACCCTTGGCTGTGCAGTCACTGGAGTGCGGCAGATCATATCCACATTGTGGGCATATTGAAGTGGTCTCTGCACAGTTGTCCTTCTTGACCCATGGGTGTCTTTGGGCAGGCCTATTTGTCTTCTGTCTGCCAAATGCACGTACCTCTTCCTGCTTTATGGCCTTCATTGTGACATCCATTTTGTATGCCCTGATAGCAGCCAGCTCATACGACCGGCCCAGCTCAAGGATTCTTGACAGCGTAATTCCCGTTTCCCTCATGATTTTTCGTCTCATCTTCACAGAAAAACAGCCTTGAATCAACTGCTGTCGGACCTCTACTTCTTCATTAGACAGGGTGCATGAAAAAGCTAACTGCAAGAGCCTACCGTGGAAAGCATCAAGCGTTTCATCTTCCTTCTGTTTAGCCAACCTCATAACAAATCTCTTGTAGTCAATGTTGACCATCGGGGTGAAATATTCTCAGAGTGCATCCTTAGCACTCATATAGGAGTCATCCGCCGGACGGAGTGTCTTCAACACCTTGTGCACGGCCGGACCAGCCGAGTAAACCAATGTGGATTTCTTGGCATGATCATTTAACTCCCCTGTGCCATTGAAATACATTTCCAGCCTCTCAATCCACACATTCCAACATGGACCTAGGCTTAAAGGAGATCCTGAAACAAAATTCCACCAACAGGGCAAGTGACCCCTGTTGTCTGGACATTCTGCCAGCCTGCCTTGCTTCATCAGCCTCCTCTGCCATGGCAGGTCGCTTCATCTCGGGTCCAGTTACAACCCAACCTGCGACTGGCCAGCTGTCGAAAACGTGACACTCCAATGATCAGCCACTAGTGACACTTCTCTGGGACAGGCAGTATGTCCTGTACAGGGTGATGCACCCCTAGCCACACCAGTGACCAGCTCCAATGTGAATGCAATGTGGGCATGGACCCATGCAAAAGGAGTAGAATGAACACAAAAAATATATATTTTTCTCGCAAGGTGCACGAGTGCTCCCAGGGGATCCGCAACCTCTACTGGCTTCCCTGTATGCCAGAACACTTCAGATCGCCAACATCCAACGTTTTCCACTCACCGCCACCATCTGGGCACGAGCAAACAGGCCACGAGTGCTTCAGAACTTCTACGATGTCGGGAGCGGCAGGTGCATCATCGGGGAACTGAGCAAGCGTGGCTCAGACAGCTAAGCCCACACACCGGGTCGTCGCTACCCGCACGTCCACAGCCCCCACCACCTCATTGCCTTTATACACGTCTTGCTTGTATGGGCTCTGCTCTTGCCCTGATGTGCCTGTCGTGGCACCTCTTAGGCAGAATTACATGCAGTACCCTCTGGGAACACCACACACAATTAGGACTACAGGTGTAAGCAAAAACCAACCTTTGGTATAAATCTGTACCACACACTTTTTGGTAGCGAGCTGAGCAGCCAGGCTTATCTCAATAGGGAATGTGAGAAGTAGATGAAGTTACACACAGTTATCACAATCACAGTGGTGCAAGTAGATACTTACACTCAAGGTTTCTTGGTAAAACACTTATAAATATATTACACAATCATTTAGAAAACATTTACTACTAGAAATCAACTTAATATTAAACTCCAATATACTACAGTATGTTAATGTTAATGTTAATGTTAAAGGACATTTGTACCGTGCACTATCACCACCGAAGTGGTCCCCTGGCGCTCTGGCGGCTCTGAAAAAGGGGAATAGAGGGGGTGGGTTAGTGGGAATAAGCTGGAAAAGTGCAAGAGAGCAGTGATGTGCTGTTGGCAGCCTCAGCCCGGTGGGTGCGTCGGCTGGGCTTGGGGTGTTTTATGGTCCGTAGTCGTTGTGTGCTGTTGTGCAAGTCTATGTGTGGTTTGTTTTGTTGTTGCATTGTTGTGAAGTTTGTGCGGATTGCTGCGTTTAAGGCTTGTGGTTGTGTTTGGTTATAGTTTGAGAGGTGTATGCAGAGGGATGGAATTGTTAGTTGGTTGGTTAGTTGGCATTGCTGTCCTTGCAATTGTGGGATTCCATCTAGGTCCGGTACATGCTAACAGTCACATTTCTATCTAGATGCCGCGCAAGCTAGGTTCATAATTCTAAGTGTGGTGCGTGCTAAGAATCACATATGCTAGCAATCACATTTCTGAGATTCCATCCAGGTGTGGCACTCGCCAACAACCACATTTACATCAAGGTGCAACGCGGGCCAAGCCCGAGAATCCGGTCCAAGTGTGGCACATGCCAACAATCACACCTCTGCCCAGATTCGGCGCAAACTATGCTTGAGAATTCCATCTAAGTGTGGCACATGCTAACAACCTTATTTCTATCTAGATGCGACGCGGTCTAAGCTTGAGAATTCCATGTAAGTGTGGCACATGCTAACAATCGCATTTCTGTCTAGATTTGGCGCAGACTAGACTTGAGAAATTCCATCTAAGTGTGGGATATGCTAACAATCACTTTCCTGAAATACCATATAAGTGTGGCATATGCTAACAATCATATTTCTGTCTAGATGCAACGCGGGCTAAGCTTGAGAATTCCATCTAAGTGTGGCATATGCTAACAATCACATTTCTGAAAATTCCATCTAAGTGTGGTATATGCTTACAATCACATTTCTCTCTAGAGTTATACTAAACTCTTAAGCTGTAGGGACAATTTAAACTCCCTGAAAATGGAGCAAAATGGCGCTTCAGTTACTTTCAATGGGAATAAAAAGGCATAGGTTTGTACAATGGATATTTTTATTATTTATTTATTTTTAAAGTTTTTATTAATTTTTTCCATCAAACAATCAACATTCAGCAAAACCGGCAGTACTTATCATAATATTTCAACATCTTGTACATAGTCATTAAGTATCTGCTGTTACCCTTTTGTCCTCCCCCCACCTCGAGCCTACTCCACTTCGCATTCTGCTTCTCCTCCATCCTGTAGAATTTCCACTACCGCACCCTCAGCAGATTCCTTGTCACTTAAGCCGTCCTGGGTGGACCTATGCAGTGTAGCCGCTAAATGTTTCCAGGTCGTCAGGCTTTCTGCCTCCTCCTCCCCTCCCCTGCTGCCCACTTCCTGCCACACTCCCGTTTCAGCTTCAGTCCATTTATGAAGATCTCTCCACCAGACTTCTACCCTCGGTCTATTGCGTTCTTTCCACCCAAAAGCAATTCTGCGCTTAGCAAGTGTATGTGCCAGGTCCTTCAGCTTGCTCACATGTTTCAGCTGGCGCGGTCTAGGGAACCCCTTTACCATGCATGCCCATACTGATTCAACATTTATCTTGATTCCTTTCTCATTTAGCCGGTGAGTCAGTTCTCCCCAAAACTTCCCAATTTCTGGACATGCCCAGAACATGTGCGTCATCCCTGCATTTTCTTTTCCACACTTAGGACATGTTTGCCGTTCAGCGTTCTTAAATCTAGCTATCCGTTGGGGGGGTCATGTATGTCCTGTGGGTTACATATAGTTGTATTTGCTTTAGTCTTGCATTTCTAGACACTTTTTTATGGTACTCTTGGGCCCTTTCCCATACCCCATCACTCATAGGTTCCCCGACCTCTTCTTCCCAGTCTACTCTTAATTGGGCCACTTCTTTCCCAGCCCTGGACTTTAAGAGCTCATAGATTCTGGAAATCTCGTGTCCCCCGTCTGCCATATCATATAGCATTTCTATGCCTTTGTCAGGTTGCTCTTCTACTGTTATTTCTAACCATGTCTCTCTTATCCTCCGTACCATTCTAGTATATGTGATTTATTGCCCCACGTGTAGACCGGTTTCCTCCACCAACACCCCAAACTCCTTTATCTCCCCCTCCTGCCATATCTATCCTACCGTTGCGATCCCCACCAGTTCCCATTGCTTGCGAATCACTCTCCTCAGTTATCCCTTCCCTCCAATCAGTGCCACTAACGGCACCTGCGGGGAACATGGGGTTGGGTTCTCCATGACCTGACATGCTTTACGCCATAACTTCCATCCCAGCTCCAACATCCCCAGCCCTCTTTTAACTCTACTTTGGGGAGCCATATCACTTCTTTCAAGAAATATGGGCACACCCCAATCTCAGCAGTCTGGACTCTGAAGTCGAGTCTTCAGATAACCACTTGGCCATGTGTCTCAATTGACTAGCTAAGTAATAGATCTCAAAATTCGGTAGTTTTATACCGCTCTCTCAGTGTTGTGCTTGTGTTCTGCTTCCACCGCGTGATAAATTTCTATCCCCAGGTATCTGAATGTGTTGGTCTCCCACAGTATTTGTAAGACTGGCAGCTGTTCCTGTGGGACTCCTACATACCTTCCCAGAGGGAATATACACGATTTCTAGGGGGGATATACCAGATAGTGCAGCAAATCGCTCCATAATTTCTAGGATATATTGGAGGTTTTCCTCAAGGTATCGTAAGTACAGTAACATGTCATCTGCATATAGCGAAATTAGGTGCGGTTCCCCGTTTGTATGGATCCCGATTACCTCATATTGCTGTCTCAGGTATATCGCCAGGGGTTCTAACGCTAGGATATACAACTTTGGTGACCATGGGCATCCCTGTCTGGTACCTCTACTGAGCTGCCACCTCTCCGAGAAGCACACACCCGTCTTAACTTTGGCTAGCGGTGCACTATACAATAATTTCACCCATCTAAGGTACCCAGGCCCCATCCCGTATTTGCTCAAAGCTGCCATCAGCCAGGGCCACTTGACGGAGTCAAAGGCTTTTATTGCATCAAGTGCTACTATTGCAATCTCACTCAAGTCTCCTTTCGTGTGCTCTATGGCCCGGTGAAGCCATCTAAGGTTGTCTGATATGCTTCTGCACGGGACATATCCGGTTTGATCAGAGTGTATTAAGTTGCCTATGACTCGTCTCATTCTGTTTGCCAACACCGCAGTAAGTATTTTGCTGTCCTGGTTCAGCATCGACAGCGGTCTATACAATCCGCATTCCATGCCTAGATTATTGGGTTTGGGGAGTGGAATAATTATCGCTTCTTTCAGGGATTGTGGTAAAGTTCCTATTTCAAATGCCTCGTTCAACATTGCCCGCAGTGGGGGGAGCATCTCCTTCCTATACATTTTATAGAACTCACTAGGGGGTCCATCTGCTCCCGTAGTTTGCCGGTGGGCAGTTGTACCACCACCTCTTCTAGTTCTATTGTGATTGGGGCCTCTAGGCCCTCTCGCTCTTCCGCACTTATTTTTGGCAGGCCAATGTCCTCCAGGGTCTCCATTATTTCTGCACTATTACTCCCTCCTTCATCCCCGTACAATCGTTTGTAAAAGTCAAGGAACTCTCCGTTTACTCCCTCTTGGGTATCCACTATTTGCCCACTCTCCCCCACTACTACCCTGATCACTGGTCTGGGGGTCTCGTTTTTTTACAACCATGCCAGCATTCTCCCCGGTTTGTCTCCACCCGCATGCTGTCTCTCTATATATTTCTTATAGCTTAAATTACACAGTCTCTCCTAGTGTTTTACACATTCCTGCTGCAGTTGGTTTATGGTTCCAGCTACCCCCTCAGACTACCCTCTTCTGCCCACCACTGTCTCTAGTTTTGTTTCTGCTTTCTGTAGTTCCCTCAGTATGCCTCCTCGCAGCCCTTTGGATTTGGCAATAGCCGATCCTCTCATCACCACCTTAAGTGCTTCCCATAGAATGCCAGCCGAATCTACACTCCCAGTGTTGTTTTCAAAGTGATCTATAATTTCTCCTCTCAAGTCCTCTCTGAACACTGCATCCTTCAATGCCTCAGCTCTGAGTCACCACGTTGGGATCCTAGCCCTTGGAGGCAGATATTGCCATGTTAGAATCAATGGTGAGTGGTCCGATAGGACCCTCGCTTTGTATTCTGTTCGCACTATTTCCGCCATTGTCTCCTGTGTGGCGAACATGTAGTCTAATCTCGTGTGTAACTTCTGTGGGGCCGAGTAGTGCGAGTACTGTCTCTCATGTGGGTGGTGTACCCTCCACACATCCTCCAGCCTGAGTTCTGTCAATAGGGTCTTCAGGGCTTTGGCAGCGGGGGCAGGTTTGTCTAATTTCTTGTCTGACCTATCTACCTTGGGTCTAATGTGCAATTAAAGTCACCTCCCCATATTATCGCCCCTCCTAGGTATGGATTAATGTTATTGTATAGGGTCCTGAAGTAGGCCACTGTATCCTGATTCGGGGCACATGTGTTGATAATACATATTTCTCTATTTTCTACCAGCCCCCATATTCCCACCATCCTCCCATCTGCATCTATTGTGGTCTGTAACAATTGGAAGGGGACCTGCGGTGCTACCCAAGTGATCACTCCCCTGGCATAGGCCGAGTACGTTGCCCCAATTACGGCCCCCTTCCATTTCTTTTGAATCACCTCCTTTTTCTCTTTCGTGAGGTGCGTTTCTTGCATTAGGGCAATATCTATTTTCTTCCTTTTTAAGTACATCATGATTTTGTTCCTTTTCAGCTAACTATTGAGCCCCCTGACATTCCAGGTAATTATTCTAAGGTCCTCCATATCTCAGCCATATCAAGTCCCCTCCTTCTTCATTCCCAAATATCTGCTTTAAGCGTGGGTGCGCATGCGTGTGGGCTCGTTTCCCCCCCTGTAAACTACACCAAACAAATAACACCACAACTCCCCCAACTCCCCTTACACACCCCACCCTTCCGGTCCCCAACTGTTGCCCAGCTCCATCCCTGGATCTCAGGCGATCCCTCATTTAGTCCCGTCTCGCTAACTCAGCAGGAGGCAACCAAACTATCGGTAGCCTATCTAACCTAACTACTGGGGTATGAGTGTGTGATCCTAGTGTCTCCAACACATTTGCTTCAATATATTACGTGCACTCAAATTCTACCATCCAAAACCTAACCAATTCCAGTCTAGTGGGCTATGCTATATTCTAGTCCCAATGCCATAGTCATACAGCACCTCCTCCTGCAGGGCCACCGTATCACTTCTCTGTGCCGTCTTCCTTATGCGTGTCCGTCCCAGAGGGGCAGTTCTGTGCATCCAGCCACTCCGTAGCATCCTCCGGGGTTTCAAAGAACAGGGCCCTATTCCTGTGAAACACTTTCAGCTTCGCTGGGTACATCAACATGTACTTAAAGCCCGCCGCTTGCAACCTCTTCTTCACTGTTCCATAGTTCAATCTCTTCCTCTGCACTAGAGGTGTATAGTCTGGGTATGCTGTGATAGGAGCGGACGCCCTGTGTATCGTGCCTCCTTTTCTGAAGAACTCCAGGATCTTCTCCCTATCTCGGTAATTCAGGATTTTGGCTATTATCGGCCTCGGAGGGGCCCCAGGTGGGGGTTTCCTCATCAGTGTCCTATGCGCCATCTCCACCGCAAATCCCTGAGTGAGCGCCCCACCTTCTATTTCCTGCAATAGCATAGTTTCAATATAGTCCGTGGGGTTGGGTCCTTCTTCTCCTTCAGGGAGGCCCACAATGTGTACGTTGCTTCTTCTGGCCCGTCCTTCCGCTACCTCTGCTCTGTTTTCCAAGTTACTCACTTGTTGTCGTAGTATGTGGATCACTGATGTATGCGAGTCACAGGCAGCTGTGTTTGACGTTGATTCCTTCTCAAGTTCACCTGTGCGTTCCGCTATTTTCTTCACGTCTTGTCTCAATAGCTTGACATCCTCTTGTACCGCACCTATTTTGAGGTCCAACGATACTCTTATTTCGTTCATGGCTGTCTCCAGTTTAGTTTCCCATGCAATTTTCAGGTCCGCAATCACATCAAGAATTTGTTGGTCATTTCGCACTGGTACAACGTCCGTTTGCGGGATCCTGTCCTTGTTCCTGGTTCCATCAGATGGTTGGGGCGCAATGTTTCCCTTTTGTTTTGGGTAATTTGGACGCCATCCTGTTACCTCTTAATGGGCCTCATTACGACCCTGGCGTTAAGGGGTTAACGGCGCCGTAAAAGGTTGCGGCGCCGTTAACCCCTTAACGCCTTACTACGAGTTCCCTTTGCGGCTCCCGACCTTAACGGCTGGTCTGCACCAGCCGTTAAAGTAGGGACCAGCAAAGGGAACTTGAAGGTAATTACGCTACCGCAATTTCCGGTACCGTAATTACCGCCTTCCCCATTCCCATTGAGCCCTATGGGGCAAAAATGGGAATAGGGAAAAGCCAATGGTAAATGGGGAATTACCGCCCGCCAACCTTGGAATGGGGTGGTAATTCCCCATTTCACCATGGCGGATTCGGTAAGTTACCGGCGTTAACCATGGCTCTAATAGCGCCATTGGTTAACGCCGGGGTTGTAATGAGGGCCAATGTCTGCTCCTTGTTAACAGGGCTGGTTTCTCAGCCTCTCCTTCCGGTCTCAGCTCATATGGTACTCAGTTTTTGTTGGGGGCTATCGCCAGGGCCTGCCGGCTGCAGGATGCCTATTCAAATTTTAATGCCACAATAGTTTCCCCAACTCATTCCGGGTTAGTTCGCTCAGGCTCTATTCGCTATAGCTTTATTGCGTCCACATAGTACCCTGTGCAGTTCATCTGGTCTTCATTCACCTCGGCCGCATCATGCTTGGTCCTCGCTCGCCTGGACTGCTTCCGTAGCAGGAGGATAGGGGTGCAGTTGCAGTTCAGCCTTTTCACTATGTCCATGGCTTTATGGACTGCTGTGCCCTTTATGTGCGTCCTTTTTCGCCCTGTATGTACCGCCCCCAGCCTCCCACAACCTTCTTCACTCTCAAGGGTGAGTGTGGTGTCAGCCTGCGTGCCCCGGCATGTGTATGTGCTTTCACCTGTGTGGGCTTGATCTGGCAGGCAACACAGGTCAAGGTTAAACTGTACGCTGGGCAGTTCATTCTCTGCACACAATTCCAGAGCTAGGCAGCGTCCAACTGTTTTCTACTCCACACCGATTAATATTCAAGCCCCTTTCCCACTGCGCTCAATCATCTAATCTGCTCATTGTGTCCATTTTGTAGCAGGTTTACGGCGCAGCATGTAAGAGGGCTTCCCCGACGTTCTTCAAACGACCGGCAACTGTATCTGTTTGCCGCGCGTCAGTTTTGCTGTCTCTGTTCCATTCGGAATGTTCGTTCCTTGACAGTATCCAGCGTTCGGGCCCAGCCCTCCTCTCCTGCACATCAGCACAGCTGCTCGGTCCCAGCCCCTGCACCAGCTCATTACCTCCGCACCAGGCTGCCCCACTGGCACTCCATTTGTTCTCCAGTCTCCTATCACACAGCTGGCTCGTCCTCGTATAGTTCTGCCTGCCGCCTTACAGCATCTGGAGTCCCATCACCATATGAACTTCAAACTGTGGAGCATATGTTCTGTGTTTTGGAAGCGCCAGCCCTGCGAGTCATTTCAGTGGGCTCGCTAGTGTTGATCCGGCTCCATCGTCTTATCTCACCGGACCATCTCTTTGTCTCTGGCCCACGCCATTTTGATTCGGACGGCTGCAAGCCTCAGCAAATCCCACTTTATGCGTGGCTCGCAAACCAGCTAGTTTCTTCCTCCCGTTCTTCGCTCATAGCATGCTGCAAACCTTCATATGCTTGCACTGTCAAGAGTGGAGTGTATATTCAGCTTGGAACGTAGTTTTTGGATGAAATCATCACGGATCAGCAGGAGCACACTCAGATGCACGTCCTCTTACATGGCCTCATAGCCACGCCCCCCTATAAAACACTTCTGTTAGGCAATGCAAAGGTTCAGAGTACCAGAAGGGTCAGTTCAATTCAATAGGCAAGACCAAAGTCAATAGTCTAGTGTTCTTGGATAGGAATGAGCAGTTCTGGTAGCAAATGGAAAAGTCTTTGTAAAAGTTCTCAGACGTAGTTTAGATGAAAAAGAATGATATGCCTGGTCACAAGCTAATTATGCCTGCAAGCTGGGAAAGTTCCACAAACTTTAACTGCGAGAGTTAGGATCTCTCAACCGGATGGCACAGTACCTTAATGTGAAGCAAAAAGATGCCGCTGAAGACGTTGGTTCCTGGAAGTTCCTGCAGATCTCACTGTTCCTTAGCCTCGGTCGTGGGGACAAGAGGGAGGACGTCGGGGGACTCCTGCACTGCACGGGATCGTTGAGAAAGCAAACAAAATGGAGTCACTTCAGTTCAGTAGCTGTAGATTCAAGAACACAAACTGGTGTCCCTCTCCCTGGTTAATCCTAACCAGCCTTGAGAATGGTATCCAGGTGTCTTATGAGTTGATTGGTCCCACCAACTCAAAGGAAGAAGCCGTCCTTGAAGGAGCTTCTCTGTCGAATGGAGTTTGGCAATTCGGACTTGCAGCAGGGCTTCACCGGGCAAACCAACGGTCCAGTGGTTGCAGCAGCCGTCCTCTTCCAGCTCGTCTTCGGTTCTTTCGTTCCAGTGGTCGACTCTGCCTTCCAGTCCAGGAGACTCGCCTTTTAAACAGTTTTCTCCCTTTCATTCCAGCCTAGCTGTCACTCACCCAGCAGGGTGGCTGTCCTTGCCGGACAGTCAGCCAGCCAATCACGCCAGAGTGCATTTGGGTCTCCTAGGAGACTAAGCACAGGGAGTTTCGGGCACCTCCCTCACTTCCTGCCCACCCCAGACACTCAGACGCCAGAGGGCGGACTTCAGTCCTGAAGCCCGCCAAAGGCACACGAACAAAGGGACCAAACCTGGTTTGGCGCGCAGAGACAAACACTAGAAGGACCTTTCCAAAAGAAACGGCGAAAAAAAGAGACCGAGTCTCTTTTTACAGAGGGGTCTTGGGCGCCATATTGAAAAACATGGCTGGCCCGATTTTTAGCTACAGTGTTCGCGGTCGGGAAAAATCATGGTAGTTTGTTGTAAAACCACTGCCACCAGCCATTTCAATAGGAAAGGGTAGCATTTGACTGCTACATGAGTGTTACCCTCCAGCACTCTATAGGAAGATAGTGTGTGCTGGGTCTAGGAATTTAAAAAGACTAGTAAAGTCAATTTAACCTTACATTCTCTGGGAACAGTAGTTTATCCCAGAGAAGGTATTTAAACCTTGGGAAGTCTCAAAAGACATCCCTGTGTCACTGCACTGAGGGTGCTGTGTGACACACAATGAAAAGATGATGCCTATGGAGTTATCTAAAACTCCATAATCAAAGAACACAAGAGTAAAACACACATCAAAATACATGAAAGAGAGTGGAAAAAAAGGCTCACACTCTTCCAGGGAAAAAAATCAAGTCCTCAAAATCCAGCAAAGTTGCTGGGGGTCTCTAAGGTGAAGGGAATTAGCACATTCTGAGAATTCTCCCTAACACTCGTCCCCCCCAGACTAAGGGACAGGAGGATTTAATCCACCCTGGATGAATCTCCTTACTCCAGTCGGTCAAACATTCTGGAGAGACCATCAGCATTTTGGTGATTACACCCTGACCTGTGTTCAATGGTAAAATCAAACCCTGTAGGCTGATTGACCATCTTAACAATTTTGGGTTCTCTCCTTTCATCTGCATTAACCATCTCAAGGGTTGGTGGTCAGTCTGAATCACAAAAGTAGATCCATACAAGTATGGCCTAAACTTCTTCAGTGACCACGCAATAGCAAAACATTCTCTTTCAATAGTTGCCCACCTTGTTTCTGGTTCCTTCAGCTTCCTGCTGATGAAGCAGATGGGGTGCTCCCTACCTTTCTCATCCAGCTGACTCAGAACTGCACCTATACCTGTATTGGAGGCATCTGTCTGCACAATGAAGGTTTGGCTATAGTCAGGAGCTCCTAGGACTGGAGTTTGACAAAGTGCTTTATTAAATCCTTCAAATGCCTTAGTACACTCCTCATTCCATCTGACCTTTTTAGGAAATTTGGGTGAGGAGACTACATTTAAGGGAGAAATTATTTACTCATAGTTCTCAATGAAGTTCCTATAATAACCAGTGAGACCTAAGAAGTCTCTCAATTGGGTTTGAGTAGTAGGGGTGGCCCATTCTTGTACAGCTTGTACATTGCCAGGCAATGACCTTATTTCACCTCCTCCTACCTCATGTCCAAGGTAGACCACTTTGCCCTGACCATTTTGACATTTACTGGCCTTTATGGTCAGATGGGCCTGCTCAAGAGCCTGCAAAACATATCCTAAGTGGTCAACGTGTTCTTTCCAGTTAGGGCTGAACACTGCAATGTCATTCAAGTATGCTCCTCCATCCCATTCAGTACCTGATTAACCACCCTTTGGAATGTTGCAGGTGCATTTTTGAGTCCAAAAGGCATTACCTTAAACTGGTAGAGGCCTGCTGGGGTTGAAAATGCAGTTTTCTGTTTGACATGGTCTCTCAGGGCCATTTGCCAATAGCCTGACGTTAGTTCAAATGTACTGAGGTACTGGGCTGACCCAAGTTTATCCACCAGTTCATCTGTCCTAGGTAAAGGATGGGCATCAGTCTCAGTGACTGCATTAAGAGCTCTATAGTCCACACAGAATCTCAACTCCCTGGATCCTGCCTTTGGCACTAGTACAACTGGACTAGACCATGGGCTTGAAGAGGGTCTATTACCCCGAGATCAAGCATCTTTTTGACCTCCTCCTTTATGTGGGATCTAACATGATCCGTCATTCTGTAACCTCTGCTTTTAAAAGGTAGTCACCAGTGAGATTATAATGCTGGCCCCAAGGGGTCAAGCCTGGTGATAGTGAAAACAGGGAGGCAAACTGATTTAACAGAGATTTGCACTCCTACTGTTGTTCCAGTGTCAGATTAGAAGAGAGATTAACTCCTTCTATTTTCTCATCTAAAGGTTGTCCCCTGAAGAGATCAGGTAGAGGTTCACTCTCTTCCTCGTCCTGAGCAGAAGCTATAAGCAAAGCTCCCACTTCTGGCCTGGTGACATAAGCTTTTCGACGGTTGGTGTGAAAGACCCTGGGGCCTCCTTAGGTTTGCCTAACTCCACCAGATAGTTGACCTATCCAAGTTTCCCCACAACCTTGAAGGGTCCTATCCATTTGTCCTGTAAAGCCCTCTGCCTTGTAGGAACCATAACTAAAACTTGCTGGTCTTGAGTAAACTCAACCATGTTGGCCTTCTGGTCATGCCAATGCTTCACCAGAGCCTGACCTGCTTATAAGTTGTCAGATGCTTCTATCATCATGTGTGTCATTCTCCTCCGGAGACCGAACACATAGTCAGTGACTCTCACTGGCTTGGGAGAAGGAGCATTCTCCTACCTCTCCTTTATTAGGGCCAATGGACCTCTAACTAGCTGACCATAGAGAAGCTCAAAGGGACTAAATCCAACTCCCTCCTGAGGGACTTCTCTATAAGCAAATAGAAGGCATGGTAGAAGGTCCCACTTTCTCCTACAGGGTTCTTCTAAGGCACCTATCATGCTCTTCATAGTCTGGTTAAACCTCTCTACCAACCCATTTGTCTGGGCATGATAGGCAGCTGAGAACTTGTAAGTCACTCCACAGTTTTTCCACATGGCCTGCATGTAGTGGGACATAGAATGTGATCCCCTGTCAGAGATGACTTCCTTAGGAAAACCTACCCTGGTAAAAATACCAAGTAGGGCCTTAGCAACAGCCTGAGCTGTAACCGTCCTCATAGGTATTGCTTCATGATACCTAGTAGCATGGTCTACTACAACCAATATAAATCGATTGCCTGAAGAGGTTGGAGGGTCTAAGGGACCAACAATGTCAATTCCTACCCTCTCAAAAGGGACTCCCACCACTGGGAGAGGCACCAAAGGTGCCACATTCTTGGCTCCAATCTTGCCAGAGGTCTGACAAGTGTGACAACTCCTACAGAATGTATCTACATCAGACCCCAACTTAGACCAGCCAAGGGAATCTCATGGGCTAACTGTAGGAAGTGTTGTCTGCTCTCTAGCGGCACTACAAGTCTTCTGTAGTCCCCTGGGATAGACTCAGTGAGTTCACTGTAGAAGAGGCCATCTTCCCAGTATACCCCATGCTTCCCTGGCTCTTGCCCGTTCAGCTGGGAAGCTGCCTGTTGGCGAACACCTTCAAGAGAAGGACACTCTCTCTGACCTCTGCTGAAGTCTGCCCTACAGGGGCCACCTTCTGCCAGTAATGGCTGCAGCTCAGAATTGTCTTTAGGATCCAGATGTCCAACAGGGGCAAGGTCTTCTTCCAGCTCTGTTTCCTCAGCAGCTGAGTCAACCTTTCCTGGTTGGTTCTCACATTCAGCCTCAGCTGCTGGAGTAGTCACAGGTGTAACTTTGAACTGTCCTCTCGGTGATGTCCTTGTTGGAAGCACAGGAGTGGTTTCTGGCTTCTTCTTTGAGACCTTGGGTTCCCCTTTGTCTCCTTTTTTGAAATAACAGTCAGTAACTCGTGTGTGCTGGGTGTTATAGTTTCTTCCACAACATCCTCTGGAGAGACATCTAATTTACTCTCCCTGGCCCTCCTTGTCTGCTCCTGTTTCCTTTTACTGGGAGGCCTGGGGGTGCTTGATACAACGCCAAGAGTTTTTAAGTCATTCCCCAACAGGACTCTCCCAGGCACCTCACTCTGCACACTAACAGGTATCTTGACAGTCATATTGTTGCAGTGGGTGAGAGCTGGTAATTGTGGAAGCATTTGAACAGGGTCTCCAGCAAGCTTGGTGAGGCTTTTGGGCACCTTAGCAACATCCTCAGCCTTGAAAAAAGATTCATCCACTACGGTAATGCTGACCCCAGTGTCTCTAATGGCAGGGGTCTCCTGTCCATTTACAAGTACACTGTCTTTATAATATTCTTTGGTATTATCTGGGATTGAATTATAGACATCTAAATTCTGCTGTTCCCACAGACCCAGCGACACTAAAGAAACACTGGCAGAGACTCCAATGGGGTCTTCAGCCAGTAGGTGAAAGTTTCCACTTGCCATTTGTACTTCTTCCTCTAGGGAGAAGGCTAAGGAGATAGTGTGGATCCCTTAAGGTGTACCCTTGCATCTGGGATCCCCTTTTACATGGTGAGTAGACCCACAAGCATAACATTTTCCAAATGTTTTGACAAATGAGGGTTTCTGCTGACCTCCCTCTGGTTTGGCACCAGAGGTTTCACTAGCCTGATTTGGTTTCCCTTGTGGCTTACCCTTCTTATGTTTGGGTCCCTCTTTTGGATTGCAGGTATTAGAATTCTCTTTAACATCTTTCTTGTGCTGCTTCCACTCATTCTTCTTCTGAGTTGCCCCAGAATCCTTGTGAGTAGCCCTGTTGGCAACCCACAAGTCAGCAGCTTTGCTAACTTCATTGGATCAAGTTCCTTAGAGTCAGCCAAATGCTGTCTCAGCACAGGAGAACAGGCATCAAAAATAGATTCCAATAAAAATAGATTCCTCATTCCTTCAAAAGTGTTAACCCTGTAACCCTTTATCCAACCATCTAAGTTTTTCAAACATTCACACACCCAGGTAGCCCACGGGGTACCATCATGCTTATTGAGGGTCCTAAACCTCTTAAGGTACTGGGAAGGAGTTTTCCAAAATCTAGCTATCAAAGCTAGCTTCACATTTTCATACTCCAATCTTTCAGGTTCCCCCACCTCCATTACAGCATCAGTTGCAACCTGGGGGAGTCTAGACAAAAGCCAAGGAATCAACTGATTCCCTGTGAAACCCTGAATCCCATAGTTATACTCAAAAGCAGCCAACCAATCCAAAATATCAAGTCTCACCTCATACATACTCACAGCTTCTTTAGGCATGCAAGGCCTCTTAGGACTGGAAGACCTAGAAGACTCTGGGAGAGAACCACTTTCAAGAGACAATTTCTTCATTTCAAGTTCATGATTCAATTCCATTTCTCTGAGCCTGAGTTCTTGATGTATGTTTTCAGTTTGCATTTGGAGCCTTTTAAATTGTAACTCAAGTCTCAACTTTTCAAGAGAGACAAATTCTGGACTCAGTACTGGACCTGGTAGGGTCCCTGTGGCTAAAGGTTGAGGCCTAAGAGCAGATAGAGGGGCAGTGCGGCTCACATCCTGAGACTCCCATGACTCATCTGGCTCCTCAACAATATTAGAGTTAGTCTCTTCATCATCATTTTCCTCATCAATATTATCCACATTTTGTGAGACATTGGGCGAAACAGCCCAATTTCTCAATCTTTGGTGTTCCAACAATTTTTCCATCAATTCATTTTTCTTTCCTTTAACAGGAAGGTTCCTAGCTTTACACATTTCCTTCAGTTGATCTACTGTAAGAATGACTAGGGCCTCCCGTTTGTAGTTATCTATATTAGGCATTATAAAACAATTGATTCTCTAGTGGAGCTTAGCCTTGTGAAGGTTATTTTAAACAAAGGTAAGAGTAACACACTCAATGTAACAACTATACTTTATCCTCACCGCTGTACACCAGTGTTAGGCAGAATTGCATGCAGTACCATCTGGGAACACCACACACAATTAGGGCTACAGGTGTAAGCAAAAGCCAACCTTTGGTATAAGTCTGTACCACACACTTTTTGGTAGCGAGCTGAGCAGCCAGGCTTATCTCAAGAGGGAATGTGAGCAGTAGATAAAGTTACACAGACGTTTCACAATCACAGTGGTTCAAGTAGACACTTACACTCAGGTTTCTTGGTAAAACACTTATACATTTATTACACAATCATTTAAAAAAACATTCACTAGTAGAAATCAACTTAATATTAAACGCCTGTATACTACAGTACAAAACTCTAAGCTGTAGGGACAATTTAAACTCCCTTAAATTGGAGCAAAATCGCACTTCAGTTACTTTCAATGGGAATATAAAGGCATAGGTTTGTACAATGGATTAGAAAACGCTTCTGTTAGGCAATGCAAAGGTTCAGAGTACGAGAAGGGTCAGTTCAATTCAATAAGCCAGGCTAAAGTCAATAGTCTAGTGTTCTTGGATAGGAATGAGCAATTCTAGGAAATGGAAAAGTCTGTAAAAGTTCTCAGAAGTAGTTTAGACGAAAAAGAACAATATGCTGGGTCACAAGCTGATTAGGCCTGCAAGTTGGGAAAGTTCCACAAACTTTCACTGCAAGAGTTAGGATGTCTCAACCGGATGGTACAGTTCCTTAATGTGAAGCAAAAAGAGGCAGCTGAAGACGTTAGTTCCTGGAAGTTCCTGCAGATCTCACTGTTCCTGAGCCTCAGCCGTGGGGACAAGAGGGAGGACATCGGGGGACCCCTGCACTACACAGGATCATTGTTGAAGTAAACAAAATGGAGTCACTTCAGTTCGAGTAGCTGTAGATTCAAGAACACAAGCTGGTGTCCCTCTTCCTGGTTAAACCTTAACCAGCCTTGAGAATGGTATCCAGGTGTTTTACGAGTTGATTGGTCCCACCAACTCAAAAGAAGAAGCCGCCCCTGAAGGAGCTTCTCTGTCGAATGGAGTTCTGGCAATTTGGATGTGCAGCAGGGCTTCACCAGACAAACCAACGGTCCAGTGGTCGCAGCAGCCGTCCTCTTCCAGCACGTCTTTGGTTCTTTCGTTCCAGTGGTCGACTCTCCTTCCAGTCCTGGAGACTCGCCTTTTAAACAGTTCTCTCCCTTTCATTCCAGCCTAGCTGTCACACACCCAGCAAGGTGGCTGTCCTTGCCAGACAGTCAGCCAGCCAATCACGCTAGAGTGCATTTGGGTCGCCTAGGAGACAAAGCACAGGGAGTTTCGGGCACCTGCCTCACTTCCTGCCCACCCCAGACACTCAGACGCCAAGGGCGGACTTCAGTCCTGAAGCCCGCCAAAGGATCACGAACAAAGGGACCAAACCTAGTTTGGCACGCAGAGAGAAAGGACCTTTCCACAAAGAAACGGCAAAAAAAGATGACCGGACTCTGTTTTTACCGAGGGGCCCCAGGCTCCATATTGAAGAACATGGCGGTCCTCCATTTTTAGCTACCGGTGTTCACGGTCTGGAAAAATCATGGTAGTTCATTATAAATACACTCCCACTAGCCTTTTCAATAGGAAAGGGTAGCATTTGACTGCTACATGAGTGTTTAGATACAGGGGATACTAAGTTACCCCTCCAGCACTCTAGAGGAAGATAGTGGGCCTCATTACGAGGTGGGCGGTAAGGGGTTAAGGGCACCGGTAAAGGCGTCGGAGCCGTTAACCCCTTACCGCCCTATTAGGAGGACCCCTTGTGGGACCCGCTCTAGACGTCTGGTAAAACCAGACGTCCTTAGCGGGTCCCGCGAAGGGGCCAGCATGCTAACAACGGGCCCGTCATTAACAGGCCCGTTGTTAGCATGCTCCCCATTCCCATTGAGCCCTATGGGGGCTCAAATGGGAATGGGGATGGTCCGGGTTCCCTGAATGGGGAAATACCGGGCCCTCCAAGGTCGAAATGGCCCAGTATTTTCCCATTCAGGGAACCCGGACCCGAGTTTGGAGGCAGCCATGCCCTTATTAAGGGCATGTCTACCTCCAAACTCGTAATGAGGCCCAGTGTGTGCTGGGTCTATGAATTTGAAAAGACTAGTAAAGTCAATTTAATTTTACATTCTCTGGGGAACAGTAGTTCATCCCAGAGAAGGTATTTAGACCTTGGAAAGTCCAAGGGACATCCCTGTGCCACTGCACTGAAGGTGCTGTGTGACACAAAAATGCAAAGATGATGCCTATGGAGTTATCTAAAACTCTACAATCAAAGAACACAAGAGTAAAACATCAAAATACATGGGAGAGTGGCAAAAAAGGCTCACACTCTCTCCAGGAAAAAAATCAAGTCCTCAAAATCCAGCAAAGTTGCTGGTGGTCTCTAAGGTTAAGGGAATATGCACATTAATGAGAATTCTCCCTAACGGCGCCCTCTTTATTGAGGTAACGTGGTGACATGCACTGAACACTATGGGCATCATTACGAGAATGGAAGTAGTGAAAAAAGGAAGGCGGAATGGTAATACTGGCATCGTTAACGGGTCCGGGGCATTACGACCCGACAACCCGCCAATACCGCCACCGGCCGTACCGTGCCCCTTCATCCCGCACGTGCGCGTACACGCGCCCCTTCGCGGAGTAAATATGGGGATGCCGGTAATAGGAGGACATCACAACTCACGCAGGCATGCAATTACCGGCATCCCGAAGGCGGTAATTAGGGCCTGCACGATGGCGGCCATACAGGCATCGCGGACCACCCGTAAACAGCAATCTGCAGTCAAAGCAACTGCCACAGGTGCACATAATCACCACAGGTGGAGTCAATGCAGCCTGTCCCAGTATAAAAGGAGTACACCCACACACCACACCTCTTCCTACACCAAAATGATACCACTAGCTGTTGCAATCATGGGGCTGGAGGACATGCCTATACTGCTACAACTACAGCAACAACAGCAACTACAACAACTACAGCCACAGCAACAGGCAGCACAGAGGAGACGCAGGAGGAGAAGGAGGTTGAGACAGGGCCAGCAGTTACCACCAGTGCAGCCAGTAGTACCTCGCAGGCAGCCACCAATCCCTCGCATCAGACCCAGTCCATTCAATCTAACCCCTGAGCAGATCCACACCCTGTACCAGTTGGACCGGGACACCATCACCACCATAGTGGACATGATACACAACAGCATCATCAGCCTCATAGAAATACGCACTGCCATCCCCCCCGCTACTAAAGGTGATGTCTGTGCTCCACTTCCTGGCCCCAGGCACCTACCAGCACACAGTGGGCCAGCTGCATGGCATGTCACAACCACTATTTTCACGCATGCTGACCCAAGTGCTGGATGCCCTCCTGAAGCACGCTAGCACCCACATATCCCTACCACGGACTGCCCAGGAGATAGCCGACACCATAGTAGGCTTCCATGCACTGGCAGGCATGCCCAATTGTGTTGGTGCCCTCGATTGCACCCATGTAGAATTGGTAGTCCCCCATGCCGAAGAGGCGGTGTACCGCAATCGCAAGCAATACCACTCCATCAATGTGCAGATGGTATGTGACTTCAGCAAGATCATCACACATTGTTGCGCTCGATACCCCGGATCGACACATGATGCCATGGTGCTGCGTAACTCCACGCTACCCTGTCACATGGAGTGACATGCTGGACGACGTGCCTGGCTGCTTGGTGAGTTGCCTTGACCGGCCCATGGCAGTGCATGGGGTTGTGAGGTGGGTGATGCATACTCCACCAGTGTGGGAATGGGCGGTGAGTGGAGAATGCACGCAGAGCTAAACACTCCTGACCTGAACCTCCCAACCCGAACATGACACATCACTGGCACACATTGGACCAATGCCGTATATCAATGACAACATGTAAGACGCACAACCTGGCCACCATGGGTATGTCAAGCAATGCATGACTAAACATGATTGCAACTGTGCCAATGTGGCTATTGTGACCATGCACAGTGTAGTATACACAGGAAAAATGGGAGGCTAAACATCGTCCTGTAACCAGTTCTTCCGCATCAGCATGCAAGAATTCACCCTGCATCATCTGTACAACGCCATCCAGACTACCACACCATATTGCAGTATACAATGCATCTAAATAATATTTGTGCATACGTACAGGGACATGTGCATGTCAACAGCAAATAGCTGCGGCCATGGCTGTGAATCCTGAAGGTGGCAGCTCAAAGTGACTCACATAGACCTATTTGTATTCACTTGCAGGTGATGGAGGATATCCCTTGAAGCCGTGGCTACTTACCCCTGTGCGGAACCCGCGGAACAGCCATGAAGAGGAGTACAATCGGGTTCATACCCGTACCCGTGTTGTGATTGAGCAGACCTTTGGCCTGTTGAAGGCGCGGTTCCGCTGCCTAAGCAGGTCTGGTGGAGCACTCCTTTATAGGCCTGAGAAAGTGGCAAAGATAACCATGGCCTGTGTCATGCTGCACAACATGTGCGTCCGGAGAAATGTACCACTGCCACCTGACATTGACATGCATGCACCAGGTGAGGATGATGAGGATGAAGACGGAGGAGAAGCAGCGCCCCTGCCAGTACGTGATGCACAAGCTGGCCGTGCAGTACGCCGATCACTGATTGACGAATACTTCTGACCCACAGGGACGTCGATAGATATGTGTCAGAAACACATTGTACACTGGGTCCATGTGGACATGCACACAGGGAATGTGGGGAGTTGGGCACTGTGCACTGTCATGAATTAAATGTATACACACGAAATGAACAATGTCCAGAAATTGAATGATTTTTCACACAACGGGTGTATTAATATCAACTACAGAAATGTGCTACCCCCTAGCCCCGCACAACACCAAAACTACCCATACCCCCAATGAACTCCCCATACCCCCCAATGAAATCCCCATTCCCCCAATGAAATCCCCCTAATACACCCATTCACCACCGACACTATCTGACCCACTCCCATTGTTCTCCCACACTATTTCCTTTTTCTTGTTGTCCGGGGGCAGCATTTCTGAGTGCCTCGCACTCCATCTTGTTGGACACACAGGGCTGGAGGGTGCAAAGGAAGCGGGTGTGGAGGATGGGGGTGTGGTGGATGGGGTGGAAGCCGTGGTTATTTGCACGGCTGGTGCGGGTTGTGGCTGCTGCATGTGCTGCAGGATAGAGGTGAGGACCTGCGTGACGGCCCCCAGACTGTCTCGCATCATCAGCGCAGAGGCATTAACGGCAGCTGTGTTTGCCGCTATGGCCTGTGCAATCTCACGCCTTGTGTCCTTCCCCTCCGCAACATATTGTCGGACAAGGTCCAACATTGAGTCCTGTCTAGCCTCCACCCTTGCTAGCCGTGCCTCAAGGTTGGTGGTGGGAGCAGCAGTGGTTGAGGGTGCTGCAACCGGGTGTGCATTAGCAGTGCTGTCCTCGGGGGGGGCGAATCGTGGAGTAAAGGATCCGCAATGCTGCTGATGGGTGCGTCCTGAGTGTGGGGTTGGGGGGTGGACACGGGGCTTGGGGAGTGTGGACATGCCACATGGGTTAGTCCATCCTCGTCCACATACTCCTCCATTGCAGTTTCAATGTCGCTCAGTGGGCCAGTGGCTGCTGCCTCCCCCACCGAACTTGTTGCTGCCCACAGTGTGCCACTGGCCTCGCCTTCCACTGGTACTGCCAGAACTGTGGTCCCGGTGTCAGGCGTTGATGTGGGGCCCTCATGTGCGGCCATGGCCTGGGCACTCGCTCTGGGTTTTGGTGTGGCCTGCGAGGCTGCCCCGGAGGTGGTCTTGCCTTTGGGAGTAGTCTTGTGCTGGGACGTGGATGCCCTTGTGGCTGTTTCCTCACTGGCATCCTCTCCATCGGTGCCTGGGGGGTAGAAGAGATGTAGGGCATCAGTGATGGAGTTACATGCAAGATGCATTATATGGTGCTGTGGAGAATTTCATTTATCATACGTTCATATCTTACAGGTGTGTCACACAGGGTATTATGAAGGGGGCATTTTGGCATGTGCCGTGACGTCTCAGTGCAGGGATGCTGCATGGCAGGTGGCATGCCGTTGTATTGGGGTTTGTGTGATGTATTACACGGGCACGGTCCGTGTGTGTTGGCTGTGTGTTGGTAATGGGATTGGCACTCAGCATGCATTTCAGTGTGGCAGTGTTTGGGCCTCCATTTGGACAAGGATATGTTGATGTGTGTGTTGGGACATGCATTGCCTTGCCTAGACTCTCTTCCACATCACTTGTGCTACGTCTTTGGTTTCCCCTACTGGGATCTGCAGGGTCACTCACCTCCATCTGCAGATGTTGCGGCACCCGTCTCCATCTCCCCAAAGCCCTCGATGGACTCCATCTGTATGAAGGTACTGCACGTCTCCTCTCAGCGCGAAAGTTTTGTGGGTGAGTGGGACCCCCGCCTGTGGCCATGGCTTCCCTCCTATTGCTGGCCAGGATGTTCCGTACCCTGAGGCGGAGGTCATCCCACCTCTTTTTTATAGTCCTTGACTGTCGTGGGGTGGTGCCGACTGCCTAGACCTTGCGGGCTACCTCTTCCCAGATCGCCTTTTTTCGTTGCTGCAACTCCCTTTTCAGGTTGCGCTGGTTGATCTCCTCAGCATAGGCAGCAAGGGTGTCCGCCCGCATGTTGAGTTCTTCGTCTGAAAAACGCTTTTTGCGCAGGCGGGGGTTCGATTTTCTGGTAGCCTTGGACATTTTCAATAGATAGGCCCTGGTCTCTCCTCTGTAGCAGTGGTGGTTTGGGAGGATTGCAATGGATTGTGTTTTTAAAGATGGCCGCCGGCGCATTTCCCGTTCCGATGCGATAACGTTACTACCGGGTCCGGTATTATGAGCCCGGTATTAGCATGATGTTATTACCGGGTCATTATTAAGGGGTGCCTCCTAGGCGGAGGCGGTATCGGCGGGTCCCGTGATGATGCTTTTGGGGGGTTGGAGGCCCTTTAACGCCATGGCGGTATGGCCATTACCGGAATGGGGGTTTGCGCATGCTTGCGCACTCGTAATCACCCGCTATTAGCGGAGTCATACGAGCACGGACCGGTCAGTGCCGCCATGCCGGTAATGACCCCATTTGTGCAGCGCTTCTCGTAATGAGGCCCTATCCCTTTTAAGGGGCGCACACACAACAAGACCGGGCAGTGATTGCGTGGCAACAAACTCTAATCCATGCCTGGGCTTCCTACTGCCGGGCCTGCCCTGGTGTAATGAGGAAAGCATGTCAGTGTGAATGATGCATAAATTGTTTGGAGGGGTTGTTACTGCACAAACATCAAAGTAATTAATAGTTTATGATATTTAACAAGTCAGGTCCTTGATGGCAAAGAAGATGGCAGCTTGGAGCTCCTGCTCCATCCAGCGTTGCTAAAAACAATTTAAACTGGAGGAAAATGCTGTAGAAATGCATGTTTAACAATCAGATGCATTGTTGAACAAGGACAGCAAGTTACAGTGAGATGAGAGACCAGGAAACATTGGTACCAGCAGTCGGAGTCTTAGACTGCATTGTCACAAACACACTAAGAAAATGACAGTGCCCCAGTGAATGGGCAGAGACAGAGTGCATCTAGAAAGTGGCACGAAAAAATGGGTGTAGAGTAACATCATGAGAGCAGTGATAACACCGGAAAGCAGGGCATGCGTTTGGCTCCTGCGCTCCCATTGTTCACCACCCGAGATCACCGAACCAGGAGGCACTCCGCTCCGGTGAGCTGGGACCAGAGACACTAATACATTTGACGTGCAAGGAAAAGCCTTGAAGTTGGATTGAAAACTGGATATACTGGGATACCTACATATATCTTCACAGTACAGAGGAGGGAGACATCCATTTAGCAGGGGGTATACCTGTCCCTTGTACCGGTTCTTGTTTGCGATATAGCATCTGCCACTAAACTTGCACAGTGCAGGAACACATATACTGTCCTGTGTTTTTATGTGCCGGAGAGTAATATTCACTGGTGTGATTTCTGTGAGCACATATGAAAAAGAAAGTGGAAAAGTGAAACGTGAGGACCACACATGCCTTTCAATGTCAAGCAAGTGTGGGAGGAAACACACAGCTCATAAAATAGTGCAAAAACACTAATGCCTGAGGGGCTGCCTGGCACTAGTGAAGATCCCGGCATGGTAGTTGGCTCCCACTCCATTAAGCAACATCTGATGATAATACAATACTATCTATGGAGGAACAATCCTAGTATACTCTTTTGAGGTTAGGTAGTGAGAGTGAGAATTTATTGAAATCTAGTGTCTGAATGGGAAGAGAGTTAGGAGCTTCAGCAACACAGCACTTTACAGCTGATGTTTTGTGTAGATATCAACACAAAGATAAGGCACAGAGGTACATCGAATGAGAGCTCCTAATTATTTTCAGCATTAATCTTTCTGTTGAAGCTGATTCCATTAGCACTGAACAGCTGATATAGTAGAAAGAAAGTGGAACACATTCTGGTCTGAGTGGAGGAGTGGAGGGTCGGAGCGTAGGCCCAGCAGAAGGCAAGTCAGTGCTTGAGAGTAACACATACAGAAGAAGATTCTAGAATGGAGACAGAACCCAAAGAAGCACTGCACAATGATAATACAGGCCACAGCAAAGTGAATCCCCATCCTGAATTAACTTCTCCTCACACTGAAGCGCAATGACATGGACAACATCAAGTCAAGCACACCTACAGAAAGGAGCTGATTATACCAATATGAAGAGACCCAAAACAGATCCTATGTCACCACACAAATCGCCAGGTGATTTAGTTCTGGACACAATCCTTGCTGAAGTCAATGGCCTCAAACCGTTTCTGGAGACAACTCCTACCGAATTGGGCACCACAGAAGGAAAATTTAATATATTGGAACTGAAGGGCCAGGTGACTGAGAAGAGAGTCAGCAAATTGGACAGTATCACACTCAAACTGAAAACAATGTAAGTGGAGATCTGCAACATTCAAGACAGTGAGAATCGTAACAGAAGAAACAATGTTCACCTATTCGGTCTACCAGAGGGGGAAGAGAAAGACGACACAAGAGGATATTTACAATCACTCTTACCGAGAATACTAGATCCCAGAACCAGGCTGAACATTCAGCGAGTTCATCGCCTGGGATAGAGAAATGCTGATCCTAGCACTTCCAACCCCAGACCCAGAAGTCTGATCATGTACTTTATGGAATTTACACAGACCATGCAAGTGCTCTAGGCAGCGAGGAAAAAGAAGTAGATAACAGGGATGGCACACACCATTTACATCTCACAAGATGTCTCCAAGACAACATCAGGAAGAAAGAAGGCATTCCTAGAAATTAGACCTAAAATGAAACAACTGGGTATGCGCTATAATATCCTTCACCCCAGTAGATGTAGGAATACCCACAACAATAGAACCATGACTTTTGATGACCAAAATACTTTGGCACATTTCTTGAACGATCTCAACTCAGAAGACATGGACGTCCAGTTGAGATCAACAGACCCTAATCAAGTCCTAACTACAGGCTTGCCTGAAGAGTCCATTGTAACCTGAGCAGGGTACCATGCTTACTCATATTGGTATATACAATACCAATTTTCCCCTATGGCCTAAATTATTCCAAACTGCTAACATGCTAAGCTGAAGTTAAATCCACATCAATGAGCATAGGCCTGCTAAAGCTTCCCTATTACACTCTTATACAGATCTCTTATGTCATATCTCTTATGTTATGCCGTGATAACAGCTCTTTTGGGGGGAGGTGCATTGAGAGGGGAGTGCTCTGTGGTGTCAACACATCATAAGTGATATGCTAAAAGGTCAGGCAGTAATTGGTACATCCAATCAGGTTCACATCTACAGAAATGTGCGCACACTGCAGGGGCTTCTCTTTCCCCAAACTGCCTTCCATTCTCAAGTGCACGCCACTCTCTCACAAACCACTTTCTCAAAGCTATACCACATGCCTACATGGATCTCACGCCCTTAAAATCACTGCAACTCACTTTCAATCAAAAACTCTCATACACTATCAGACAGTCTCATGCATTCACTCAGAACAACAACCACATTCACCTTGTGTAGATGTATACGCAACTTGTATATCACACACAACGCTGTGGCATACTCTAGTACACATGCTAAACACTCAATACTACCGTGGTCTCCCTTAACAGACATTAAATTGTGGTGTAACCACTTCAGAAGGTGATAGATGATTACATGATATAATCAGATAACTTTGTTACCTGGTAATTTATGTTTCCTTGCAATGAAAGTTCAATTGCAGAGAATATGTAGGAAAATGTACTGTTACAAATTGTTGTTACATACAGTCTTTTGTTATATATAAGTTCTACTATATGTTATGCATCCTCCTGTTCTCCCATCCTTTGCTGGATGGAGCTTCCCTAGTTAGCTGCTCGAGGCGGAGCTGCTCACTTCAACGCTCCATCTTCAGGCTTTTAATGCCCCCTTACCTGATTGGGTACATAATAGCCTGCTTGGCTATCAATGGATTAATGTTTTACTCTTAAGCTAATCTTTCTATGTCTCTTTTCCTATTCCTATTCCTATCCTGTCTTTCATCCTGTCAAACTTATTTTTATCAGTGTCTATTGAAAGAACATTACGTTGGTGGTTTAAATTGCAACAAGGTAGCAGTGGTCATAGCAATAGCACTCATCAAACGGGAGATCCCACTCACTTATTTGAACTTTATGTTAAAACATGGAAAGCAATCAGCGAACATCATATGTTAACAAAATCTTTGAGGAGGACAAAAGGGGTACACGCTCCTGAGCAGCAACTATCTCTGAGGTACAGATGGGGACCAGTTAGGGCATGACCATCCACTAAATAGTGCCCAATGTTGCTTAACATAGTATCATGGAATGTCAGGGAACTAAATAATCCAATCAAAAGACAAAATATCCTACCACATGTCGAGAAATTAAAAGCAGACATTGTCCTCCTGCAAGAAAACCACCTTTCTGAGGCAGGAGCTATCCAATTAAAAAAGAGACCCTATGATCACTGGGTAAGAAAGTTCTAATACTAATATTAAAGCATCAACTAAGGCGGTTATTACTCATACCGAAAGTGACTCAGATGGACGATGGTTACTTTGCTCACTGGTAATCAACGGCAAAAAATATCATATAATGAATATATGCATCGACAACGAGACAAGCTTCTGGAACTCAATAATTAAAAAGATTGAATCCTTAGCCGATAGTAATCTAACCATAGGACGGGATTGGAATCTTCCAATTGACCCAATCCTTGATCGAAAATCGAAAGTAAGGCTCTGAGGTGGGAAGGCCTACAAATCACTGGTAAAAATAGTTAAGAAACTCCATTTCACCGACATCTGGAGACTATGAAACTCAGAGGAATTAGACTTCACATACTACTCTAACACCAACCCGTCATATACAAGAATTGATTATTTTCTTACAGGAAGCCTCCTAAGGAATAATGTAATAGATACTAAGATAGTACCGATTGTCTTATCAAACCACGCACCTGTTTCTCTTCTGGTGGATGACAACCACACCACTAACCACAATAAAAGATGGCTTTTCAACAGGTATCTACTCAAAGATAAAGAATTTACAAAAGAGGTAGTGGGCTTTTGTCAGGAGTTTTTCTCTATTTGATGTTATTCTTATCACCCCTATCGCCAGAGCCCCTACTTCACCCCCAGGGGAGTGTCTAAGACCCCCAACAGGGGCTGTGGCATGCATAGAGATAGGGAAGAGCATGTACCTGTCACTGTGCATCAGTAAAGAGAGAAGGCAACAACCCCTGCGGTGGCTAATCTCTTTCATCTGCCCAGGAGACATTAATGTTACATTATAAGTCCACTGCTCATACCTTCCAGTAACCTTCGATACATGTATAAAGACATGTACCATACATAATATATCAATCTATATATATATATAAAAGTGAACATTTGTCGGTTTGAGGCTTCGCGTATGCTCCCTATACAATTCCACACTGTTTCACCATCTGCACCACATTTTGCAAAGTCACCTGTTAGGACCCTTCAGACATTACTGGCTACATAACATCTGGAAACCACACCCCTTTCCCCAGATTTCAGCAAAAGTGCACATTTGTGTGTGGGTTTGTGGCTTCACATATGTTCCCTATACAATTCCACACCGTTTCCCCAATCTGCACCATATTTTGCACAGTCACCTATTAGGACCCTCTGGACAATAGTGGCTGCATGACATCTGGATGCCCTACCCCTTTCCCTGGATTTCAGCAAAAGTGAAAATGTGGTTGTGGGTTTGTGGCTTCGCGTATGTTCCCTGTACAATTCCACACTGTCTTACCAATCTGCACCAAATTTTACACACTCACCTCTGAGGACCCTCCAGACATTACTGGCTACATGACATCTGGACACCCCCAACCCTTTCTCCGGATTTCAGCAAAAGTCTCTGGGTTTGTGGCTTTATGGCTTTGTGTATGTTTCCTACAAAATTCCACACCGTTTCACCAATCTGCACCACATTTTGCACAGTCACCTGTTAGGGCCCTCTGGACATTACTGGCTACATGACATGTGGACACCCCACCTCTTTCCCTGGATTTCTGCAAAAGTCAAAATGTGTTTGTGGGTTTGCGACTTGGCGAAGTGTTATTCCTTATACCATTCCACACCGTTTCACCAATCTGCACCAAATTTGCACAGTTACCTGTACCTAAGAGGGAACGCAAGCTCAGGCAAAACCGAGTATATCAGCTAGTACACAATACATTTAATTAGAGGCCCTACTCTTAAAGTTCATGTTCAAATGCTTCTGACAAGACACTCATTAATGAACACTGAATGAATGCTTCTTACACTCTTATGTTTAAAGGACATATTTTATTAATAACACATAAGTAATAAAGAAACATTACTACCATAACAGTCACTATGCACAACATACTTAAAATGCAAAAAGTAATTAATGAATAAGTAGCAATAATTTTCATTGCCTCTACATCCACTCAGGATTTAAGACTGTTCAACCTTCTCTAGGATATCATAGTCACCTCAAACAACAACTACCTGCCTCATCAGGTCTTGCTAGGCAACCTCACCAAATCTTGCTGGGCAATCTTCATAGAAGCACGTAAAAGCACCTCAAAGCCCCTAAAAGCACTTCCCCTTTCAATACCTCAATACCTTTCTCAATGTGATATCAATGAAGGGTAAAAAAACTCCCATACTCACTATCTGTAGATGGTAGGGAGATGAGAGAGCTGCAAATGGAGACTGTATGCCTTGGACGGTCTACAATGTCAAAATATTTCAAAAGCCACCCATTAAAGCACCATCATTTTTCCAAAAAAGCAGAAAAATAAAACAATGCTTAAAAAAAATTGAATGTCACTTGGGATTGACCATGGTGCCAGAATAAAGCCAAGCAAGAATAAGATCTGTTCATAGTTGGTGAGCTGATTTGCCTTGAGGGGTCGGGGGAAGCAAAAATATTCCCCTTGCAGCTCAATCAAAATCAATAGTTCTGCTCAAAATAGTCTGGGGACTCCTGCACTGCAATGGGACGGTTTCTAACAGCAACCGGCTATCTTCAAGCAAGTGGCAATTCGGTTTTTCAGCTCCTCGCGCCTACCTCAAACAACACCACCACGGTTCCTGGCTGTCAAGATGGACTTTCCTTGCATCTGGGGTCCAGCACTCTGTTGAGGTGGCTCAGGCTCGGTCAGTCCTGCTTCCGGGAGTCCGGATGATCTTCATGGAGCTCTTGGTCAGCTTAAACACAACGCAAATTGGTGTTCCTCTCCCTGGTGTATCATTCCAACAGCAACTCTGTGGAAATTCAACCAGCTTTGAGATGGATGTCCAGGTGACTTACTTTGGAGGTGATTGGTCCCACCAACTCAAAGTTAGAAGTGGTCCATGCAGGGGCTTCTCTGTTGATATGAATTTGGAGTTTCAGCACAGCAGCAGGGCTTCACCCGGCAAACCAATGGTCCAGGAATTGCAGCAGGCATCCTCTTCAAATTCTTCTTTGGATTCCTTCGTCCAGTGGTCGACTCTGCCTTCCAAGCCAAAAGCCTCGCTTTTATGCAGGTTTCTCCCATTCATTCCAACTTGGCTGTAAATCACCCAGCAGGTTGGCTGTCCTTGCCGGACAGCCAGCCAGCCAATCAACTAGGAGTGCATTCCTGTCTCCTAGGAGACTAAGCACAGGGAGTTTCAGGCACCTCCCTCACTTCCTGCCCCCACCAGAAATCCTGGAGCCAGAGGCAGGCTTCACTCATGAATCCCACCAGAGACAAAACTAACAAAGGGACCAAATCTGGTTTGGCACGCAGAGTAAATCTCAAGAAGGACTGTTCCACAAAGAAATGGTGAAAAAAGAAGACTGGGCCATTTTGACAAAAATGGCACCCAAGGTTGGTTTAGTGCAGCTGCGAACACGGCCCGTGGTAAAGACACACCAAGGTAGTCAAAAGTAAACCACTGCCACCAGTCATTCATCGAGTAAAGGGTAACATAAAAATGTTACATGAGAAGCTAGACAAAGGAGATACTATGTAACCCCTCCAGCACCCTATTGTAAGATAGTGTGTGGTGGATCTAGGAATTTACAATCGCAAAGTAAAGTCAATTTCACTTTACTGCTCTTGGAAACAGTAGTTATCCACGAGAAAGATGTTTTAAGCTTTTGCGGAAATCTGTAAGACTTCCATGTAGCACTACACTGAAGGTGCTGTGTGCTACAATATAAAAAGATACCTATGGAGTTTGTTAGACTCCAAAAACCAAAAGAAACACAGTGTTCAAATCACATTAAAATACATGAGAGCGTGGGAAAAAGGATCTCACTCTCTCCAGGTAAAAATGAAAAAGAGCTGGGGGTCTCTAAGGTAGAGAGGAATTAGCACATATCTGAGAATTCTCCCTAACAAGCATGGTTATCAGACAGAAGCAAAAGGTGGTTGAGAAGCAAAAAGCTTCTGAGCCCCAAAAAGCTCTTGAGCTGACTGGTCTAGTATCAGTGTACAAAATCTTCCCTGCAAAGTAAAAAGATTGTTTGTATTATGAGCAAGGCTGATACCTTTTAACACTTTAAAAAGCTCTGCAGGAAATGCAATGTTGTAGTTCATTAAATGCAGTTTTCTTAAATATCTGTTATTCAAGTTTATTTACAAAAAGTGGCCATAATGTTCTAATAACAAGGACACTTGATGCTCATCCCGGAAAGCATGGAGAGCAGTCAGAAGGTTTTGTTTACAATAAACGCGCACAATGTTCAAATAGCAAGGTCACTTGGCGCCCGTCCTAGACTCTCAAATGAAGACACTATTTTCTGTTCGATGTACAATTATGAACGCTTTCGCTTAGTCTCCCCTGATACAATGTAATTCAGTAATTCAATGGGCATTTCTAAGAATTACTCACGTTAAAGAAATATGCCTTTGTTCTTGCATCCACGCCTTGGTCTGGCTCAAATATACCACTTTAAACATGGTTAGACATGAGAATACATGTCATCCCCCATGGCCGTGGAGGCATCATAGGAACCATGGAAATAAAATTGAAGAGACAAAAGAGCACGTAAAACAGTACATAATACTTATTTGCTGAAATGTGTTCACTCAGCATCTTCACTGATTACTAAATACTAAAACATAAACATTTTATCATCTTGAGAAGAGACGGTTGCAGCAGGTACCGATCATCAGATAATCTCCAGTCGCTGATGAATCAGAGATTGGTGGATTTTCTTTACATGAAAAGTTCCAAACAGTTCTCCTCTGTTAGTCAGGATACAGCTTTGGTGCATTGAACAAGTTATCTGTTACTTGTCACAACCCAGCTGTGAGGATGTAGAACACAGGTGTGATCCCTGAGCCTATGTTTCCAAAAAAGTCCAGAATACTTTTCAATTGATTGAGGGAAAAAACTGTATTTGTTAGCCAGTTCATAATGGATCCCAGGATGGAGCTCCCATTTGTTGGAGTGGTGCTCTCCAGTAGGTCTTGAATCTCCTTTCGCCAGTCTGGTGTTCTTTCCAGTAGGTCTTTGGCTAATTGCAGGGCCCTTTTTGATGCTTCACGAAAGTCTCTGTGGTGCTAGTGATGTGTCTCTTCATATACAGGAGGTATACCAGGCTCAGTGACAACAGCAGGATTTTCAGAGGCGTTAGCTTCACCTCAGGCCAACTTAATAGCACTAGCTTAGTCCGCACTGGTGGATGAAGAGTGATGTTGCAACATTTTACCACCTTTAAGACAGTGATCAAGCTGGCATTCCCCACAGACACACCACAGCATGAAGCATTAAACTGCATGATGTAGGATCCATTAGGTAGTAGTAGAACTTTGCTACTAAAGGTTTCCATTCAAATTGCACTCAGCATACATTTGGTTGAGTTTGAATTCTGCTCACATGGGCTGATCTTAAAAATGTCCTGACATCTTGTATGGGGTGTTCCCACACAGTCCTTCAGGCAATACAGTTGTACTGTAGAATCATAATGAGTCACACAGGCATGGGTATAGGAGACCTCATAGATGGTTTGTATCCATTGCTTGTCTACTTGGTTCATAGTGCCCTAGGACTGCAGTTCTTCACACAAAAGAGTTGTTTATGCTAGATGCACAGGAATGTTCAGGATTCCATACAGTGTCCATAACATGAAATCTTTATCCAACGTCGATACTCCATAGAATGTCTTTTTTATTCCACTCAGCAGAGTGTAGGTGGACTCTGAAATGGCCTGTCTTTGGACTTGTCTTGATAGGTTCAGTTCTGTCAGTATTACAAATGCCTCAAGCATTCCAGTAGATTGGAATCTTGGTGGCAATGAATGTCATAAAAGGCACAAAGGTTTAAGCGTAGCATAGCGCCTTACATAGTTTGGGCTTCACAAAACATTTCACAAACCTATGCCATTGCTATTTCCATAGACAAAGCATGTCAACTAATGTCAAAGCAAGCACCTCTAAATGAGGTTGTTAGCGAAATACACACATGGGGAAGGTCCATTAATTTGTCAGCAATCCCAGACAGGATAGTTCACCTAGAAAGGGCAAGGAAAAAAGGGAGGCAAAAGAAACTGATTTACCTGGAAGAAAGCTATCCTCTAAATCCAAGGACTGGCTGAACTGCCCATCGAGATGAGCCATTTTGCAGCTGATGACAACTTCATTGCATTGCAGCAGGGAATCTACAAGCTGAGAGATGTGGTAGTGGATACGGTGCAGATTATCCAAGAAGACTTTGAATCTTTGCAGGATGAACAACAAGCAATGGTTGAACTTCTGAAGATCACAGACTATATTTAACCTCTTCAAATCTTTATATGTGGATAAATGAGTAGAACTGCACATAACAGCATAATGAGTGGGATTGAGGAAATACATTAAAAGTGGATTTCTACATGCTACATCCAGAGTGTCTGTTCCATGTGCTTGCCAAGATTCACCCCCCACCCCATGACATGTTAAGAGGGTCTATCCTGCCATGTATTCTTTGTCATTGTTGCATAGAATGCTTTATCATACACCGTAGAATGTGTAGACCACATAAACAGCCCATCTTTTGGAGTACCATTTTGTGCTATACGCTCTCACTTCACCTGGGGCTTTGGTACGTAAGGGAATTGTGCCTTAAACCTGTGTGGTGAGTTCATCAAAGGAACATGACAATACTCCCAGTAGGTTATGTCTAACCACTGCACTCGTTTTTGTTTATAGAAAAGAAAGGTGTCAAAATATTTCACAAAACATACCTGGTCTGCCATGTCATCTAACTTTTCTAGATCACCTTCAGAATCTAACACTGCTGCTTGAGCAAACACTTGTATTTTAGATCTGAACAGGCCCTATAGGTCTCTGTGATGTGCATTTTAGGGGTCACTAGCCTATATTCATCTATCACTGATAGTGTATGTACCTGGAATTTCATAATAGGCCCACTGTAGGTTTCATACTGGTGCGTCCAGAATTGCACTAACTCTAGTGGGTATATGCTTATCTGTGTTGAGACTCCTCCCACATCAGCTGCCCGCACCTCCCACTTGTGAATTGGGTTTGGAGTATGTGCTGCATCTAAGGTTGAAATGTTTAACTGTCAGCTGATCGTTGGGATCTCCATTAGGATTAAACAATGTACCGAAGTCAATAAGACAAAAAAAGTGACAGGACTTATCCACAGCAAAGTGTAGCACAGGATCACTGCTTCAACAAATAATTTGCAGGTTTTCGTGCATTTTGGATGGTCATAAATCCTCATCTTCACGAGGAACCTTGCACTTGGCTTTGTTTCTGGGTCATTTGTTGCCGCAAAATAGACATAATTTCATAGGATGTGGAGTGTTCTGGAGAAATTGTCAACATCTTGTGTTCTTTTATTTTTGCCTGATTGTTAGGTTGTTCAAGGTAGAGAGTCTCGTTCCTCGGGAACAGGGGCATAACCATCTGGAGCTGGCGTAAGGTGGTCGACAGACACTTGGCACGTACCTTTCTTAGGAGGCATGGTTGGTAGGACTGCTGTTCTTGAGCCAATAAGTTTCAGTACCTTCACAGGAGGTCTGTAGTGTGGTCCAAGTGTTTCTTCATCATGGATTTTTTCTAAGACCTGGTCCCCAGGCGTCGGGTATTCTGTAACTTGTCTTTGTCTTTATGATGTGGAAATGTTTCTTCAGCATGGATGGGAGTCCCTCAGGAGACTTATGAGAAGCATCTGGTCTGGCCTGGTGAGAGAACTACAAGGATTGTGTAAGCCAGGTATATACATAGGAGCGCAAAACAGCAACTCATAAGGTGTTTTACTGTTGCATTGAGAAAGACGAGGTAGGTTATTTATGCTATGCTGCACTATAGGTACATGATACGCCCAATTATCCCCAGAAGAAAAGATGCATTTAGTCCAGGCTTGCTTTATTATCCCAGTGGCTCTCTCTACAATGTCATTCGCTTGTGGGCAAAATGGATTAGAGAACTACAGAGTAAAACACCAGCTTGACAGGGTCTCTATTAAGTCTTCGCCTGAAAAGGCTGACCCATTGCCAGCTGGAGTAATTTTGGTGCTGTCATAGCTACTAAGGACAGCAAACCCTCTATGACCTATTTACAATCAGCTTTCTACTAGAGTATTAGCCAAGTCAATCTTGTGCACAAGTCCACCATGACTAACAAGTATTTGTACTTGTTTATGGGTGTCAGTGAACCTACGTGGTCCATATACATGCATTCAAAATTCACTTTTGCCCTTGTTAGTGTGCTTACTGTTGGTTTTAGGGAATTGTCCACTGTTGTCTGTAAATATATGGAGACATTTGCTATGTACTGTTGTACCTCTTTACTGAGCCCTGGCTACCAATATCTATCCTGCAGGACCTGTGTAGTAGCTGAAACCCCAAAAGTGGGTTGTGTCTACACTTGCATGTTCTGCAGCAATTACTGTTAATCTATCCTGCTTGTTGGGTAGTACCCTAGCAGCAGGGCCTCCTTTTGACTCGGGTATTATGACTATCACTGTATTCGCTTTTACAGTGTAGTTATAAATAGTGGGGAACCCTAGTGGGTTAGGACTGTTTGCATCCAGACATGCTTTTATGTCCTCATCTATGTAAGTGGCTGAGTGTGTGAATGCTGCTACCACTTTTTGTACAGTCCGTTGCCTTGCAAACTGGTCAGCAAGCCCATTGCCTGCACTGTACACAGAATCATTTCTGTGTGCTTTTGTGTGCTTAACCCAAATGAGAGGTCTATCCTTTATGATGCCCCATAGTTTTTGCCAAATTTGTTTTGACAATATTGGAGTGCCTTTAGAATCTCTGAATGAGTTGTCTTACTGTTAGGCAGAATCACATGCAGTACCTTTTGGGAACACTACTTACAATTAAGACTACGGCCCTCATTACGACCCTGGCGGAAATCGAAAAACGATGGCGGAAATGCAATACCGCCATCGAATAGCGCTCGGTGCGACTATGACCCGTCACCGCAAAGTACGATGCCATTAGCGACACCGTAGTGAACGCCAACGCTAACTGCACCAAGTACGCGCGCGTGCGCCATGCCAAACCGTAAATACCACCATGGCGCAAGGGTACGCGAATTCCGACCCTAGCGGACATGTACCTAACGCCATCAAGCACGGCATCGCGAATCAACCGTAAACGGCCCCACTGAGTGCCTGTACACCGCTCCCTGCCCACAAAGTACAACTCCCCGTAGGTGCAATGAAGTCACAATGCAACCAGTGAAATGTACAAGTCACCCATGCATGCCAACGAACAAAAGATTCACAAGAGGGGCCAATGGGAGCTGCAGGGGACAGATGGACGAATACAGAAGCCATTCCAATGGACATGACCACAGTCCCCACCAGAAACGCACGCAAACACAGGCACCTGTGACCAGCAATATTCCGAAAATCACATCATTCACCAGTCCACCTGGCTGACCGGCATCTGTTACACAAAACCCAATCCCCGCCCTGAGCATGACACATTCAAACTGTCATATTGGCAGCCCCCATCCCTGACCTCACTGGGCTTCGTAGGCAAACGCGCCCAGCACAGTACCACGCAACTAACTCCGAAGCTGGAACCCAATGCAGATCTCCTCACAATACATCGCTCCCCAATAGGAATATGCCACATCACTCGCAAAGAAGAACGCTACACGGCCATATCAGAATAGAAATTAATGCACAACAAATCACCAAGCCCATACAGCATTAGGCCATGAACTCCAAAACACATTTCACCATTGTGGGCTGCATCCGCAAGAAATGATCAGCTACTACTTGTGTGACGCCCTGTTCCATCATGGTACACAGAGCCACATTCACGTACGAAAAGGCAACATGGAAGCGCACAGAACCGCAGGGCCGTCCCAATGGGGAGGCACTAGTCCAGCTGAAAGGCCGAAATGTTGCTCCGAGCCACTAGTACTGCGTAAGGGCATGTGGCCATTGGCGATCGTCCATAAGATCGTAATGCTGCTCCACTGATTAACACGAAGCAGCAGGTGTCGGGAGTAAAAGCCATCTGCAGGAGTGGCATACAGATGGCAGTGGCAAAAGGGGAGGAGATACCTGTCAACCAAAAGAAAAGAAAAAGAACAGAATGGCCATCAGAACTACATTCGAACAACTCACTTCAATGATCACACTAAATCCACAGCCATATGCATGCTAGCCCACTCCAAAGGATCATCACCACCCAAAACCACTTGCGACTCATAACCATCTATATCGAGGTGTAAACACCATCACAAACGAGTGTACCTGTGCATGCGTCTGTCAAAACAGAATCCATCAGATGGGAATGTTAACGTGCATGGACACAAGTGTCTGAAGGCGCGTCGAGAAAGGGAGGGCTCAACAAGGCCGATAGACGATGGTCCCACTATGGCAGCCCTGCATCACATAGCGCAGGGGAGGCGGATAGATTCCAAGAAGCCCTGTACATGGCAAACTCTGTATCAAATCATCTGTCCCATGCATCCATTCATCATTCCCTCATCCCGTATAAAACGCCTGAATATTTACTCACATAACATTAGAAATATCCATTGAGTCTGTGCGTTATGCAGCCTGCAAAATCCACAGTGCCCCAGCCCGTAATTCCAGTGTTGTGAAGTAACATGTATTTGGGAACGTCCGGCCTCATCGCCCACGTCGCTATTGCGCATCCCAAACTATTCATATCAATCATTGCATCCTCGCCATGGCCCCTGTCCCAAGGACATTGAACAATAGAACGTTATATTTGCAGTCAGACCTGTGGGCATCTCCTCGCCGCTAGCTGAAAACCGAAAGCGCCGCCTTCGAATTCCTCATTTGCAACATCACGTCGAAAAGGCATCTGTGGCCGTTGAAATCACAAATTAATCCATCTAGTGCGGCTGTGTGTGAAAATGGCAACTGCCTTCACCACAATGGGACGCCCCGCCCGTCGTTGCAACTCGGTACAGTGATGCATGAGGGCCACCGTTACTCGAGTACTACGTTCCACTGACCCTTCACAAGTCTGTTCGCGACTGCAAAGATTGTATGTGAAACAATGGGACCATAGCCGAATGAACATATCAACCAATGTTACACGGCCATCGGGTACAAATACATGATTGCAATAGCAAGATGCCATTCCTCGAATTGCAGCGTTGTGTGCGGGACGTGCTCGCCCAAAGGGGAGAGCAGCTTGCACAGGTGGAATGAATCACCACAGGTGGAGGCCATACAGCCTGAAAACACATAAATTGCACACCCAGTCTCCTCCACAACCACACCCACTCCGAAATGCTACCGGCAGGACTCGCGATGTTGGCCTGGGGGACCTGATAGCACTGCAAGTACTCCAACTCCAAGAAGAAGACGAACACCAACTACAACCGGCCGCACGGAGGAGACGCAGGAGGAGGAGGAGGGCAAGGCAGGGCCAGCAAGGGCCGCCAGCACAGCCACTACCACCACGCAGGCAGCCCGCAATCCACGCCTCCGAGCACATCCGTTCAACCTCACTGATGAGCAGATCCACACCCTCTACCGTTTGGACCGGGCACCATAGCCGCCATTGTGGACATGACACAGGCTGACCTTGTCAGCATGATAGATAGCCCAACCGCCATCCCACCCTACTGAAGGTGGTGTCTGTACTCCACTTCCTGGCCACAGGCACCTACCAGCACACAGTCGGACAGTTGCATGGCATTTCACAGCCACTGTTCTCACGGACACTATTGCAAGTGCTCGATGCCCTCCTGCAGCACGCAGACGACTACATCTCCTACCACGCTCGGAGCAGGAAATTACCAACACAAAGTGGGATTCCATGCACTTGCCGGCATACCGGTTGCATTGGTGCCATCGACTGCACCATGTGGAATTGGTCGTCCACATGCCATGGAGGCCAGTACCGCAACCGAAACAATTTCTTCCTGAATGTACAAATGGTGTGTGACTCCAACAGGATCATTACACATTGTTGTGCCCGATTCCCTGGATCACCCATGATTCTATGGTCTTGAGGAACTCTACAATACCACGCTACATGGAGCGACACGCAGGGAACAGATCCTGGCTACTCGGTGAGTCTCATTACATGCATGATAATGTGGGGTATGTGATTCGGCAATGACCTGGCAGGAAGGGGGGGGGGTGTGCGTACGTAGCAATGGCATTCCACATCATACGTTTATCGTCCACATACAGGTGATGCTGGATATCCACTGAAGAGATGGCTCCTCACACCAGTCCGGAACCCACGGGACCAGCATGAGGAGGACTACACCATGCCCACTCACGTACCCGTGTAGTCATTGAACAGGCATTCGGCCTACTGAAGACTCGTTTCCGCTGCCTCAGCAGGTCTGGCGGGGCACTCCTGTACCGCCATGAGAAGGTTGCAAAGATGGTGATGGCATGTGTCATGCTCCACAACATGTGCGTACGTAGAAATGTGCCCATGCCCCTGACGCAGAACTGCAAGCACCTGATGATGGTCATGATGAGGGTGGGGATGTGGCAGCACCTCAAGGAGTCTGCGAGGCACCGGAGGGCCGTGACATTCGTCAGCATCTCATTGATGCATGCTTCTAGCACTCACGCCTGGTGGCTGATACATGGACACGGACTCGTGGCACTGTGTGTGTCTGGTACATGCACAATATGGACTGTACGCCTATGATGGCCTAGTACACAAAGATCATTGTCCACACATCTCATTGGTTGATCGTGCATTGTTTATGGCATATGTGATATCATATTGAACACCCTATCGACCCGCCACCCAAGTGAGCCCAACACACCCCCTCCACCCTCCTACCTCCCCCGAACACCAGTGTCCAAAGATGCTCATTGTCAGTGGGCTGTCGCTATTGCAAGCCCCCTCTGCGGGTATCAGGGGCACCCCTGCTGTGGAGCGCAGGTTCCTCCCAGATCTACGTTGGGGGCTGCCCTGGACGGAACTTGCAACGGATGATGTCTCTGCCTGCTCACGTCCATGCATGTCCCTAAGGGTTTGTGAGAGTTCAGTGAGCACACGGCGCACTGCGGCAAGTTCGGCACATACGTCTTTTGGACGTCGCATGCAGTTCCCCCTCAGGCTCTCGGTGCTTCTCTCCATTTGGACTCTCAGGCTCTCGGTGCTTCTCTCCATTTGGACTCCTCAGGCTCTCGTGCTACTCTCCATTTGTGCCTTGTGTCTCTGTACTTCCTCTCCATTTCTGCCCTAAGTGTCTCAGTTGATGTTTCTATGTCTGCCTTAGTGCCCCACACTCATCGGCATGGTCCTTGAGGAGCGTGGCCAGTTGCTGCTGTTGCACGATTAACTGGTCGAGGGACTGTTGCCTCTGCTGGGCCATGGCCATTTGCGGGGTGTCACAGAGGGCTGTTGACCTCATGTTGCCTTGCCACAGGGCTTGTGGGGATGGCCAGTCGTCGTCTTGTGGGTGCCCTGCGTGGTATCCTCATGTTGTACGGGATGGGACAGACAGGGGATTGGGACAGGTCATGGATGGATCTGACTTGCGACATCCCCGTCTTCTGTGTCGGAGCATGCTGCCATCAATGGGGTGTCACCTATGGTGCTGCTGCCACCAGAGGCAGTGCCTTCTGTGGCATCCGTTGGGGGGACCTGTGGTGGTGGTGTTGTGGCATGCTGGCTGCTGGGTGCCTGTTGATGTTCCCTCCTCTGTGCTGCCACCTGATTTGTGCTGCTGCCGTGTCTTGATGCGTGCAGCTGAGGTGGAGGGTCTTTGGCCGTTGTCTTGGCCCTCTTTGCAGGTGTGCTGGTAGGGGTGTCCTGATGCTCGTCGTTTGGATCGGACCCTGTGGTGGAGTAAAGGAGGGCGAGGGTTATTAATGGGTCTGTGGGTATTGGAATGGCATTGTATCACATGCATTGGGGTGGTACCTGAGGGTGATTTGGGTCGGGGCCTTGGAGGTGCTTTCATTTGTGTGTGGAGTGAGGGTGCAGTTGTTTGGCAGCCTGCAGTTAGGGTGTGCCTGCTGCACGTGTAGTGGGTGTTTTAGGGGTTTTTAATTATTTATGTATTTATTGTGAGTTTTAAAGTGCGCTATCAGGCCGATGTGTGTGGACGTTCTCCTGGACATGTGTTTCTGTTGCACTATGTGGACACATGGTACTTCACATGATTGGACATTGTGGATTTAGCATTGTTTTATTTTGGCCCACCTACCTGAATCTTCGGATGTCTGCACTCCTTTCTCCATCCTCCCGACTCCCTCTATGCTCTCCATTCTGATGGTGGAGGCACAGATTTCTTCCCAGGGGGTCAACTTGATGGGTGATTCAGGACCTCCCCGGTGGCTGTGGCAATGTTGCGGTTGGCAGAAAGTATGCTGCGGACGCGTATCCGCAGGTCGTCCCATCGCTTTCTGCATTGCTGTGGGTTGCGGGGTGCGGTCCCCACCGCACTTACACGCTGTGCCACCAGAGCCCATATGGCCTTCTTGTTCGCAAGTGCCGTCCTGGTCATTTGCGTGGAGAAGACGACGGCAGCATTCTCCTGGAGGGTCTCTGTTAGCACGGTGAGTTCCTCACGGGAGAAGTGGACCTGCCGCTTGCGGTCGCACGCTTTCTTCGCTACTTTTCCCATTTTTCTTGGTTTCGCTAGGGTGGATGACGGGTTGGGGTGTGTCTCAGGGTAGTGTTTTTAGTGGTTGTGTGGATTTTGTGGTTTTATAGGTGTACGGCGGGATGTTTCCCGTTCCGGGCCCATGTTTTTACTTCCGTTTCCGTATATTTACGGTCACTGTACTTTCCGGTTGGCGCTCACTGCGGTGTCCGCTGTGATGGGTGGCGGTATTGCACCTAGGGCGCCGTACGGCGGCGGTGTGGGCCGTTTTGGGGTCATTTCCGCCATCGCGGACTTTGCACTTCCGCCATGGCGTGGTGCTCGTGCCCGATGGGTCGGAATGGGCCGCACTTTGCTCCATCGTGCAATGGCGGAAACGCTATTTACGCTGTGGCGGTCCGGTCAGTCACTTTCCGCCAGGGTCGTAATGAGGGCCTACAAGTCTAAGTATAATTTCACCTTTGGTACTAGCCGGTTCTACACTGTAATGTGGTAGCAGTGGCTGGGCAGCCAGACTTATGTCAAGAGTAACGTGAGCAGTACAAGGGGTTACACAAAGGTCTAGCAATCACAGTGGTTCAAACAAACACTTACTCAAGGTTTCTTGGTAAAAGAATATACATTTATTTACACAGTAAAATGGAAAACATTCTTATAGTAAGAGCAGCTCAATATCACAATCTAATATACTACAATACACAAACAATACACAAACAATAGGTTTCTGAACAAGTTTAGCTCCTTTAAAGTGGGACCAAAATGGCACTTCAATTACTTTTAAAAAGGGGTAAAAAGACAAGGTTAAAAGAATCAGAAGCACAAATACTTTCAGAGGTAGGGCAAATAGTTTCAGTTCACTACAACCAGCAATTCAATTCAATAGGCCTGGGCCAAAGTCAATGGTTCAGAGTCTTCGATAGAATAACACAGTTCTGGTAGTAAACGGTTAAGTCTTTGCCACGGTTTTTAGAAGTAGTTGGTCAGACGAAAAGTTAGATGTTGGTTTAGGGAAGGACAAGCCTTCAAAGTTGGGAAAGTTTCACAAACTTTCACCGCGGCAGAAAGGATTTCCTGACCGCATTTGCACAGTACCTTTAAGATGAAGAAAGCTGTAGCTGAGGCAGTTGTTCCTGGCAGACCTGCAGATCTCGCTGTTCCTGAGCTTCAGTCGTGGAGACAAGAAGGAGGACGTCGGAGGTTCCTGCACTGCCCAGGGAAGAGGGCCAGAAGCTTGGCAAACGTTGGTTTAAGGTGTGAGTGCCTTAAAGTCCACAAGCTGGTTTCCTTCTCACTGGCTATCCAGTTTTCAGCAGCACTCTGAGAAAATTCGACCAGTTGAGACGGTGTCCAGGTGGCTTGCGAGTTGGTTGTTCCCACCAAACTCAGGGAAGAAGTTATCCTTGAGCTTCTCTGTCAATGGAGTTTCAGGCAATTCGGACCTGCAGCAGGGCTTCACCGGTGGACCAGGAGTTGCAGCAGTCGTCTTCCTTCAGCTCGTCTTCGGTTCTTTCGTTCCAGTGGTCGACTCTGCTTTCCAAGTCCCAGAGACCTGCTTTTAAACAGTTTTCTCCCATTCATCCAGCCTAGCTGTCACTCACCCAGCAGGGTGGCTGTCCTTGCCAGACAGTCAGCCAGCCAATCACACCAGAGTGCATTTGGGTCTCCTAGGAGACTAAGCACAGGGAGTTTTGGGCAACCTCCCTCACATCCTGTCCACCCCAGACACTCAGGCGCCAGAGGAGGGCTTCAGCACTGAAGCCCGCCAAAGCCAATGAACAAAGGACCAAACCTGGTTTGGCGCACAGAGACAAACACTAGAAGGACCTTTCCTAAAAGAAATGGTGAAAAAAGTTGACTGGAGTCTGTTTTTACAGATAGGCTTGGTGCCATATTGAAAACATGGCTGACCCGATTTTTAGCTACCGTGATCGCGGTCGGGAAAAATCATGGTAGTCTGTTCTAAACCACTGCCACCAGCCATTTCAAGAGGAAAGGGTAACATTTGACTGTTACATGAGTGTTTAGACTCAGGGAATGCTAAGCAACCCCTCCAGCACTCTATAGGAGATAGTGTGTGCTGGGTCTGTAAATTTAAAAAGACTAGTAAAGTCAATTTAACTTTACATGCTCTGGGAGACAGTAGTCAGTCCCAGAGAAGGTATTTAAACCTTGGGAGTCTGAAAACACCCTGTGCCACTGCACTGAAGGTGCTGTGTGACACACAGAAAAAGATGATGCCTATGGAGTTGTTTAAAAACTCCATATCCAAAGAACACAAAAGTAAAACACACATCAAAATACATGGAAGAGTGGGAAAAAAGGCTCACACTCTTCCCAGGTAAAAAATAAAATCCTAGAAATCCAGCAAAGTTGCTGGGGTCTCAAAAGGTAAGGGAAATTAGCCATTCTGGAGAATTCTCCCTAACACTCGCCCCCCCAGACTAAGGGACAGGAGGATTTAATCCACTCCTGGATGAATCTCCTTACTCCAGTCGGTCAAACATCCTGGAGAGACCATCAGCATTTTGGTGGTGACACCCTGACCTGTGTTCAATGGTAAAATCAAACCCTTGCAGGCTGATTGACCATCTCAGTAGTTTTGGGTTTTCCCCTTTCATTTGCATCAACCATCTCAAGGGTTGGTGGTCTGTCTGAATCACAAAAGTAGATCCATACAAGTATGGTCTAAACTTCTTCAGTGACCACACAATAGCAAAACATTCACTTCAATGGTTGCCCACCTTGTTTCAGGTTCCTTCAGCTTCCTGCTGATGAAGCAAATGGGGTGCTCCCTACCTTTCTCATCCAGCTGACTCAGAACTGCCACCTATACCTGTATTGGAAGCATCTGTCTGCACAATGAAGGTTTGGTTGTAGTCAGGAGCTCTTAGGACTGGAGCTTGACAAAGGGCTTTCTTTAGGCCTTCAAATGCTTGAGTGCACTCCTCATTCCACCTGACCTTTTTAGGAAATTTGGGAGAGGAGACCACATTCAAGGGAGAAGCTATGGTCCCATAGTTCTCTATGAAGTTCCTATAGTAACCAGTGAGGCCTAGGAAGGCTCTCACTTGGGTTTGAGTAGTAGGGGTGGCCCAGTTTTGTACAGCTTGTACTTTGCTAGGCAATGGCCTGATTTCACCTCCTCCTACCTCATGTCCAAGGTAGACCACTTTGCTCTGACAAATTTGACATTTACTTGCCTTTATGGTCAGATGGGCCTGCTCAAGAACCTGCAAAACATATCCTAAGTGGTCAACATGTTCTTTCCAAGTAGGGCTGAACACTGCAATGTCATCCAAGTATGCCATGCAGAAGTCCTCCATCCCATTCAGAACTTGATTAACCATCCTTTGGAATGTTCAGGAGGTGCATTCTTTAGTCCAAAAGGCATTACCTTAAACTGGTAGAGCCTGCTGGGGTTGAGAATGCAGTTTTCTCCTTGGCATGGTCTGTCAGGGCTATTTTCCAATAGCCTGAAGTGAGATCAAATGTACTGAGGTACTTGGCTGAACCAAGTTTGTCCACCAGTTCATCTGTCCTTGGTAAAGGGATGGGCATCAGTCTTTGTGACTGCATTAAGAGCTCTATAGTCCACACAGAATCTCAACTCTTTGGATCCTGCCTTTGGCACTAGTACAACTGGACTAGACCATGGACTTGTAGAGGGCTCTATTACCCCGAGATCAAGCATCTTGTTGACCTCCTCCTTTATGTGGGATCTTACATGATCTGACATTCCTGTAACCTCTGCTTTTAACAGGTAAACAGTCACCAGTGAGAATATCATGCTGGCCCCAAGGGGTCAAGCCTGGTGATAGTGAAAACAGGGAGGCAAACTGATTTAACAGAACTTGCACTCCTCCTGTTGTTCAGGTGTCAGATTAGAAGAGAGATTGACTCCTTCTATCTTCTCATCTAAAGGCTGTCCTCTGAGTAGGTCAGGTAGAGGTTCACTCTCCTCCTCCTCTTGAGCTGAAGCTAGAAGCAAAGCCCACTTCTGGTCTTGAGACATAAGCTTTTAAACGGTTGGTGTGAAAGACTCTGGGGCCTCCTTAGGATTGCCTAAGTCCACCAGATAGTTGACCTCTCCAAGTTTTCCACACAACCTTGAAGGGTCCTATCCATTTGTCCTGTAAGGCCCTCTGCCTTGTAGGACCATAACTAAAACTTGCT
>CM010938.2:85441755-85470576 GCA_002915635.3 Ambystoma mexicanum | reverse complement strand
CTTCTCTCCATTTGGACTCTCAGGCTCTCAGTGCTAACTCTCCATTTGTGGCCTTAGTGTCTCTGTACTTCTCTCCATTTCTGCCTAAGTGTCTCAGTTGATGTTTCTATGTCTGCCTTAGTGCCCCACACTCATCGGCATGGTCCTTGAGGAGCGTGGCCAGTTGCTGCTGTTGCACGATTAACTGGTCGAGGGACTGTTGCCTCTGCTGGGCCATGGCCATTTGCGGGGGTGTCACAGGAGGGGCTGTTGACGTTCATGTTGCCTTGCCACAGGGCTTGTGGGGGATGGCCAGTCGTCGTCTTGTGGTGCCCCTGCGTGGTATCCTCATGTTGTACGGGATGGGACAGACAGGGGGATTGGGAGACAGGTCATGGATGGAATCTGACTTCGACATCCCCGTCTTCTGTGTCGGAGCATGCTGCCATCAATGGGGTGTCACCTATGGTGCTGCTGCCACCAGAGGCAGTGCCTTCTGTGGCATCCGTTGGGGGGACCTGTGGTGGTGGTGTTGTGGGCATGCTGGCTGCTGGGGTGCCTGTTGATGTTTCCTCCTCTGTGCTGCCACCTGAATTTGTGCTGCTGCCGTGTCTTGATGCGTGCAGCTGAGGTGGAGGGTCTTTGGCCGTTGGTCTTGGCCCTCTTTGCAGGTGTGCTGGTAGGGTGTCGCTGATGCTCGTCGTTTGGATCGGACCCTGTGGTGGAGTAAAGGAGGGCGAGGGTTATTAATGGGTCTGTGGGTATTGGAATGGCATTGTATCACATGCATTGGGTGGTACCTGAGGTGATTTGGGTCGGGGCCTTGGAGGTGCTTTCATTTGTGTGTGGAGTGAGGGTGCAGTTGTTTGGCAGCCTGCAGTTAGGGTGTGCCTGCTGCACGTGTAGTGGGTGTTTTAGGGGTTTTTAATTATTTATGTATTTATTGTGAGTTTTAAAGTGCGCTATCAGGGCCGATGTGTGTGGACGTTCTCCCTGGACATGTGTTTCTGTTGCACTATGTGGACACATGGTACTTCACATGATTGGACATTGTGGATTTAGCATTGTTTTATTTGGCCCACCTACCTGAATCTTCGGATGTCTGCACTCCTTTCTCATCCCTCCGACTCCTCTATGCTCTCCATTCTGATGGTGGAGGCACAGATTTCTTCCCAGGGGGTCAACTTGATGGGTGATTCAGGACCTCCCCGGGTGGCTGTGGCAATGTTGCGGTTGGCAGAAAGTATGCTGCGGACGCGTATCCGCAGGTCGTCCCATCGCTTTCTGCATTGCTGTGGGTTGCGGGTGCGGTCCCCACCGCACTTACACGCTGTGCCACCAGAGCCCATATGGCCTTCTTGTTCGCAAGTGCCGTCCTGGTCATTTGCGTGGAGAAGACGACGGCAGCATTCTCCTGGAGGGTCTCTGTTAGCAGGTGAGTTCCTCACGGGAGAAGTGGACCTGCCGCTTGCGGTCGCACGCTTTCTTCGCTACTTTTCCCATTTTTCTTGGTTTCGCTAGGGTGGATGACGGGTTGGGGTGTTCTCAAGGGTAGTGTTTTTAGTGGTTGTGTGGATTTTGTGGTTTTATAGGTGTACGGCGGGATGTTTCCCGTTCCGGGCCCATGTTTTTACTTCCGTTTCCGTATATTACGGTCACTGTACTTTCCGGTTGGCGCTCACTTGCGGTGTCCGCTGTGATGGGTGGCGTATTGCACCTAGGGCGCCGTACGGCGCGGCGTGTGGGCCGTTTGGGGTCATTTCGCCATCGCGGACTTTGCAACTTCCGCATGGCGTGGTGCTCGTGCCGATGGTCGGAATGGGCCGCACTTTGCTCCATCGTTGCAATGGCGGAAACGCTATTTACGCTGTGGCGGTCCGGTCAGGTCACTTTCCGCCAGGGTCGTAATGAGGGCCTACAAGTCTAAGTATAATTTCACCTTTGGGTACTAGCCGGTTCTACACTGTAATGTGGTAAGCAGTGGCTGGGCAGCCAGAACTTATGTCAAGAGTAACGTGAGCGAGTACAAGGGGTTACACAAAGGCTAGCAATCACAGTGGTTCAAACAACACTTACTCAAGGTTTCTTGGTAAAAAGAATATACATTATTTACACAGTAAAAATGGAAAACATTCTTATAGTAAGAGCAGCTCAATATCACAATCTAATATACTACAATACACAAACAATACACAAACAATAGGTTTCTGAACAAGTTTAGCTCCTTTAAAGTGGGACCAAAATGGCACTTCAATTACTTTTAAAAAGGGGTAAAAAGACAAGGTTAAAAGAATCAGAAGCACAAATACTTTCAGAGGTAGTGCAAATAGTTTCAGTTCACTACAACCAGCAATTCAATTCAATAGGCCTGGGCCAAAGTGAATGGTTCAGAGTCTTCGATAGGATAGCACAGTTCTAGTAGTAAACGGTAAAGTCTTTGCCACGGATTTTAGAAGTAGTTGGTCAGACGAAAAGTTAGATGTTGGTTTAGGGAAGGACAAGCCTTCAAAGTTGGGAAATGTTCCCAAACTTTCACCGCGGCAGTAAGGATTTCCTGACCGCATTTGCACAGTACCTTTAAAGAGAAGGAAAGCTGTAGCTGAGGCAGTTGTTCCTGGCAGACCCTGCAGATCTCGCTGTTCCTGAGCTTCAGTCGTGGAGACAAGAAGGAGGACGTCAGGAGGTTCCTGCACTGCCCAGGGAAGAGGGCAGAAGCTTGGCAAAACGTTGGTTTAAGGTGTGAGTGCCTTAAAGTCCACGGGCTGGTTTCCTTCTCACTGGCTATCCAGTTTTCAGCAGCACTCTGCAGAAAATCCGACCAGTTCAGAGACGGTGTCCAGGTGGCTTGCAAGTTGGTTGTTCCCACCAATCTCAGGTGAAGAAGTTATCCTTGCTTCTCTGTCAATGGAGTTTCAGGCAATTCGGACCTGCAGCAGGGCTTCACCGGTGGACCAGGAGTTGCAGCAGTCGTTTTCCTTCAGCTCGTCTTCGGTTCTTTCGTTCCAGTGGTCGACTCTCCTTTCCAAGTCCCAGAGACCTGCCTTTAAACAGTTTTCTCCCATTCACCCTGGCCTAGCTGTCACTTACCCAGCAGGGTGGCTGTCCTTGCCAGACAGTCAGCCAGCCAATCACACCAGAGTGCATTTGGGTCTCCTAGGAGACTAAGCACAGGGGGTTTTGGGCAAATCCCTCACATCCTGTCCACCCCAGACACTCAGGCGCCAGAGGAGGGCTTCAGCACTAAAGCCCGCCAAAAGCCATGAACAAACGGACCAAACCTGGTTTGGCGCACAGTGACAAACACTAGAAGGACCTTTCCTAAAAGAAATGGTGAAAAAAGTTGACTGGAGTCTGTTTTTACAGATAGGCCTTGGGTGCCGTATTGGAAAACATAGCTGACCCGATTTTTAGCTACCGGTGATCGCGGTCAGGAAAAATCATGGTAGTCTGTTCTAAACCACTGCCACCAGCCATTTCAAGAGGGAAAGGGTAACATTTGACTATTACATGAGTGTTTAGACCCAGGGAATTCTAAGCAACCCCTCCAGCACTCTATAGGAATATAGTGTGTGCTAGGTCTGTAAATTTAAAAAGACTAGTAAAGTCAATTTAACTTTACATGCTCTGGGAGACAGTAGTCAGTCCCAGAGAAGGTATTTAAACCTTGGGGAGTCCAAAAGACACCCCTGTGCCACTGCACTAAAGGTGCTGTGTGACACACAGGAAAAAAGATGATGCCTATGGAGTTGTTTAAAACCCCATATCCAAAGAACACAAAAGTAAAACACACATCAAAATACATGGAAGAGTGGGAAAAAAGGCTCACACTCTTCCCAGATAAAAAATAAAATCCTAGAAATCCAGCAAAGTTGCTGGGGGTCTCAAAAGGTAAGGGAAATTTGCAAATTCTGGAGAATTCTCACTAACACTGGCCCCCCCAGACTAAGGGACAGGAGGATTTAATCCACTCCTGGATGAATCTCTTTACTCCAGTCGGTCAAACATCCTGGAGAGACCATCAGCATTTTGGTGTTGACACCCAGACCTGTGTTCAATGGTAAAATCAAACCCTTGCAGGCTGATTGACCATCTCAGTAGTTCAGGGTTTTCCCCTTTCATTTGCATCAACCATCTCAAGGGTTGGTGGTCAGTCTGAATCAAAAAAGTAGATCCATACAAGTATGGTCTAAACTTCTTCAGTGACCACACAATAGCAAAACATTTTCTTTCAATGGTTGCCCACCTTGTCTCACGTTCCTTCAGCTTCCTGCTGATGAAGCAAATGGGTGCTCCCTACCTTTCTCATCCAGCTGACTCAGAACTGCACCTATACCTTTATTGGAAACATCTGTTTGCACAATGAAGGTTTAGTTGTAGTCAGGAGCTCTTAGGACTGGAGCTTGACAAAGGGCTGTTTTAAGGCCTTCAAATGCTTGATTGCACTCCTCATTCCACCTCACCTTTTTAGGAAATTTGGGTGAGGAGATCACATTCAAGGGAGAAGCTATGGTCCCATAATTCTCTATGAAGTTCCTATAGTAACCAGTGCGGCCTAAGAAGGCTCTCACCTGGGTTTGAGTAGTAGGGGTGGCCCAGTTTTGCACAGCTTGTACCTTACTAGACAATGCCCTGATTTCACCTCCTCCTACCTCATGTCCAAGGTAGACCACTTTGCTCTGACATATTTTACACTTACTTGCCTTTATGTTCAGGTGGGCCTGATCAAGAACCTGCAAAACATATCCTAAGTGGTCAACATGTTCTTTCCAAGTAGGGCTGGACACTGCAATGTCATCCAAGTATGCCACGCAGAAATCCTCCATCCCATTCAGAACTTGATTCACCATCCTTTGGAATGTTGCAGGTGCATTCTTTAGTCCAAAAGGCATTACCTTAAACTGGTAGAAGCCTGCTGGGTTTGAGAATGCAGTTTTCTCCTTGGCATGGTCTGTCTGTGCTATTTTCCAATAGCCTGAAGTGACATCAAATGTACTGAGGTACTTGGCTGAACCAAGTTTGTCCACCAGTTCATCTGTCCTTGGTAAAGGGTGGGCATCAGTCTTTGTGACTACATTAAGAGCTCTACAGTCCACACAGAACTCCTTGGATCCTGCCTTTGGCACTAGTACAACTGGACTAGACCATGGACTTGTAGAGGGCTCTATTACCCAGAGTTCAAGCATCTTGTTGACCTCCTCCTTTATGTGGGTTCTTACATTATCTGACATCCTGTAACCTCTGCTTTTAACAGGTAAACAGTCACCAGGGAGAATATCATGCTGGCCACAAGGGGCCAAGCCTGGTGATAGTGAAAAGAGGGAGGCAGTCTGATTTAACAGAAGCTTGCACTCCTCCTGTTGTTCAGGTGTCAAATTAGAAGAGAGGTTGACTCCTTCTATCTTCTCATCTAAAGGCTGTCCTCTGAGTAGGTCAGGTAGAGGTTCACTCTCCTCCTCCTCTTGAGCAAAGCTCCCACTTCTGATCTTGAGTCATAAGCTTTTAGACGGTTGGTGTGAAAGACTCTGCGGGCCTCCTTAGGTTTGCCTAACTCCACCAGATAGTTGAACTCTCCAAGTTTTCCCACAACCTTGAAGGGTCCTATCCATTTCTCCTGTAAGGCCCTCTGCCTTGTAGGCACCATAACTAAAACTTGCTGGTCTTGAGTAAACTCAACCATGTTGGCCTTCTGGTCATGCCAATGTTTGACCTGAGCCTGACCAGCTTTTAAGTTATCTGATGCTTCTGCCATCATGTGTGACATTCTCCTCTGGAGACCTATCACATAGTCAGTGGCTCTCACTGGCTTGGAGGAAGGAGCACTCTCCAACCCCTCCTTAATTAGGGCCAATGGACCTCTAACTGGATGGCCATAGAGAAGCTCAAAGGGACTAAATCCAACTCCATCCTGAGGGACTTCTCTATACACAAAGAGAAGGCATGGCAGTAGAAGGTCCCACTTTATTCTAAGGGGTTCCTCTAAAGCACCTATCATGCTCCTTATTGTACGGTTAAACCTCTCTACCAATCCATTTGTCTGGGGTTGGTAGGCAGTTGAGAACTTGTAAGTTACTCCACAGTTCTTCCACATGGCCTGCATGTAGTGGGACATAAAATGATATCCCCTGTCAGAGATAACTTCTTTAGGAAAACCTACCCTGGTAAAAATATCAAATAGGGCCTTAGGAACAGCCTGAGTGGTAACAGTCCTCATAGGTATTGATTCAGGATACCTAGTTGCATGATCTACTATAACCAGGATAAACCTGTTTCCTAAAGAGGTTGGAGGGTCTAAGGGACCAACAATGTCGATTCCTAGCCTCTCAAAAGGGACTCCCACCACTGGGATGAGGCACCAAAGGTGCCACATTCTTGGCTCCACTCTTGCCAGAGGTTTGGCAAGTGTGACAGCTCCTACGAACTTGTCTACTTCAGACCCCAACTTAGGCCAGTAGAAATACAGAGAGAGCCTTTCTTTGGTTTTCTTGAAACTCAAGTGACTAGCTAAATGTATCTCATGGGTTAACTGTAGGAACTGGAGTCTGCTTTCCAGAGGCACTACAAGCCTTCTGTAGTCCCCTGGGATATACTCAGTTGGTTCACTGTAGAAGAGGCCATCTTCCCAGTACAACCTATGCTTCCCTGGCTCTTGCCCATCCAGCTGGGAAGCTGCCTGTTGGCGAAGACCTTCAAGAGTAGGACACTCTCTTTGACCTCTGCTGAAGTCTGCCCTACAGGGTCCACCTTCTGCCAGTAAAGACTGCAGCTCAGTGTTACGCTCACCTGGTTCCCACGGGGGCGTCGACCGGAACTGGGCCGCTGTTATTTCCACCAGCGTGACGTGTAGCGCCGAGATGACTGACTGGACTGGCCCGCTCAGCCTAGTTTGTCTGGCTTGCAAGAATATTCTTCTGCAAAGGAGAAGAGGAATTAACCACCCGTGGAATTGAGTGTCAACCCACCTTCCCCACTCCCGTTGTCTTCCCACTGATCTCTCTTGATGTTCCTCCTTAGTCTCACCTGATGGTTTGGAAGGATGAGCTCTCCATCCTGCGTCGACCGCAGGGGCGCGTCGATGACCAGTTACTTCACTGGCGTAGAGGAATTGGTGAGTTCCAGTATTGACTCTAAAGTCCAATTGTTCATAAGAGTTCAAATGTCTGCTCTTCACTCTGTCGATTCCTTGCAGGTTGCCGATTAATCCACTCGAAGATTTCCAAATGGCACTCGGTAAGATTCAGGTAAGTCTATTGTGTTTTTCCCCTTAGGGGCCGGGGTACGGCGATGAAGCAGAGTTGACTGCGCCGACCCGAAATGAGGTGAGTACCCTCCGTGGTAATCAGGTAAGTCCTTGGGGGTAGCTTGTATGGCCTTGGAGAGTCCCCTCGCTCACCTTGCTGTCTTTGTCTCCTTAGGTGTCGGAGGGCGGCTGCGAGATGGAGAGAGCGTGATGGAATGCTGAAGAACCACCAAGCAGGTGAGTTCAGTGTGGCGCCGTAGAAAGCGAAGCGATGCTTCAAGGACTTCTGTCTTTCAATTCCATGGCGAAATGGATCAGGATTCAGGTAAGGATTAAAGATAAAACTCCTGTTCTAACCTTTATTCTTTTGTCTTCTTGTTTCAGGAGTCCCAGGACTGAAGCGGGCGTGGCTGAAGACTGGAGCTGCTGAAAACACGGTGAGCGTTACGCTGCAGCAAGCAGAATAACGCGAAGCACGTGTGGCTGTCCGGGTGTGGTTTAAATAGCCTTGGAAGAAGATCCAGGTAAGTATTCTTCCACAGCCCCACCCAAGTAACAAAATAGTCCCTTCAGAAAAATAGTCCCTCCTAAGCCTCATTTGGCTTGAGTCTTCATGCAGCATGGTCTGCCTCAGGTGAGTATGCAGCATGGTCTGCTTCAGGTAAGTTATCAATAATGAGCCTGGTGCCCATGGCGCCAGGACTGACTTTATCTTTATGAGCCTGGCGCCATAGGTGCCAGGACTGTACCCAAACAGCGCCTAACTGGGGCTTTTGGGCATGCTCCAAGTGGCATGATGCCTGCTTCCGGGGCTGCTGGGCCTGGTCTGGTCTTCCGGGGGCAGGCATCATAACACTCAGGGTGGTCTGCGGGATCCAGATCTCCAACAGCGGCAAGATCCTCTTCCAGCTCTGACTCCTCAGCAGCTGATTCAACCATTGCAGGTTGTTCCTCACACTCAGTCTCTACTGGTGGAGGAGTAACAGGTGTGACTTCGGACAGTACGCTAGGGGATGTCCTTATGGGTAGCACAGGAGTGCTGGCTGGTTTCTTCCTTGAGGTTTTAGGTTTCCCCTTTTCCTCCTTCGTTGAAATTGCAGTCAGTAAGTCCTTTGGACTGGGGGTTATAGTTTCCTCTATAATCTCCCCTTGAGAGCCCCTTAAGGTACTCTTTCTGGCCTTCCTAGTCTGCTCCTGTTTCCTTTCGATGGGAAGCCTGGGGGTGCTTGATACAACTCTAAGAGTTTTTAAGTCATTCCGCAACAGGACTCTCCCAGGTACTTCACTCTGCACCCTTACAGGTATCTTGACAGTCATGCCATTGCACTGGATAAGAGCTGGTAACCGTGGAACCATTTGGACAGGGCCTCCAGCAAGCTTAGTGAGGTATTTGGGTGCCTTAGCAACATCCCCTACCTTGAAAAAAGACTCATCAACTACAGTAATGCTGGCCCCAGTGTCTCTGATGGCAGGCGTCTCCTGACCATTCACAAGAACACTGTCTTTGTAATAATCTTTAGTATTGTCTGGAATGGAATTGTAGACATCTAAGTTCTGCTGTTCCCACAGACCCAGGGTCACTAAAGAAACACTGGCTGGGACTTTCATGGGTTCCTCAGCCAGTAAGTGAAAGTTTCCACTTGCCATTGGTACTTCATCCTCTGCGGAGAAGTCTAAGGAGACAGTGTGGATCGCTGAAGGTTTACCCTTACATCTCGGATCCCCTTTCACATGGTCAGTTGACCCACAAGCATAACATTTTCCAAATGTCTTAATGAATGGGGGTTTGGTCTGACCTACCTCTGGTTTAGTACCAGGAGGTACACTAGCCTGATTCGTTTTCCCTTGGTGCCTACCCTTGTTATGTTTGTGGCCCTCTTTTGGAATGGAGGTATTAGAATTCTCTTTGTTATCTTTCTTGGGCTGCTTTCCCTCATCCTTTTTCTGAGTTACCCCAGAATCCTTGTGAGTAGCCCTGTTGGCAATCCACAAACCAACAGCCCTTGCTAACTTCTTTGGGTCAATTTGCTTAGAGTCAGCCAAGTTCTGTCTCAGCTCAGGAGAACAGGCATCATAGATAGATTCCAACATAAAAAGATTTCTCATACCTTCATAAGTGTTAACTCTGTAACCCTTAACGCACCCATCTAAGTTTTTCAAACATTCAGTCACCTGGGTATCCCAAGGGGTACAATCATGCTTTTTGAGGGTTCTAAACCTCTTAAGATACTGGGAAGGAGTTTTCCCAAACCTAGCTATCAAAGCAAGTTTCACACTTTCATACTCCTTTCTGTCTATTTCCCCCATCTCCATTACCACATCAGTTGCAACAGGGGGTAGCCTAGAAAGAAGCCAATGAATCAGCTGATTCCCTGTAATGTCTTGAATCCCATGGTTATATTCAAAAGCAGCCAACCAATCCAAAATATCAAGCTTAACCTCATACATACTTACTGCATCTTTGGGCATGCAAGCCCTCTTAGGACTGGAAGACCTAGAAGACTCTGGGAGAGAACCATTCTCAAGAGACAACTTTTTCATTTCAAGTTCATGATTCAACTCCATTTCTCTGAGCTTCAGTTATTGATGTTTGCTTTCAGTTTGGGCTTGGATTCTTTTAAATTCCAACTCAAGTCTCATTCTTTCAAGAGAGACAAATTCAGGACTTAGTGTTGGACCTGATGGGGTCCCTGTGGTCAAAGGTTGAAGCCTGTGAGCAGGTAGAGGTAAAACAGGGCCTACATTTTGAGACTCTTCTGCCTCATCTAACTCATCCATAACATTTGAGTGAGACTCTGAAACATCATGCTCATTATCATTTTCCACATTTGCTAAAGGGGTAGGTATTTCATTCCCACTCCTTAGACTTTGGTATTCCAACAACTTTTCTATCAATTCAACCTTTTTGCCTTTTACAGTGAGATTCCTAGCTTTACACATTTCTCTCAATTGATCAACTGTTAAAGTGACAAGGGTCTCCCGTCTGTAGCTATCCATATCAGGCATGATAAAACAATTGCTTCTCTAGTGGTGCTTAGCCTTGTGGGGGTTATTTGAACAAAGGTATGAGCAGCACTCTCAATGTAACAACTATACTTTATCCTCGCCACTGTACACCAGTGTTAGACAGAATCACATGCAGTACCCTTTGGGAAAACTACACACAATTAAGACTACAAGTGTAAGTACAATTTCACCTTTGGTACAAGCCCGTACTACACAGTAATGTGGTAGCATCTCAAGAGTAAAGTCAGCAGTACAAGGGGTTACACAAAGGACTAGCAATCACAGTGGTTCAAACAAACACTTACTCAAGGTTTCTTGGTAAAATAATATACGTTTATTTACACAGTCATTTGGAAAACATTCCACTAGTAAGAGCAGCTCAAGGCCCAATGAGTGCCAGTCCACAAGCTGGTTTTCTTCTCACTGGTTATCCGGTTTTCAGCAGCACGGTGTCCAGGTGGTTTGCAAGTTGGTTGTTCCCACTAAACTCAGGGGAGAAGATATCCTTGAAGGGCTTCTCTGTCCATGGAGTTTCAGGCAATTCGGGCCTGCAGCAGAGCTTCACCGGTGGACCAGGAGTTGGAGCAGTCGTCTTCCTTCAGCTTGTCTTCGGTTCTTTCGTTCCAGTGGTCGACTCTCCTTTCCAAGTCCCAGAGACCTGCTTTTAAACAGTTTTCTCCCATTCATTCCAGCCTAGCTGTCACTAACCCAGCAGGGTGGCTGTCCTTGCCGGACAGTCAGCCAGCACCAGAGTGCATTTGGGTCTCCTAGGAGACTAAGTACAGGGAGTTTCGTGCACCTCCCTCAAATCCTGTCCACCCCAGACACTCAGGCGCAGAGGAGGGCTTCAGCACTGAAGCCCACCAAAAGCCATGAACAAAGGGACCAAACCTGTTTTGGCGCGCAGAGACAAACTCTAGAAGGACCTTTCCTCAAAGAAACGGCAAAAAAAGTTGACCGGATTCTGTTTTTACAGATAGGTCTTGGGCGCCACATTGGAAAACATGGCTGACCTGATATTTAGCTACCAGTATTCGAGGTCGGGAAAGACCATGTTAGTCTGTTCTAAACCACTGCCACCAGCCATTTCAAGAGGGATAGGGTAACATTTGACTGTTACATGAGTGCAACCCCTCCAGCATTCTATAGGAAGATAGTCTGTGCTGGGTCTGTAAATTTAAAAAGACTAGTACAGTCAACTTAACATTACATGCTCTGGGAGACAGTAGTCAGTCCCAGAGAAGGTATTTAAACCTTGGGGAGTCGAGAGACACCCCTGTGCCACTGCACTAAAGGTGCTGTGTGACACACAGGAAAAAGATGATGCCTATGGAGTTGTTTAAAACCCCATATCCAAAGAACACAAAAGTAAAACACACATCAAAATACATGAAAGAGTGGGACAAAAGGCTCACACTATTCCTAGGTAAAAATCGAATCCTAGAAATCCAGCAAAGTTGCTGGGGGTCTCAAAAGATAAGGGAAATTAGCACATTCTGGAGAATCCTCCCTAACACTTGCCACCATTGAAGATCAAAATTATAACCTTGTACTACATAGTCTGAATCAAACACAATTAAAGTGGGCTTATGTGGATCAACTTGTGCAAGGAGGAGACCTTGTAACTCACCAACCTGAGCTGATGTATCCCCTAAATATTTTGTTTGGGTATCCTGGTGTTCAAACTCATTGTTCTGGTTGAAACGCCTTTTTACAGCAGCACTGGCAGCAGAATACGTAAAGCGTGTCCCAACTGCTGGAACCGCACTTCCATCAAAGTAGAGTCAATTTGCAAACATCCAAAGCAAGATGTCTGGTACTGCTGCATCTGCTTCTAGTTGTAGAGACCATTCCAATTCATACACTTGTAGTAGTTCTGGTTTATAGAAATATTTTATGTCTTGAGCTGTTTGTGTTGTGGCCCAAGGAACCCACCTGGATTGTAGTGCCTTCGCATTTACAATACTAGAGCATGTAGTTGCCTCTAATTGCACTAACAGTGTATTTATGTGCAGCTAAGGTATGCTCCTTCTGTACTATCATTTGTACCGCTGCCAGAAACCTTTCTTCTGGTGCACATTTTAGCTCTGAAATTGTATAGACATGTGGATGGTATGCTATGGGTTTGTCTCCCCATAGTTACATACTATATATGTAAAAGCTTTTGAATCAAGAAATAGTGTCACTTCTAAGTCATTCTCTGAGTTTCTGTCCTGAAAAGGACTACTTTGAGTCAATAATTAATAGACGTGTTGGATGACATGTGTGTGGTCTCTCTTCCAGTCTGTTGGACGTAAGTTGGTTTTAGGGAGAATTCTCAGAAATGTGCCAATTCCCTTCTACCTTAGAGACCCCCAGCTCTTTTTGCTGGACTTTAGGACTTTTAACTTTTATCCTGGAGAGAAAGACCTTTTTCCCACTCCCTCATGTATTTTTCTTTGATTTGAATTCTGTGTTTCTTTTGGTTTTGCAGTCTGACAAACTCCATAGGCCCATCTTTTTACATTGTGACACACAGCACCTTCAGTGCAGTGCCACAGGAAAGTATTTTATATTTCCCAAAGGTTTAAATACCTTCTAGAGCAGTGAAGCGAAATTTACTTACCTTTTGTAACTTTGTAGACCCAGCACACATTATCTTACACAGAGTGCTGGAAGGGTTACTTAGTATCCCCTTTGTCTACTTTCTCTTGTACATTTTTTATGTTACCCTTTTTACAATTAATGGCTGTCAGTGGTTTACTTTTTCCTACCATTGTGCGTTTTTACCGCAGGGTGAATCCTCAGCTGCAGTATTGCACCCATAGGTGCCCATTTTGTCAAAATGACCCAGGTCTTCTTTGTTTCCATTTCTTCTTGTAAAGGTCCTTCTTGATATTTACTCTGCGTGCCAAGCCAGGTTAGGTCCCTTTGTTCATTTCGTCTTTGGCGGGGTTCACTGCTGAAGCCTGCCTCTGGCTCCAGCGTGTCTGGCAGGGCAGGAAGCGAGGGAGGTTCCCGAAACTCCCTGTGCTTATTCTCTGTGGTTACAGGAATGCTTGCAAAGGTGATTGGCTGGCTGGCTGTCCTTGCTGTGTGAGTGACAGCTAGGCTGCAAATGATTGGGAGAAGCTTGTATAAAAGGCGAGGTCATTTGCTTGGAAGGCAGAGTCGACCACTGGACGAAGGAATCTGAAGAGGAACTTGGAAGAGATGCTTGCTGCAACTCCTGGACGGTTGCTTTGCCCGGTGAAGCCCTGCTGCAGTGCTCAAGCTCCAAATTCGCCTCGACTAGAGAAGCCCTGCAAAGGACGACTTCTCCCGTTGGGTTTGTGCGACCAATTGACCCCAAGATAAACTCATCTGGATATCCTCTCGGAGCTGGCTGTACTTTCATTGCTGCTGCAGAAACCGATTGCCAGGGGGAGGAACACCAGAAGCCGGACCCGAGCTCCAGGAAGATCCTCCAGACTCCCTAAAAGCAGGCTGACCAAGCCTGAGCCACCTCAACAGAGTGCTAGACCCAAGAAGCAAGGAAAGTCCAAACGGTGTCCAAGAACCGCGGTGGTGCTATTCGCGAGAAGCTGGAACCGTGAAGTGCTGTAGATCTGAACTTTGTCCATTGCTGCCGCCGACCTTCAAATCATAGTGTAGGAGTCCCCAGACATCCTCCCTCTTGTCCCCATGACTGAGGCCCAGGAACAACAGGATCTGCCATACTACAATAGGAACAGAAGCCAGCTGGAACCAATTTCTTCAGACCTAAGGTACTGTGAACTAAGGGGTACTTATCTCTTGCTGACCTAAGGTACTGTGAACTAACGGGTAGTTATCTCTTGCTGTGTAGTTTGATTGCTCTCAGTTGAGACTTGCATTTACTGCCCTTTGTAGAGTCGCTTGCAGCTCTACCTTTCACAAACCTCCCAGCATGTGGCCCAACAGTGATTTGTTTTGCAACAAAACCTCTCTACAACATTGTGCAAGACTTTTTACTTACCTTCAAGAAGAACTTCAGCTCCCCTAGACTTTGCTCAAGTGACATTGGCTGTCCTGGCTGCCTGAGAGACTCTTCTAACCTCTGACTTTGTGTTTTAACCTGTCCCTCCAAAAAGTCATACATTCTTTACTTCTATAGCTGGGAAAGGGTTAATCTACACTGCATTGGGGGTTCAAAAGTGCTTACCTGTTTGAGAAACGTGTTAACCATTGTTTCCTTCCCAAACCTTTTCCCCTTTGACACCAAACTCAGTATTGCTCTAAATGTACCAGTGATATATTAATGTCCAGAGTGTCCTAGTTACTAAAGTCACATGAGGATATAGGAAGTGTCTGTGTGCCATCCCAAAAGAGTATCTACTGATTTATTGAAACTGAGAGTGTGCATGTTTTGCTCCCTTCTAAAGAAGGCTTATTCAACTGACTGTTAAATTAATAAATAATTGTTTAATCAAGAAACCTAGAGTAAGTGTTTATTTGAATACTTGTCACTGTGAACATCTTTGTTGCAACACTAGAGTTCACATTGGCCCCTCTTGAGATAAGCCTGGCTGCTCAGTCACTCTACCAACCTGTGTAGTACAGACTTATACCAAAAGTTGGTAAAACTATTGCCAAGAGGATAAGGCTGGTGCAGTCTCCCACAGGGTACTGCATACAATCTTGCCTAACACTTGTGGCAGCGGTGGGATGTATTGTAGAGTTGTTACATTGAATATTTTCCTTTGCGTGGCTTCAATTAAACCCCCACAAAGCTAAGCTCCATCAGAACAGCAGCAATTGTAACATGCCATATGGATAACTTCAAGCAGGAAGCCTTGCTCATTCTAACAGTAGATCAACTGAAAGAAATGTAGAAATGTGTAAAGTAAGGACTGTTACTGTAAAAGGAAAGAAAAATGAGTTGATTACAAGGTTGTTGAATCACCAAAGTTTGGATAGTAGGCCTACAACCCCTACTAATCCAGAAAATGTAGAAATTGATAATGAGGATGAACATTCAGAGTCTAATGTCTTAGAAGAGTCAGAGGAGGTAGAGGAGTGCCAGGGTAGGAGTCCCTCTTTGCCTCAAACTGCCCTTTTGCCTCAAGCCATGACCACTGGGACCCCACAAGGTCCAACACTGAGTCCAGAATATGTGTCTCTTGAAGACCTGAATTGGAATTTAAAAGGTTGCAAGCTCAAGCTGAAGCCAAACATCAGGACATCAAGCGCAGGGAATTGGAAATGAAACATGCTCTTGAAATGAAAAGATTGTCCCTTGAAAATGTTTCCCTCCCAGAGTCCTCTAGGTCTTCCAGTCTTCCAGTACCAAGAGGCCTCGCCTGCCTAAAGAAGCAATGAGTATGTATGATGTGAAACTTGATTGGTTGGGTGCTTTTGAATACAATCATGGGATTTAGGGTCTCACAGGGAATTAGCTGATTCCTTGGCTTTTGTCTAGGCTTCCCCACAGATTGCAACTGATGCTGTAATGGAGGTGAGTGAACTTGAAAGACAGGAGTATGAGAATGTGGAGCTGTCCTTGATAGCCAGATTTGTGAAAACTCCTTCCCAGTACTTTATGAGGTTTAGGACCCTCAAAAAGACTGATGGTACCTCTTGGGCTTCCTGGGTGTGTGAATGTTTGAAACACTTAGATGGTTAGATTAGGGGTTACAGAGTGAACTCCTTTGAAGGAATGAGAAATCTATTTTTGTTGGAATCTATTTTAGATGCCTGCTCTCCTGAGCTGAGACAGCATTTGGCTGACTCTAAGAAACTTGATCCAAAGAAGTTAGCAAAGGCTGCTGACTTGTGGGTGCCAACAGGGCTACTCACAAGGATTCTGGGGCAACTCAGAAGACGAATGAGGGGAAGCAGCACAAGAAAGATGTAAAAGAGAATTCTAATACCTGCAATCCAAAAGAGGGACCCAAACATAAGAAGGTAAGCCACAAGGGAAACCAAATCAGGCTAGTGAAACCTCTGGTGTCAAACCAGAGAGAGGTCAGCAGAAACCCTCATTTGTCAAAACATTTGGAAAATGTTATGCTTGTGGGACTACTGACAATGTGAAAGGGGATCCCAGATGCAAGAGTACACCTTCACTGTCTCCTTAGCCTACTCCCCAGAGGACAAAGTACAAATGGCAAGTGGAAACTGTCACCTACTTGCTGAAGACCCCATTGAAGTCCCTGCCAGTGTTTCTTTAGCGTCCCTGGGTCTGTGGGAACAGCAGAATTTAGATGTCTATAATTCAATCCCAAATAATATCAAAGAATATTACAAGGACAGTTCACTTGTGAATGGACAGGAGACCCCTGCCATTAGAGACACTAGGGCCAGCATTACAGTAGTAGATGAAAGCTTTTTCAAGCCTTGGGATGGTGCTAAGGCACCCAAAGGTCCTACTAAACTTGCTGGGGGCCCAATCCAGATGGTTCCAATACTACCAGCTCTCATCCAGTGCAACAATTTGACTGTAAGAATACCTGTCAGTGTACAAAATGAGGTGCCTAGGAGAGTCCTGCTGGGGAATGACTTAAAGACTCTTGGAGTTGTATCAAGCACCCCCAGGCATCCGAGTAAAAGGATGCAGGAGCAGACTAGATTGGCAACATTAGATGACTCTCAATGGGAAGTTACAGAAACTCCTATAACTTCCAGTGCACAGGAAGGACACCCTTCTAATTGAAAGTCAAAAGAGGAGACTAAGGGGGAACCCAAGGTCTCATGAAAGAAGAAAGGTATCACACTTCTTCTGAGGACAAGGACATCCCCGAGAGGACAGTCCAAGGTCACAACTTTGACACCTCCACCAGCTGTGGCTGAGTAGGAGGATCCACCAGAAAGTGGTGACCCAGCTACTGGTGCAACAGAGCTGGAAGACGCCCTTCCCTATGTTGGAGATGTGGATCCTAAAAACCATCCTGAGCTGCAGACTTTGCTTGCAGAAGGTGGACCCTCTAGGGCAGACTTCAGCAGATGTCAGAGAGAGTGTCCTACTCTTGAAAGACTTCCCCAACATTCAGCTTCCCAGCTGGATGGGCAAGAGCCAGGGAAGCAAGGGCTGTACTGGTAGGCTGGCCTCCTCTACAGTGAGCCTATTGAGTCTACCCCAGGGGACTACAGAAGACTTGTAGTGCCTCAGAGGGTGAGAGCACAGTTTCTACAGTTAGCCGATGAGATTCTTCTAGCGGGTCACTTAAGTTTTTAGAAGACGAAGGAAAGGATTTATCTGTATTTCTACTGGCCCAAGATGGGGTCTGATGTAGATAAGTTCTGTAGAAGCTGTCACACTTGTCACACTTCTGGCAAGAGTGGAGCCAAGAACGTGGCATCCTTGGTGCCCCTCCCAGTGGTGGGAGTTCCTTTTGAGAGGGTAGGGATTGACATAGTTGGTCCCCTAGACCCTCCCACATCTTCAGGCAACCAATTTATATTGGTTGTGGTAGACCATGCTACCAGGTATCCTGAAGCCATACCTATTAGGACTATTACAGCTCAGGCAGTGACTAAGGCACTCCTTGGTATTTTTACCAGGGTTGGTTTTCCTGAGGAGGTCATCTCAGACAAGGGGTCAAATTATATGTCCCACTGCATGCAGACCATGTGGAAAAACTGTGGAGTGACCTTCAAGTTCTCAACAGCCTACCATCCCCAAACCAATGGGTTGGTACAGAGGTTTAACAGAACTCTGAAGAGCATGATAGCTGCTTTAGAAGAACCTCTTAAAAGAAAGTGGGACCTTCTACTGCCATACCTTCTCTTTGCTTATAGAGAAGTCCCCTAGGAAGGGGTTGGTTTCAGCCCCTTTGAGCTGCTCTATGGTCAAGCCGTTAGAGGTCAATTGGCCCTACTCAAGGAAGGGTTGGAGAGTGCTCGCTCTTTGAAGTCACTGACTATGTGCTAGGTCTCCGAAGGAGAATGGCACAAATGATGACAGAAACTTCAGATAACTTGAAAGAAGGTCAGGCTCTGGTCAAACATTGGCATGACCAGAAGGCCAACATGGTGGAGTTTACTCCAGACCAGCTAGTTCTAGTTATGGTACCTACAAGGCAGAGGGCCTTACAGGACAAATGGATTGGACCCTTCAAGGTTGTGGCAAACTTGGAGAGGTCAATTATTTAGTGGACTTGGGCAACCTCAAGGAGCCCCCTAGGGTCTATCACACTAACTGACTAAAGGCCTATTTTTCCAAATCAGAACTAGAAGCTTTGCTTTCAGCATCTTATCAAGAGGAGGAGGAACGTGAACCTCTGCCTGACCTTCTCAGGGGACAACTTTAGATGGAAAAATAGAAGGAGTTAATCTCTCTTCTGATCTGACTCTGCAACAACAGGAGGAGTGCAAAGCTCTGTTGAATACGTTTTCCTCCCTGTTTTCTCTAACACCAGCCTTGACCCCTTGGGGCCAGCAAGATATACTCATTAGTGACTGTCTCCCTGTCAAAAGCATAGGTTACAGAATGTCAGACCATGTAAGAACCCACATAAAGGAAGAGGTCAGGAAGATGCTTGATGTTGGGGTAATAGAGCCATCTACAAGTCCCTGGGCTAGTCCAGTTTTACTAGTGCCAAAGGCAGGATCCATGGAATTGAGATTCTGTGTGGATTATAGAGCTCTTAATGCAGTCACCATGACTGATGCCCACCCTTTACCTAGGACAGATGGGCTGGTGGACAAACTTGGTTCAGCCAAGTTCCTCAGTACATTTGACCTACATCAGGCTATTGGCAAATAGCTGACAGACCATGCCAAGAAGAAAACTGCATTTTCCATCCCAGGAGGCCTCTACCAGTTTAAGGTTATGCCTTTTGGACTCAAAAATGCACGTGCTACATTCCAAAGGATGTTCTGAATGGGATGGAGGACTTCTGCATGGCCCTCTTGGATGACATTGCAGTGTTCAGCCCCACTTGGGAAGAATATCTTGACCACCTTGGAATAGTTTTGTAGGCTCTTGAACAGGCCCATCTGACCATAAAGGCTAGTAAATGTCAAATTGGTCATAGCAAAATGATCTACCTTGGACATGTGGTAGGAGGAGGTAAAATAAGGCCATTGCCTAGCAAGGTACAAGCTGTACAAGACTGGGACACCCCTACTACTCAAACCCAAGTGAGAACCTTTTTAGGTCTCACTGGTTACTATAGGAACTTCATTGAGAACTATGGGACCATAGCTTCTCCCTTGAATGTGATCTCCTCACCTAAATTCCCCAAGAAGTTCAGGTGGAATGAGGCATACACTCAAGCCTTTGAAGTACTTAGGCAAGCCCTTTGTCAAGCTCCGGTCTTGAGAGCTCCTGACTACAACCAATCCCTTATTGTATAAACTGATGCTTCAAATACAGGAATAGGTGCAGTTTTGAGTCAGCTGGATGAGAAAGGCAGGGAACACCATATCTGCTTCATCAGTAGGAAACTGAAGGACCGTGAGACAAGGTAGGCAACTATTGAACGTGAGCGTTTTGCCATTGTGTGGTCTTTGAAGAAGTTTAGACCATACTTGCATGGATCTACTTTTGTAATTCAAGCAGACCACAATCCCTTGCGATGGTTAATGCAGATGAAGGGGGATAATCCTAAATTGTTAAAATGGTCAGTAAGCCTCCAGTGGTTTGATTTCACCATAGAACACATGTCAGGGTGTAATCACCAAAATGCGGATGGTCTCTCCAGAAAGTATGATCGACTGGAGTAAAGAGATTCATCCAGGAGTGGATTAAATCCTCCTGTCCCGTAGTCTGGGCGGGACGAGTGTTAGGGAGAATTCTCAATTCTGTGTTAATTTCCTTCTACCTTAGAGACCCGCAGCTCTTTTGCTGGACTTTAGGGCTTTTAATTTTTATCCTGGAGAGAGTGAGTCTTCTTTCCCACTCTCTAATGTATTTTTCTTTGATTTGAACCCTGTGTTTCTGTTGGTTTTGGAGTCTGACAAACTCCATAGGCATCATCTTTTTACATTGTGACACACAGCACCCTCAGTGCAGTGTCAGAGAGAAGTCCTTTGAATTTCTCAAAGGTTTAAATACCTTCCCTTGGATAAACTACTGTTTCCAAGAACAGTAACGTGACATTGTCTAAACTTACCTTTTTATCTTTGTAGACCCAGCACACACTATCTTACATAGAGTGCTGGAGGAGTTACTTAGTATCCCCTTTGTCTACCTTCTCATGTAACATTGTTATGTTACCCTTTCTACAATGAATGGCTGGTGGCAGTGGTTTACTTTTTCCTACCATTGTGTGTTTTTACCGCAGACTGAATCCTCAGCTGCAGTATTGCACCCATGGGTGCCCATTTCGTCAAAATTAACCCGGTCTTCTTCTTTTGCCATTTCTTGTTGCAAAGGTCCTTCTTGAGATTTACTCTGCACGCCAAACCAGGTTTGGTCCCTTTGTTCATTTTAGTCTTTAGCGGGGTTCACTGCTGAAGCCCGCCTCTGGCTCCAGCGTGTCTGGCAGGGCAGGAAGCGAGGGAGGTTCCTGAAACTCCCTGTACTTAGTCTCCTTGGTTACAGGAATGCACCCAATGGTGATTGGTCAGCTGGCTGTCCTGCGAGGACAGCCACCCTGCTGTGTGAGTGACAGCTAGGCTGCGAATGAATGGGAGAAACTTGCTTAAAAGGCGAGGTATTTTTCAAGGAAGGTGACCACTGGACGAAGGAACTGAAGAAGAAACTGGAAGAGAAGCTTGCTGCACCCTCCTGGACCGTTGGTTTGCTCGGTGAAGCCCTACTGCATTGCTGAAGCTCTGAATTTCTAATCGACTAGATAATCCCAGAAAGGAGATCTTCTCCCCTTGGGTTGGTGGGACCAATCAACCCCAAGCCGAACTCGACTGGAACCCCTCTCTCTGCTGGCTGTACTTCTTTGCTGCTGCAGGAACCGAGTGTCAGGGGACAGGAACACTAGAATCGAGTGCATCATTTTTAAGCCAGACCCGAGCTCCAGGAAAATCCTGCGGACTCACTCGAAGCAGGACTAACCAAGCCTAAGCCACCTCAACAGAGTGCTGGACCCCAGAAGCAAGGAAAGTCCACAAGGTGACTGTTAAGGATTTAAATCAGGCGACACACACCTTGGTTTCAGCCTAGTATGTAGCGCCTAACTGAGATGCTTTTTTCCTTATTTATGTAGATTCAATTTTTAGATGATACACCACTCATATCACACCCCCTTTTCAAATACCCCGAGTCACAATGGACCATGAACCATGCTGGCTGCTCAAATGCAATATTTATTTATTTAAAATTCAAATGAAATCATACACATTTTAATATGGGGCAGCAATCACCAATGGGATGATAATTACAATGAGAATGTAATCAATGCACTGTGGTTAACATTCTAGTGGAACATATACATAGCACAGAGGAATAGGAGCACTTTTTTGTTTAGGAAAGATAGCACCCAAGTTAGGATGTCCCCCTGCAATGTTCCCTCAACCCACAAATAATCAATTCTAAGAAGATACAAAGAAGCAGAAGGTAATCAGGAATAAGAAACAGGAAACGTAATCTAAATCTGACCTTCCCTCCTCAAATAAGAGAGAAAAACGGATTTTAAACCCCTTGCAATGTTGTGAAATGACACTCGGAAATGGACAAATACATAATGAATGTGTGTGAAAAACCTGGAAGCAAATACAATTCCTCACTAAAGCAACAATGCAAAGATACTAACAATTACAAAGAATGGATTACCAAAAGCATACAGTTCGAAAATGAGTGGAAAGTTAAAAACAGATTGCAGCCAAACGACATGTGTGGAAGTTACACTTTTTCAATTCCCGCCGAAAATTACCCAAATGGTTTTTAATAAAAACGGGTGAAATACACTGATTTTGATGGGGGATAGATATATATCACAGGTACAAATAGAAGTGAAAGTAAGTCTGTAGCTAGTAAATTGAATGAGTTATGCAATATATACAAAGCTTGCTTTGAGTAAAAGGAAGGGTGAAATTGGAAAGGAAATCAGTTTGTGACAAGAACAGTTTTACTTTAAACTAGAGTACTCAGGCTAGACCACCAAAGATGGTCACAGTAAGCTCAAAGGTTGATTTGCATTTTCAACCCTGTCACCCCAGCGCCCAACCCTGGCGGAAACCAGTCCGATCATTCGAAATATGAGTAATGGAATAGGATTACACAAGACAAAATTGAAAAGAGAGATTGCGCTAGCACTAGAAATCAAGAGCAGGGTTACACAGATAATTCTGACAATTTCAGCAAGTTATCAGCATAAGGATAGGATGACTTAGAGAGTGGGATAAGGACAAAAGCAAGACAAGGTGTGCTATGGATTTCTATGGGGTGGTGAAATACTCACAGTCCACTTTTAGTTTTGGTATTTTTGGACAGTCAACCGGGTCTGGTCACTACACGGCAGGGCACCTGGCAAACAGCTGGGCGGTTCTGGTCACCGGCTGGCAAGAACTGGAATGACAATTCTGGTCACTGGATACTAAAGGTCATCTAGATGGCAGGATTGCAGCGGGCATGCGGTTAGTGGGCCGCAAGCCAGGCTGGTTCAGGATGCAGAAGGTACCACAGCTCTCCCCTTTTTAATGGGAGATTAGTGGGTTTTCAGATTTAAGGCCTTACTGGGAATATGATCAGCACTGCTTGGGTTTTGCAGTGGGTCCTGGAGTAGGGTCAGCAATGCTTTGGCCTTGTAGTTGGAATCTGGATGATGAATAGAACAGGAACGCAGCGCAGGAAATCAGGAAAAGTGTGTGTGTCTAGAGTCTTGTCAGGGACTCTTATTTATAATGCATAGTGACATCATTAAAGTATATAGCTGGGCAGGGTCTGCTAAACACGCCTCAACCACCTGGATTGGGCAATAAATGTTGGCTACCTCCCCTAGGATGTGACTCAGTTTATGGGTTGTACTTTTATGAGGTAAAAGACTTCCCACAGACCTTTTTGCCAAAAATCAGTCATAACAGAATTTAAACATTTGTGGCATACCCTATTACATGAGCAGGTTACATATTTTATGCAGACCATTCCACTCCAACCCTGAACTCTGTGAGACATTGTTTTGCCCCTCTGATACATTTTGGTAATTTTGAGTATGAAAGATTCAGCCTAAAATTCCATACCTTTATACACGTGTGGATTATCACAAGGGATGTATGTACAAAAAATCACATTTGCAACATGGATGCTTTTCTTGTAATCTGCAATACTTTGTCACTTCTGTTCCCCATGCGGCAATGAAGTCTATGATGTCTCAACTGAAAGCCATAAAATCACTTTAAAACTGCCAAACATTTTACATTTTTACAAGTCCTGCTGCAGAGATAAAAGTCTTTACATTTTTATTAATACATAGTCTTTGGGAGCAAATAGCAATCCTTTGTCTGCCATATTTGGTCATAGCTTGCAAGCTACCCCCCTAAAGGGGAGGGCCGTCATGGAGATCTCCTCTGAAGCCTCCTGTAGAAATCACAATGACGTGCAACTTTCTTCTCACATGTCCTTGCCCTGGAAATTTAATTGTCAGTGGGCACAGCCTAGACTAAATTCTTTCCCACACTGTAATTATCCTGGAGGTGTTGGCATCTGCTGAGAGATTTTATGGTGGTTCCCTTTCCTTGGAGGAAGTTTCAGGTCTGTCAACTAGAATAAATTGTTTTGGGAACTTGCAACTCCAGCCCAGGTGGTTTAAAGCCTTTATTTCCTTATTTTGGGTCCTGAATTAAAACAAACCTGTGGAATAAAATAGCCCATGTGTGTATTATCACCAGCAACAAAACCCCTTCACATTGCTAAATAAGCAGGCTTTCATTCAACAGTTTACTTTTCAAAACGGACCATTTTTTTTCCTTTAGTTTGCAAAGGCCGATTTTTACATGTGTGGTGAAAAGCTAGTATTTCATTTTAAATTCGGTTTTGCATCTTCATCAGATTCCCACACTGTCTTGCAGCTATAGTTATTTTCTTGAATGCAGGAGTTTGTCTGAAGATATAAAAGTCTTAACATTTTTATTGATACATAGTCTTTGGGAGCATATAGCAATCCTTTGTCTGCCATATTTGGTCATAGCTTGCAAGCTACCCCCCTAAAGGGGAGGGCCGTCATGGAGATCTCCTCTGAAGCCTCCTGTAGAAATCACAATGATGTGCGACTTTCTTCTCACATGTCCTTGTCCTGGAAATTTCATTGTCAGTGGGCACAGCCTAGACTAAATTCTTTCCCACCCTGTAATTATCCTGGAGGTGTTAGCATCTGCTGAGAGATTTTATGGGGTTCCCTTTCCTTGGGGGAAGTTTCAGGTCTGTCAACTAGAATAAATTGTTTTTGGGAACCTGCAACTCCAGCCCAGGTGGTTTAAAGCCTTTATTTCCTTATTTTGGTTCCTGAATTAAAACAAACCTGTGGAATAAAATAGCCCATGTGTGTATATCACCAGCAACAAAACCCCTTAACATTGCTAAATAAGTAGGCTTTCATTCAACAGTTTACTTTTCAAAATGGACCATTTTTTTTCCTTTAGTTTGCAAAGGCCGATTTTTACATGTGTGGTGAAAAGCTAGTATTTCATTTTAAATTCGGTTTTGCATCTTCATCAGATTCCCACACTGTCTTGCAGCTATAGTTATTTTCTTAAATGCAGGAGTTTGTCTGAAGATATAAAAGTCTTTACATTTTTATTAATACATAGTCTTTGGGTGCAAATAGCAATCCTTTGTCTGCCATATTTGGTCATAGCTTGCAAGCTACCCCCCTAAAAGGGAGGGCCGTCATGGAGATCTCCTCTGAAGCCTCCTGTAGAAATCACAATGATGTGTGACTTTCTTCTCACATGCCCTTGTCCTGGAAATTTCATTGTCAGTGGGCTCAGCCTAGAATAGATTCTTTCCCACCCTGTAATTATCCTGGGGGTGTTAGCATCTGCTGAGAGATTTTATGGTGGTTCCCTTTCCTTGGGAGAAGTTTCAGGTCTGTCAACTAGAATAAATTGTTTTTGGGAACCGGCAACTCCAGCCCAGGTGGTTTAAAGCCTTTATTTCCTTATTTTGGGTCCTGAATTAAAACAAACCTGTGGAATAAAATAGCCCATGTGTGTATTATCACCAGCAACAAAACCCCTTCACATTGCTAAATAAGCAGGCTTTCATTCAACAGTTTACTTTTCAAAACGGACCATTTTTTTTCCTTTAGTTTGCAAAGGCCCATTTTTACATGTGTGGTGAAAAGCTAGTATTTCATTTTAAATTCGGTTTTGCATCTTCATCAGATTCCCACACTGTCTTGCAGCTATAGTTATTTTCTTGAATGCAGGAGTTTATCTGAAGCACAGATACATTGAAACTGACATGGCTCAGATAGTTAGAGTCTCTTTGAACTGCTGAGCTTTGGATACTTTTGTAAAGAAATGAGCGCGTTTTCCCATGTGAGTAAAAGTGAAGTTCCTGGTTGATTTCACTCAGAGTTGGTTTGACAGGGCCTGTCATTCAGAAATCATGCCTGGTTTTGCTGAGGCACAATGAGACACACTGGCATGGTAAGGCCTTATTAATCACAGTGGCTTAAGAAAGAACAGATGGAAATAGCATCAAAGCAGCATTTTTTTAAAGGTGAAAAAGTTTCCTTTTTAGTGGGGTTTTGGGCTTTTGCAGCAAAACAACTCTGCTTTTTCACTTTATTCCATTGGTAGATGTCTGAACACACTGGCATTCTCCTTAAATGTGCTCCCTTGTTCCATCCTGCCAGATGTGTGCTTGCCAGGACGGTGCTGCCATTTATTATTTTTTTTGCAAAACGCAGTTTTGAGGCCATGGCGCTCACAGGAGACAGCACAGCCATATTGCTGTTTCTGCGCAAATGCAGCTTGGTGATATGGGGATATACTGTTGAGTGGGTCAATATATCCCACATAGCCCCCCCAACTCTTCTGAGATTTCAAGTCAAGGGAGAATCGGGCTAGTGGGATTTCTCCATGGGACAAAGCAGGATCAGTCAGGGATGAGTCCTTCCATCAGAGAACGGTGTGCCCCGATCCTCTCGTGGTCTCTCTTTGGAGCCTGGAACGACACCCCAGCTTTCTCTTGGATCTTCCTTTATGGTATTGAGCGACACTCCCAGATTTTCTTTAATTTCTCCCTTCCAGGTTGCCGGGGAGGTCCTCCTTGGTCTTTAAATAGGCGACCAGTACGAATCTATGAAAGAGAACACAAACCGGTTACTACCATTTCCACTAACTGCCCCAATCAGGTTGACAGCAGTGGGATACGCAGGCATTCAATGATGCCAATTGATAATGAATAAAAATCCTCCCTGTTACATAATTATATTTATACATTTCTCGACTCTATCTGTTCCCTTCTGGTTCTTCTTTTTCTTATTCTTATGCTTCAGATGTCTCCTCTATTTGATTCTCTCTGGGCTCCTCAATTTGTTGCAAAGTGTGGCTAGGGTGACAACTCTTTAACTGATTAATATGGACCGATTTCTCTTCTGTCATTTCGCCTTTGGGGATGCGGACTCTATAGGCGACAGGGAAAATTTTATCGCCAACTTCGTAAAAATGTACGCTCTTTGGTCTAGCTCCTTTGGAAATTGTACAAGTAGACCCTTTCTCCTACTTGGTATTCTTTTTTGGTTGTTTTTAGATGATACTGGGTCTTCGACCTCTGCAGATCTTTCCAGATTCTGATGAGCATACGCAAAAGCATGTTGAAGGTGTTTTCTTAGATTCTCAACATACTCATGAATTGTGGAGGCATTTATCAGTGTCTGCTCTTGTGTTCTATAGAGCAGATGCTGAGGTAGCACCAGCCTTCGTCCAGTCATCAGCTCAAATGGAGACATCTTGTTTGTTGCAGAAGAAGGGGTAGATCTGATGGCCATCAGGACAAGCGGTAATCGGATGTCCCAACTTGGCCCAGAGTCTGCCACAAACTTTTTAGGATGTTCACAATGGTTTTATTGAACCTCTCAACTCCCCCACTAGAGGACAGTGGTATGCAATGTGAAGTTTCCTTTTTACCCCAAGTATCTCCCACATCTTTGTAATCACTTCGCTGGTGAAGTGACTACCTCGGTCCGACTGAATCATTAGGGGTAGGCCAAAACACGAGAAGATGTGGTTGATCATCAGGGCAGCTGCTGTTTCTACCTTGCAATTTGGCGCCAGGAGACATTCCACCCATTTGGTAAACAAGCATGTTACTGTTAATGTACTTGTTCCCCCTAGAGGAGCGAATCACAGGCCCGATAAAATCTACTTGTAAATCTGACTAAGGCAGTGTCATCCCCCTCTTCTGGAGGGGAGCTCGGTGTGTGAGTGATGTTGGCTGAAATTGTGCACACACAAGACACCCCTTCAAGTATTGGTCGAGGTCCTGCCCCATGTATGGCCAGTATGCAACCTCTCGCAATATTTCTAAAGTAGTGTGAAACCCCCAATGACGGCTGTGGCCGCATCATGGGCGTGACTTAGCATCAGGCTTTGGAATGAGGTAGGGACCACCCACTGGTCACAGCCAGATATGGATCTCCTTACCAACAAACCGTCTTAGATTCGGAACATTTTTAGACATTTCATCAACACTCTGAGGTCCTCTTTCCCAATGTGATCGGTATCCGTCAGGTTAAAGTTCTCAGGATCCTCAATGTGTTGATAAAACTTCCAATAATGGGATCCCCTTTTTGTGCTGTGATTAAATCAGCATCTCAGGGTCTCCTTACTTCACTGGGCAGTTGAGAGTTCATTGTGAGCATTTGTCTGGGACCTAGTGATAGCAGTGACCTGGATTTCCCCCAACAGGGACTTGATCTCAAGGAGATCCCCTGGATGGCTCCGGTTTTGGCCAGCTGATCATCTAGGTCATTTCCAGTTTTGTCTGGTCCCTCTATTCTGGAATGACCCTTGATATTCTTCCAATAGATGGTCATCCCAGTAGAGGTGAACAGATCATCAATATTTTGGATAGGCTTGCCATGTTTAAGCGGTTTGTTGTTAGCACATAGCATGCCTCTGGTTTTCCAATTTAGCAGGTGCTCCACGAACCCGTTCCGGAAATCTGAATCAGTGATTATGACCAGTTCATGGAGTTGGTGTTGGATGGCTGTGAGGATGGCTGATGAACAGCCATCAATTCTGCCACCTGACTACTTCGGGGACCAATTTTGTATCCAGCGGAGGGTTCTGGGGACTCATTCACCCATGCATTCCCAATGCCGGCCACCAGTTCTTTTCCCCGTTGTTGTCAACATGGTAGGAGCACCCGTCCACATGAACTGTGTGCAGCCCCTGGCACTTTTCTTCTTCATAGACTTTGTGCAGGGAATTCAGGTACGCCTCCATGTTGTCCTGGGTTTTAAGACTTTTGTCCTCGAGACAGTTTTCTCTGGCACAATCATGCAAGTCAGCCAGACCTTGCCCGAGGGGACTCTTCTTGTTTTGGCCATATCTGACCTCCACAGGAAAGCCTTGCATTGACAGAATCCAGGAAGTAATTCTGGAATTACTCACATTTCCGGCCCGGATTTTGTCACTTTGGAGGTATTGCAAAGGCTGGTGTGGAGTCTCCACTATGATGTGTTCCCCCTGGATGAACGGGCAGTAATTTTCAATGCCCACACCATTGCCAGGAGTGCCTTCTCACATCATTG
>CM010938.2:85368542-85441735 GCA_002915635.3 Ambystoma mexicanum | reverse complement strand
AGCTGGGCAGGGTCTGCTAAACACGCCTCAACCACCTGGATTGGGCAATAAATGTTGGCTACCTCCCCTAGGATGTGACTCAGTTTATGGGTTGTACTTTATGAGGTAAAAGACTTCCCACAGACCTTTTTGCCAAAAATCAGTCATAACAGAATTTAAACATTTGTGGCATACCCTATTACATGAGCAGGTTACATATTTTATGCAGACCATTCCACTCCAACCCTGAACTCTGTGAGACATTGTTTTGCCCCTCTGATACATTTTGGTAATTTTGAGTATGAAAGATTCAGCCTAAAATTCCATACCTTTATACACGTGTGGATTATCACAAGGGATGTATGTACAAAAATCACATTTGCAACATGGATGCTTTTCTTGTAATCTGCAATACTTTGTCACTTCTGTTCCCCATGCGGCAATGAAGTCTATGATGTCTCAACTGAAAGCCCATAAAATCACTTTAAAACTGCCAAACATTTTACATTTTTACAAGTCCTGCTGCAGAGATAAAAGTCTTTACATTTTTATTAATACATAGTCTTTGGGAGCAAATAGCAATCCTTTGTCTGCCATATTTGGTCATAGCTTGCAAGCTACCCCCCTAAAGGGGAGGGCCGTCATGGAGATCTCCTCTGAAGCCTCCTGTAGAAATCACAATGACGTGCAACTTTCTTCTCACATGTCCTTGCCCTGGAAATTTAATTGTCAGTGGGCACAGCCTAGACTAAATTCTTTCCCACACTGTAATTATCCTGGAGGTGTTGGCATCTGCTGAGAGATTTTATGGTGGTTCCCTTTCCTTGGAGGAAGTTTCAGGTCTGTCAACTAGAATAAATTGTTTTTGGGAACTTGCAACTCCAGCCCAGGTGGTTTAAAGCCTTTATTTCCTTATTTTGGGTCCTGAATTAAAACAAACCTGTGGAATAAAATAGCCCATGTGTGTATTATCACCAGCAACAAAACCCCTTCACATTGCTAAATAAGCAGGCTTTCATTCAACAGTTTACTTTTCAAAACGGACCATTTTTTTTCCTTTAGTTTGCAAAGGCCGATTTTTACATGTGTGGTGAAAAGCTAGTATTTCATTTTAAATTCGGTTTTGCATCTTCATCAGATTCCCACACTGTCTTGCAGCTATAGTTATTTTCTTGAATGCAGGAGTTTGTCTGAAGATATAAAAGTCTTAACATTTTTATTGATACATAGTCTTTGGGAGCATATAGCAATCCTTTGTCTGCCATATTGGTCATAGCTTGCCAAGCTACCCCCTAAAAGGGAGGGCCGTCATGGAGATCTCCTCTGAAGCCTCCTGTAGAAATCACAATGATGTGCGACTTTCTTCTCACATGTCCTTGTCCTGGAATTTCATTGTCAGTGGGCACAGCCTAGACTAAATTCTTTCCCACCCTGTAATTATCCTGGAGGTGTTAGCATCTGCTGAGAGATTTTATGGGGTTCCCTTTCCTTGGGGAAGTTTCAGGTCTGTCAACTAGAATAAATTGTTTTTGGGAACCTGCAACTCCAGCCCAGGTGGTTTAAAGCCTTTATTTCCTTATTTTGGTTCCTGAATTAAAACAAACCTGTGGAATAAAATAGCCCATGTGTGTATATCACCAGCAACAAAACCCCTTAACATTGCTAAATAAGTAGGCTTTCATTCAACAGTTTACTTTTCAAAATGGACCATTTTTTTTCCTTTAGTTTGCAAAGGCCGATTTTTACATGTGTGGTGAAAAGCTAGTATTTCATTTTAAATTCGGTTTTGCATCTTCATCAGATTCCCACACTGTCTTGCAGCTATAGTTATTTTCTTAAATGCAGGAGTTTGTCTGAAGATATAAAAGTCTTTACATTTTTATTAATACATAGTCTTTGGGTGCAAATAGCAATCCTTTGTCTGCCATATTTGGTCATAGCTTGCAAGCTACCCCCCTAAAAGGGAGGGCCGTCATGGAGATCTCCTCTGAAGCCTCCTGTAGAAATCACAATGATGTGCGACTTTCTTCTCACATGTCCGTGTCCTGGAAATTTCATTGTCAGTGGGCACAGCCTAGACTAAATTCTTTCCCACCCTGTAATTATCCTGGAGGTGTTAGCATCTGCTGAGAGATTTTATGGTGGTTCCCTTTCCTTGGGGGAAGTTTCAGGTCTGTCAACTAGAATAAATTGTTTTTGGGAACCGGCAACTCCAGCCCAGGTGGTTTAAAGCCTTTATTTCCTTATTTTGGGTCCTGAATTAAAACAAACCTGTGGAATAAAATAGCCCATGTGTGTATTATCACCAGCAACAAAACCCCTTCACATTGCTAAATAAGCAGGCTTTCATTCAACAGTTTACTTTTCAAAACGGACCATTTTTTTTCCTTTAGTTTGCAAAGGCCCATTTTTACATGTGTGGTGAAAAGCTAGTATTTCATTTTAAATTCGGTTTTGCATCTTCATCAGATTCCCACACTGTCTTGCAGCTATAGTTATTTTCTTGAATGCAGGAGTTTGTCTGAAGCACAGATACATTGAAACTGACATGGCTCAGATAGTTAGAGTCTCTTTGAACTGCTGAGCTTTGGATACTTTTGTAAAGAAATGAGCGCGTTTTCCCATGTGAGTAAAAGTGAAGTTCCTGGTTGATTTCACTCAGAGTTGGTTTGACAGGGCCTGTCATTCAGAAATCATGCCTGGTTTTGCTGAGGCACAATGAGACACACTGGGCATGGTAAGGCCTTATTAATCACAGTGGCTTAAGAAAGAACAGATGGAAATAGCATCAAAGCAGCATTTTTTTAAAGGTGAAAAAGTTTCCTTTTTAGTGGGGTTTTGGGCTTTTGCAGCAAAACAACTCTGCTTTTTCACTTTATTCCATTGGTAGATGTCTGAACACACTGGCATTCTCCTTAAATGTGCTCCCTTGTTCCATCCTGCCAGATGTGTGCTTGCCAGGACGGTGCTGCCATTTATTATTTTTTTTGCAAAACGCAGTTTTGAGGCCATGGCGCTCACAGGAGACAGCACAGCCATATTGCTGTTTCTGCGCAAATGCAGCTTGGTGATATGGGGATATACTGTTGAGTGGGTCAATATATCCCACATAGCCCCCCCAACTCTTCTGAGATTTCAAGTCAAGGGAGAATCGGGCTAGTGGGATTTCTCCATGGGACAAAGCAGGATCAGTCAGGGATGAGTCCTTCCATCAGAGAACGGTGTGCCCCGATCCTCTCGTGGTCTCTCTTTGGAGCCTGGAACGACACCCCCAGCTTTCTCTTGGATCTTCCTTTATGGTATTGAGCGACACTCCCAGATTTTCTTTAATTTCTCCCTTCCAGGTTGCCGGGGAGGTCCTCCTTGGTCTTTAAATAGGCGCAACCAGTACGAATCTATGAAAGAGAACACAAACCGGTTACTACCATTTCCCACTAACTGCCCTCCAATCAGGTTGACAGCAGTGGGATACGCAGGCATTCAATGATGCCAATTGATAATGAATAAAAATCCTCCCTGTTACATAATTATATTTATACATTTCTCGACTCTATCTGTTCCCTTCTGGTTCTTCTTTTTCTTATTCTTATGCTTCAGATGTCTCCTCTATTTGATTCTCTCTGGGCTCCTCAATTTGTTGCAAAGTGTGGCTAGGGTGACAACTCTTTAACTGATTAATATGGACCGATTTCTCTTCTGTCATTTCGCCTTTGGGGATGCGGACTCTATAGGCGACAGGGAAAATTTTATCGCCAACTTCGTAAAAATGTACGCTCTTTGGTCTAGCTCCTTTGGAAATTGTACAAGTAGACCCTTTCTCCTACTTGGTATTCTTTTTTGGTTGTTTTTAGATGATACTGGGTCTTCGACCTCTGCAGATCTTTCCAGATTCTGATGAGCATACGCAAAAGCATGTTGAAGGTGTTTTCTTAGATTCTCAACATACTCATGAATTGTGGAGGCATTTATCAGTGTCTGCTCTTGTGTTCTATAGAGCAGATGCTGAGGTAGCACCAGCCTTCGTCCAGTCATCAGCTCAAATGCAGACATCTTTGTTTGTTGCAGAAGAAAGGGTAGATCTGATGGCCATCAGGACAAGCGGTAATCGGATGTCCCAACTTGGCCCAGAGTCGCCACAAACTTTTTTAGGATGTTCACAATGGTTTTATTGAACCTCTCAACTCCCCCACTAGAGGACAGTGGTATGCAATGTGAAGTTTCCTTTTTACCCCAAGTATCTCCCACATCTTTGTAATCACTTCGCTGGTGAAGTGACTACCTCGGTCCGACTGAATCATTAGGGGTAGGCCAAAACACGAGAAGATGTGGTTGATCATCAGGGCAGCTGCTGTTTCTACCTTGCAATTTGGCGCCAGGAGACATTCCACCCATTTGGTAAACAAGCATGTTACTGTTAACATGTACTTGTTCCCCCTAGAGGAGCGAATCACAGGCCCGATAAAATCTACTTGTAAATCTGACTAAGGCAGTGTCATCCCCCTCTTCTGGAGGGGAGCTCGGTGTGTGAGTGATGTTGGCTGAAATTGTGCACACACAAGACACCCCTTCAAGTATTGGTCGAGGTCCTGCCCCATGTATGGCCAGTATGCAACCTCTCGCAATATTTCTAAAGTAGTGTGAAACCCCCAATGACCGGCTGTGGCCGCATCATGGGCGTGACTTAGCATCAGGCTTTGGAATGAGGTAGGGACCACCCACTGGTCACAGCCAGATATGGATCTCCTTACCAACAAACCGTCTTAGATTCGGAACATTTTTAGACATTTCATCAACACTCTGAGGTCCTCTTTCCCAATGTGATCGGTATCCGTCAGGTTAAAGTTCTCAGGATCCTCAATGTGTTGATAAAACTTCCCAATAATGGGATCCCCTTTTTGTGCTGTGATTAAATCAGCATCCAGGGTCTCCTTACTTCACTGGGCAGTTGAGAGTTCATTGTGAGCATTTGTCTGGGACCTAGTGATAGCAGTGACCTGGATTTCCCCCAACAGGGACTTGATCTCAAGGAGATCCCCCTGGATGGCTCCGGTTTTGGCCAGCTGATCATCTAGGTCGTTTCCAGTTTTGTCTGGTCCCTCTATTCTGGAATGACCCTTGATATTCTTCCAATAGATGGTCATCCCAGTAGAGGTGACCAGATCATCAATATTTTGGATAGGCTTGCCATGTTTAAGCGGTTTGTTGTTAGCACATAGCATGCCTCTGGTTTTCCAATTTAGCAGGTGCTCCACGAACCCGTTCCGGAAATCTGAATCAGTGATTATGACCAGTTCATGGAGTTGGTGTTGGATGGCTGTGAGGATGGCCTGATGAACTGCCATCAACTCTGCCACCTGACTACTAAGGGGACCGATTTTGTACCCAGTAGAGGGTTCCGGGGCATCATTCACCCAGCCATTCCCAATGCCGGTCACCAGTTCCTTTTCCCCGTTGTTGTCAACATGGTAGGAGCACCCGTCCACATGAACTGTGTGCAGCCCCTGGCACTTTTCTTCTTCATAGACTTTGTGCAGGGAATTCAGGTACGCCTCCATGTTGTCCTGGGTTTTAAGACTTTTGTCCTCGAGACAGTTTTCTCTGGCACAATCATGCAAGTCAGCCAGACCTTGCCCGAGGGGACTCTTCTTGTTTTGGCCATATCTGACCTCCACAGGAAAGCTTTGCATTGACAGAATCCAGGAAGTAATTCTGGAATTACTCACATTTCCGGCCCGGATTTTGTCACTTTGGAGGTATTGCAAAGGCTGGTGTGGAGTCTCCACTATGATGTGTTCCCCCTGGATGAACGGGCAGTAATTTTTCAATGCCCACACCATTGCCAGGAGTGCCTTCTCACAACAGTTGACATTTTCCTCCACAGAGGATAAAGCCTTACGTCCATAGGAGATGACTTTATTGACCTTGTCATGCTTTTGATATAATACTGCTGTCAAGCATGTATTCGAGAACCCGGTCTCCAAGAAGAACTCCTTGTTTTTGACCAGGTAAGCTAGACAAGGCGCTTATGAGAGGCTCCTTTTGAGTTGCTTTACCGCCTCGGCTTGTTCTAGACCGCACTCCCACTTGACCCCCCTTCAACAGATGGATCAGGGGTCTTGTGATATCTGCGTAATCCTCAATGAACTTCCTACTGTAATTAGTGAGTCGAAGGAGGCTTCTTAGCTCACGCAGAGTGGTGGGGTCTTTCAGTTTTAGGAGTGCTTCCACTATCTTCTCCTGGGGACAGAGACCCTCAGGAGTTCTGCACCACTGTGCCTTTTGGAAGGATAGTTTTTCTCTGGCAACCCTCAACTGTGTCAGAACATAACAGATTTCCACTATATGTTCCTCCACAGTTGAGCTTTTAATCAAGACATCATCCACATAGGCCAGGTTACCCCTTTCACCGAAGTCGGGCATGGCCTTATGTAGGAAGATGTTGAATTTGCTGCCGGAGTTGATGTATCCGAAGGGATTCCCGGTCCATGTGTACTGCTGCCCCCGAAGGTAAAGGCCAGCTTGTATTGGTCCTCCCTACTGACAGGCACGGTCCAGTACCCATTGGTTAGGTCAATGGCAGTGTATACCTTTGACCCCTTGATCTGGGCCAGCCCCTGGTCAATGTAGGGGAGAGGCCATTGGGACATGTTGACCCATTTGTTTAGCTCCCTAAGGTCAGCGCAGAGTCTCCACTGGCCATTTGGTTTTAAAATCCCCAGCACTGGATTATTAAACGTGCTGTGGACTGGACGAATTATCCCACGGGACACAAGGTTTTTGATAATTTCCGCCAGGGACTCCATGGATGCGAGAGGCAAGCGGTATTGCTTCACAAACACTGGAGTCATTCCAGGGTCCGTGGGAATTATTGTTGTATGGATTTCGGTGCGACCACAGTCATACGAGTCCACCGCAAAGAGATCTTGAAAATCTAAGAAAACTTGTTTCAACTTTTGCTTCGGAGTCTCACAGGCATCAGCTAGGTTGACTCGCTCTTTAACCATTTGCCTGAAGCCTGGAAAGACTTCCGGTTTTGCTATCTCAGTGGCCTCCTCCAGCTGGGTGGAGAGCTCCCTGGTTAGAGTATTGACCTGGACAGAGGGTTTCAGGTAGGAGAGGCAGTCCTTGTGGACCTGGAAGATCACCTCATCCTGCCTGATGTCACAGGTCACCTCTTCCTCATCATAAGGGCAGGAAGAGTAGACCAGGAAATTCCCTCCTTGCCGGGTGAAGATCCTGTCTGGTGGTAAGCCATTGTCACTATCACTGTCAAAACAGTCAATGGGGATTGATCCTATCAGTTCATTACCTAGATCCATGGAAAAATGTTGGTAATCAACTGCCATTCCAATAATGGTGCCTGCGTCCAGAGTGATACTCCTAAGGTCGCTGTTATCCATCAATATTGGAATGGTGTTGTGTTCTACATTGACTAATGGTGTTGGGTTTAAACCCAACCCCTGCGGTTGGAGATGAGCATTGAAGTGTATTGAGGTGTACATATGCGTCAGAATTTTGCAGTTTCTGTCCTCTTTTAATTTTTACATCAAGGCGGAATAGTCATGTCTGTCCTGGGATGGTGACCTCCTCTGCATTTTGAACTTCAACCGCATATGGCAGCAGCTGGGCTGACCAAAATGCGTTTTCTGAATCATCAAAGTCCATGGGATTGCCCCCTAGTCGGGACCAGGCTTTGTAATTTAACAGGTCCAAAAGAATGGCAATTGAGAATGTCACTGCCTAAATAGAATGCAGCAGGGACATCTTGCACGACCCAACAATTATGTACTATGCTTTTGTTTCCTATAGATATTTTGAGCATACACCTGGTTGGCAGGAGATATTTGGAACTGGGAGTTTCCAGACCCATTTCCCACTTATTGATCAATTTAAATGTGGGAATGGCTGGATGCTTTGGGGGCTGCCTGAATGTGGCTTCGCTGATGAAGCTCTTACCATTGTTCACGCACACTTGGGCGAGAACAGACTCCTTCCCCTTATTTAAATGAATAGGGAGGAACAACTATTCTCTAATTTTCTGAATGTCAGCTAAACTCTGAGCTGGTTTCTCATCGCTTTTGACTATGGAATTGGGATTTTCAGATTGTGAATTGGTATAGAATTTCAAAGTACTTCCTTTCAGTGTGGAATGCCACTTAAAACTGGAAGGAATGTTGATTTTCAGGAATGGAGAGGAGTTCCCATCACCAGTTTGCTGTCCTATAGCAATTGCTGTCACATCAGGTATTTGATTGTTCCGAAAATGAAGCTCAATATGATCAGGTTTTTGTTCAACCATGTGGCATGTGCCATTTAAACTAACATGGTTGACACTCTGTTTCAATTTTATTGGCCTGTTAGTCTGGGTCCAGAGGACCTTTTTCACACAGTCTACTAAGGGGGACAACCTTTGCAGGATGTCATTCCCTAGTAGACAGGGTGTGCCCTCTGAAGTCACGACTATGACAGGGTGTTTCACCTTATGTCGCCCAATTTTTATTTCCAAATCCACAGTCCCCTAAACAGGAATTTCCTTCCCATCGAAGTTCTGGAATTGTCCAGGAAGAGGGATCTGGTATCTCTCCCCCCTTCCTGAATTTAGCTAAACAAAGGCCCTTTTTGACAGAAGAGTGACTTGGGATCCAGTGTCCACCAGTGCCAAAAGTGTACACTGCCCTTGCACTTGGACTGGGGCATAAAATCTGCCCTCCTTCTCAAGTGAGCAAAGGTAATGTGCATTTTGGGCAAGCTGGGTGGTCAATTTCTTCATTTTGGACTACGTCACAGGGGTAGTTTGGGCATAATTCTGTGTTGGAGTTTGGGAATCTGAAAGAAAAATTTTGCATTCAGAGATTTGGGGAGTTTCGGGCTCTTCCTTTTCTGATTCTGGGCTGCCCTCTCCTTTTTGGAGACAGCCACCAGAATTGATTTGGGAAGTTTGGGGATCCTCTTTTAATATCAGGTATTTTTGATGCTCATTCTGGGGTTCCAGGATGGGCGATTCTGAAACAGTCCCCACACCAACTCAGTCTTCATTTAGATCTCTTGGGATCCATTTTTCTTTGGTAGGAGTCCCCCCGTCCCTGAAGGAGAAGATCTTTTTCCCAGAATCCTCTAAGGATTCTTCCCCTTCAAATTGGAGGACACTAACTTCCTCTACAAAATGTGCCTTTTTGCTATCTTTATTTCTCCTACCCACCCTCTGTTCCCTGGGTTGCAGAGTTTCGGGTGAAAGAGATTTTTGTTCTGGTTCCTGGGTGTCCAGGGGCTTTTCACGAGTAAGGAAGGAAGATTCCTCTAGGGCTTTACACCCCCTTGCCCCCGTGCCCCCCCTTCTGGAACCAGTGAGTTATCAGGGTTCTCTCCCCGTCATTGTTCTGGGGTGCCAGACCCTTGGTTTGTGGGGTTCTGAGCCACCATGTTCATCGGAGGGTTCTGTTGAGCCCTCAACATGCGAACAAGATCCTGGGTTAGGTTTTGGACCTGGCGCTCCAGTTGGGACTCCCATTCTGGCTGGTATGGGGGTCTTTGTTCAAATCTAGGTGGATCACGGGAAGGGTAACTATCCCTTTTCCCGTAGTACCCTGGAGATTGTGAATTTTGGTAACCCTCCACCCTTGGCCTCCCCTCTCCTGGATTGGGTTGTCTGGGCTCCTGAAAGCGTGGAATGAAAGGAGAGTTGTCCTGCAGGTTGGGGTATTGTGGGTACCGGGGAAAGAAACTTAACCCAGCATTTGGGGAATTCCTGCCCTCCTGGGGGAAGTTGGGAGGGAAGTTTCCCGGGGCGGTATTTACTTGATTGGATCCCTCCCCTGGGGCTGGGGGAGTCCATACATACCCCAAGATTGGTCAGTTTCCCTTGTATTGGGGGCTGATATAATCAGGGGAGTTAGGGGTACAATTGATGGGATTACCTCCCTGACTGCCACCTGTTTGCGATTGACCTGAAGGCCTGCTGGGTCTCTCATTTTGCAGATTTTGTGTAGGTACATTTTTAGGCCCCCCCATCTCTAGGTCTAAAATGGGGGCAACCTTCACCTCTGCCACCTTAGCAGCAGCAGGGGTGTTGGCTGGTTTGGGGTTTTTGTTCAGATTTTTATTTTCTGCAGGTTTTTGGACCTCATAAATGCGGGTCGCCTGCTCTATGACCCAGTCCAGAGATCTTTTATCATGGAAATCCCTCACCAGCTGGGTCATGATATACTTTGGGAGTGCATGAAAGAATGTAGTTATGAACTCCCTGCTATCCGTTTGCACCCTCCTAGTGGTTTGGGCGAAGGCGCGTTTGAGCTACTGCACAAGCTCTCGTGGGGCCTGATCTTCCCCGCACTGCAGATTGTAGGCCGCTTTGCGAGCCTCTTGGGGGTTTCTGTGGGCGGGAAAGTGTTTCAAGATAGCCGCCCTGTAGGTGGCCCATCTTGAATGGTTCTGCTCCTCCAGTCCAGCAAAGAAGCTGGAGTACTCAGGGGAGAGTATTTTACATACAAATGGATATTTTATCCATTTTACATACTCTGTGCAGTTCTGGTTGTCTTTCATATGAAAAGTGTCCATCATCTGCTCATAGAGTTCCAGGTGTTCCCAAACAGAAAATGTTGCGTTTTTATTGTATGGGGTTATGAAACTCCTAATGGCCTTATTCTGCCTAATGGGGTCTTTTATCATAATTCTCTTGAGTTTGTTTGCTTTCTTTGGCTTAGCCACCCATGTCCACTCGCCCTTAGACTCAGAGGCGCTACTACTTGAGGTCCCCTCATGATCATCTTGGCACTCCCTGATTCTGTGAGCTTGAGAGGGGCTCGCAGAATGGTGGGGCCTAGTTTTTCTACTCCTGGGGTGCTGAGGAGAGTAGTCTTCTGACTCCTCCTTGCTCCCAGGGTTGGCAGAGTGTCACACCCACTGCCCTAATCGAGTAGAGGTCTTCAGGATGCTCTTTTTGGGCCTCATTTCAATGGGTTTTTCATCAAATTTAACCAACTGGTACCTTGGAAGGAAGCATTTCTGTGGGTCTAATTCCCTGACTCTCCCCTCATAGGAGTCTTCCTTGTCAGAGCCATCAGCCTTAATGTTTGGGTATCTGTACAGGGACGCCCGTCCATCAATTTCTGGGGGGCGCTGATCTGTCAGTTCCATCATGCTAAACCTATTGAATTCTACTGACCTCATGGTGTCTGGCTCATGTCAACCGGTAGACATGAAATTGGCAGTGTTCACAGTATTAAATGGGTTTGAGTCCCTTAGTACAGAGGTCCTTATACTATGATCAGGGGTTACCCTGTCCCTATCTACCTGCTCGGGGTCCCTCCAGTTAGGATTAAATCTAGCACCCCCTTTCTCCAACCTTGCTAGTTTCTCCTTCTCAGCCCCTGCTTCTAGATAAGAAGCAAATATCTGAGCCTTTTGTTGAGCTATCAAGGCTTTACTGGCCTCTATGACCCGCTCTTGTACTGCCACTTGTTTGTGGAGCCCATCATTCTTTTCACAGAGAGCCTCATTGTCTCTCTGTACTTCCTGTATGGTTTGGGAATAATGAGAACATTTCTGTTGCAGGAGACTCACCTCCTGAGTTTTGCATCTTTGGTCTGGGTGTTCTCTTCCAGAGCACCTTCTACCCATCTGGCGTGCTCCAGTAGATTCCCATACTCTGTTTTTAGTTCATTGAGTTTCTGGAGGGCTCACCCACTTCCCTGTAACTCTATTTTTAATTTGCTTACTTCCTGCCTAGGGCATCTCTCTCCTGACTTAGGGTGCCCCTCTGTTCACTCAGGTCATCTCTTTGTTTCTTGATGGTATTGAATTTCTGGCGCTGTTCATCAAATTCTGTTGGAGAGTGGTGGTCTCTCAAAATTAATTTATAATTTTCCTCTTTCAATTTCTCTACCTGATCTTGTAGGGTAACTATCTGCTCTGCGCAGACCCTGTTATAGGTTAATTGTTGAGTCAGCTTCTAGAGAGTCAACCTTTTCCTGACACTCTAGTCTTAATGCATCTAATTGGGCCTCTATGTCTACCTTATTCTGTTGTTGGAGGGCCAAGTCATCTTTTAATTTTATGATGTAATTTCCAGATTCTACTTCCAACTCTTAGCTCTTTTGTAATTCTTGTTCCGCTAATTTCAGATCAGTCTGGATTTTATTTAATGATTCAGATTGATTCTGTGCTACAGTTTCATTTTCCTCCTGCTTTTCCCGCATCACTCCCATGTGGAGATACATGTAGGCAGTGATTCTGGCAATTTTGATTTGCTCCTCTTTAATTTTTGGGGTCATATATAATTCACTCAAAGCTTGGTGTAATAGGCCACCGTTCTACCACGTATCCAGGTTCATGGCAGTGACCTGTTGTGTTATTTCTTGTAGCCAGACTTTTTCATCCTGTTCTGGCCACTCACCTCTGACAAATAGCTTGTGCAGAAGGTGCTCCCTAGCCATATTGATTTCTACTACAGTCATTTTGGACATGTTCTTTATTTATTAATTTATTTATTTGTGTAAGGCTAACCTGTATTGTATTGTTTTTCTGTCTATTTTGGGGTTGATTTAGCTTTAATTTTTAGACACAGGCCTGGTACTTAGAGTATTTGTTTTGGGAGGCGCTTGTACAGTGTAACCCAGTATTCCAACCACACAAAGTATTACTACCTTGCAAGTTAGTCTGCTGTGTTAGACTGTCACGAGTGGCAACCAAAACCCAAAGCCCGGCTTACGAGCCCCCAGGTTTGTTAAGGATTTCAATCAGGCGACACACACCCTGGTCTCAGCCTAGTATGTAGCGCCTAACTGAGGAGCTTTTTCAGCCTGGTTAATGGTCCATTGTGACCCGCGGTATTTGAAAAGGGGGTGTGATATGAGTGGTGTACCATCCCAAAATTGAATCTGCATAAAGTAAGGAGAAAAGCATCTCGATTAGGTGCTACATACTAGGCCGAGACCAAGGTGTGTGTCGCCTGATTGAAATCCTTAACATGACCAAAAACCGCAGTGGTGCTATTTGCGAGTAGTTGAAAACGCGAAGTGCAGCTGATCTGAAGTGTGCCCATTAGTGCCGCCGACCTTCAAACCGCAGTGCAGGAGTTCTCAGACGTACTCCCTCTTGTCCCCATGACTGAGGCCCAGGAACAGGAGGATCTGCAGGAACTATAAAAGGAACATAAGCCAGCTGGAACCTTTTCTTCAGACTCAAGGTACTGGGAACTAGACGTACTTACCTCTTGTTTTGTGGAGCTTGCTAGCTCTCAGTTAAGACTTGCACTTGCTGCCTTTTGTATCTTTGCCCTTCACAAGCCTCCCAGCCTGTGGCCCAACAGTGATTTATTTTACAACAAAACTCTCTTTAACATTGTGCAAGACTTTTGTGCTAATCTTCAAGAAGTGCCTCAGCTCCCCAAGACTTTGCTCAATTGACATTGGCTGTCATAGCTCCCTGAAGACTCTTCGTACTCTCTGACCTTGTGTTTAACTGTCCCTCCAAAAAGTCATACATACCTTGCTTGTATAGCTGGGAAAGGGTTAGCCATATTTCATTGGGGGATTGAAAATTGCTTACCTGTTTGAGAAACTTGTTAACCTTTGTTTCCTCCCCTAACCTTTTCCTTTTTCCACAAACCTCAGTATTGCCTTAAATGTACAAGTGATGTATTAATGTCCACAGTGTCCTAACTATTGAAGTCACCTCAGGCTGTAGGAAATGTCTGTCTGCCATCCCAAAAGGGTATCTACGTATTTACTGAAACGGAGAGAGTGTATTTTTGAAGTATATTTAAGTGTTGCATATTGCTCCCGTCTAATGAAAGCTTGTTTTAAAACTGACTGTTAAATTAATAAATCATTATTTTATCAAGCAAGCTTGAGTAAGTGTTATTTGAATACCTGTCAGTGTGAATCTCTATGTTACACCCCTACAGCTCACATTAACCCCTCTTGAGATAAGCCTGCCTGCTCAGTCACTCTACCAACTTGTGTAGTACAGGCCTATAGCAAAGGTCGGGTTACCTATTGCCAAGAAGACAAGGCTGGTGTAGTCTCCCACAGGGTTGCTACATATAATCTTGGCTATCTGATATTTCTGCTGAAATTAAAGGAAGACAGGAACATTTGTTGCAACGTGCCCTGCAGACGAGGTGGTGACTTGGCGCCAAATTTCTGCTAACTGCTGGGATGTCAGAAAATGAAGAATCAGGTAGTGCCGCAACTTTTCGCCGGCCTGGACCATTCGATATGGGTGATCAACAAGCGTTGGGTCTCTGATGGGAAAGATGGATACAGAGATTTGAAAATGACCTCCATGCCCACGATGAGACTGCGCCTTACAAATTTGCAAGGCCGCTGCTGGTGAACCTGGTAGAAGATGAGGTGCACAACCTCATTCCCACTTTCCCACCTGAAGCCGTTGGAACGTACAATGGTTTCAAAACAGCGCTAAGAAACTACTTTGACCCCCAGCGAAATATTGACCACGAGAGGCACACCTTCAACATGGCTTGCCAGATGACAGACGAGTGCATGGATGCCTTCGCCACCCGCCTTTCGAAAACAAGTGGCGCTTTGTGAATTTCGCAAGTTCACGAATGAGGAGGCCATCAGACTGAGGATTATAGGAGGATACCTGTCCTCCTCATTCAGGAAGAAGTTACTACGGGAACCACTTCCGCTAGCAACAAAATTACAGGTGGCTAGGATGGAGTCACAAGCAGACACGCAAGCTTTGCAAATCGAGACAGGTAAGACTCTGTGCCAAGAACAGGCCTACCAAATATCATCAAAGGCACTGGCCCGAGGAAAGCCTACTAACAACACCGCGCCCAGAAGGTCTCCTCACCCGGAAGATGCTACCGATGTGGCCTCCAATTTCCTCTCCAGGAAGGTATGAAATGTCCTGCTTTCGGACAAGTTTGTGCCAAGTGTGGTCGGGAGAACCACCTAGCCGTTGTCTGCAACTTCCCACCAGGACGTTCCCAGGGATACGGCTCCATGACATATCGGCCGGAGTCCAGTGCATGCTTCGGTATGGGAAGAAGAGATGCAGTCGCAAGGAGATACATTGTGAGACACGTCAGGCAAGTGACCGGAAGATCTCCGTCCCCCTTGCCATCTACAGAGGGCGCCCTACGGGAATATGTATACGTGATGAACAGAGTGACCTCGACTTCAGAGGGCGATATCACCTTACTGGTGGTTCGATCACCAGGCCAAATTCCTCATTGACACTGGTGCAATCCTCAACATAATGTGCATATCAGAATATCGCAAAATGGCGTCTCCACCCCAGCTAAGGTCATCGGATCTCAAAGTCTTCCAGTGGGTCAGCGAGAGGTACCGTACAGAACCATGCAAAATTTGTCACGACGATCCGAGTGCCTGGATATAAGGTAATAATCTCAAATACAAATAAACAATAACATACCAAATCCGGCGATAAAAATAGTGAGATGCAGATTTGTAAACCCGGCAAAATTTTAGCAGAACCAGTAAAGGAAGGAGACTATGTACACGACTGTACACAGAACACTATGATGACATACCCAGAGCGAGAGAGAATGTCCTCGAGGGAGGCAAGGTACTTTTTATTGACGGGTCTTCAACCAAAGACCAGAGGACAGGGGAGAGACATACTGGGACGGCGGTAGTAAAAATAAACACAAGCGGAACAGTTTAAGTAGTGGAAAGCGTGAAATTGCCCTCACATTTTTCAGCGCAAGCAGCAAAATTAGTGGCTCTTAGAATGGCATTAGAAGCACATAAGGATGAGGAGATCACTGTGTACTCTGACTCTGCCTATGTGACGTCAACAGTACACTCAGTACCGTCACGTTAGAAAAGGTGGGGCTGTCGACATGCTGACAGCACACTGGTGCAGCACGTGCCCCTATTGGCTAGACACATAGACGCTCTACAACTCCCAACAGCCATAGCAATTGTGAAGTGCCAAGCACACTCAATGGGGGAGCACTTGATCTCCCACGGAAACGAAGCCGCAGAAGCAAAGCAAGCAGCATACTTTACAGAAATACATGAGTTTGATACCCCACCTTACACACGTGCATGCATGCTTAATATGATATTACGAGAAGGATATAGTTCATTATCCATTACCCAAATAGTAGAATTTCTGACACCATTTAATCCCTCATGAGGTGGTGACAGGAGGACGGATGCAACTCTTGCTTGCTCCTCCCACTAGAGCACTGACAGATGCCCAAGGAGCAGCCACTGTCCTAGGTGATGAAAATGCACGAATATCTCGCTTCAATGATGGCTAGTGCTTCTTTTATCTCTCAACTGCTTCAGTCCCGGCAGCGAAGGTCGAAGAAGGATGAAGAAGACAACACACCAGTAAAAGACTCTGAACTGTTCAACCAACCGCTTCTTTATCTGGAAGACTGAGTTCTCCTACGGAGCTTAGTTAGGCCCTGGTATAGGCCCAGATGTGAGGGCCCCTATTCTGTAGAACAAGCAACTGAAAAGGCAGTAAAGGTTAGTTGGAAAGAAGGCCTGGAATTACCTGGGAGACATAAAACCCTGCAGCGGTGAGACCCCTTCGGCCAAACATGTAGACGATCAGACACATGAAGAAGAACAGGAAGAAGAAGAAACACCTCAGCAAATACAAAATAGATCGAGGACTAGAGCTAGACAAGAACAAAATGAAACGTTAGATTAGGCACACTGGGCCTCATACCGCCAACTTTACCACTATGCCAAATTACAAGTGGTCAGAAAATTGGCAGTAATTCCACCGGCAGAATTAACTTAGGCAAAATTACCCCAGCAGTAAATTTACCAAGAATCAGCAGATTCAGAGCCAGGACTAAGTCCACAAACAGCATAATTACCTCCAAAAATTTGAGGAAATTCCACCAAAACATAGCACAATTCCCTCCACAAAGAAGGTGCAGAGTGCCATTGACATCAGAATAGCCATCACCCCCTGCTGAAGCTAGTGTCAGTCCTACATGTCTGTGGCAAAGGTGCATTCCAACTCACAGTCCGGACACTGTACTCTTTCTCCAAGGTGCTGGACCAACTCCTGTATGCCCTAATGAGGCATGCACATCTGCACATCTCCATGCCCACCACCCATGCACAGGTGCATGCAGTCAAGGCAAGGTTCTACAACATTTCCCATTTTCGATGAATGTGCAGATGACCTGCAATGCTGACCTCACCATCAGTCACTGCTGTGCCAGATATCCTGGGGCCACACATGATTCAATGATTCTGTGCAACATCACCATACCTGCGTACATGGAGAGGCACAGAGGACAGCACACCTGGGGCACGTAAGCAGTAGTAAAGTGAATTAACTACAAGTCCCATGATGCAACATCACGAATACACAGAACAGGCCAAGCACCCTGATTGACCCACCCCAGGACAGTCTTGAACCATGTCACAACACAGGGCAACAAGCCATGCAAGGCAGCACCATGCAATCAGGGCTACGTATAACCCATGTAAGCATTTCCATGTACCCTTCATGGCGTACTGCGACACCATAGTTGACAAGTGCATTGCCAATGTCAAAGCAGTGACAGACACCACATGATTCCCGACTACCACAAAGTGAATGACTGCAAGTGAACCATGTAGCCAAGTCCCATAAACCTCGATGCACACAAGGTGCACCGTGCACAACCACTGAGTCATGCACATAGTAATATACACTTCAGGACCATTAACTTGTTCCTTTGCACACACTCTGCCATGTCTCACACAGTCCATTTATGTTTCGCAGGTGACGCTGGAAACCCGCAGTTACCATGGCTAATGACCCCTGTGAGAAACTCTGCTACACCACAGGAGATAGGCTGTAATGAGGCTCAGAGGAGGACCAGGTCATGCACCGAGTGTCCATTTGGCCTTCTGAAATCAAGGTTCAGGCACCTACATCATACAGGCGATGCACTGATGAACATCCCTAAAAAAGTTGGCAAAATCGTAGTGGTTTGCGCCATGCTGCACAACATGTGCATACGTAGGAATATTTCAATGCCACAGATGAAGGCAAAGACCCCCCTAGCTCTGATGAGGAAGACGATGTAGGAGTGAACAGGGCACCACAGGACATATGTGGGGATGTAAGGGAAGGTCTGATGGTCCACCAGGAGCTCATGGACAATTTTTCTTGACTCTAGAGAGATGCCACCCATGCATGCAATGAATGCATATGTCTAAATTGCATTGAATGAAAACCTTCAAACTGATCACTATTCAAGTGTGTTTATTTCTGGCAACAAGGAAACCCCAGCCCCAACACCATTCCCCACACCCCACCCCCAGCACTAACAACAATTACCACACCCCATCCCCAACACCAACCCCCACACCCAGCCCCAACAGTGGTGCATCAGGACTGGTATCCAGTGGCGCAGTCAGGTGGGTGCAGTGCATTTGGTTGTGCGTGGGTCAGGTGGCCATGTTGTCAAATATGTATTTCTCAATGTGTATCTACATGGGGCATTGCAGTAGTGGGGCTAGTGGCTTTGACGCAACTATCCACTGTTGTGCATCCACGGGCATGGACATGTCGTATGGTTGCATGGTGGCTATGTTGCCTGTACATGGGTGTCATGTTAGGGGGATCCTGTACCCACTGAATCATGTCATTGTGGCCTGATGCCTTCCATGTATGGTGAATCCTTTCTGCGGTTCACATTACTTGCTTGCATGGCAGTGTGGGTGTTCATGGATGCCTGCAGGGTTGTCCATTTCTGGGGTACTCACCAGATTCAGCTTGGCTGCTGGCTCGTAGCACGGCCGTGCCCAGGCCTTCAACCCCGACGATGTGCAGGATGCCACTGACCATGTCCTCCCACAATGTCAGTTGTAATGGTTCCACTGACCCACCTCCAGTAGCAGCTGTCTCCCGGCGGTGGATGGAGATGAGACTCTTGACCCTATCCTTGATGGTCCTGCCTGCACCTTGTCCCGGATGTCCGCCCATATGGCGTTCTTACGCTGTTGGCTGTCTTCCTATTCGATGCCCCATACAGCTCCTCAGAGTGGACGACCACTTGCTCTGCCAACACTGTGAGCTCTTGCTCCTTGAAATTAGGCTTCTGCAGCCACATATTGAGCACCGTGCCTTTGCCGTATCCTGATGACATGTTTTCACTTGGCTCGTGTCTGGATGGCACTCCTATCTCAAGCTATTCAATGTATTGTGATTTTTTAAATGCCCGCCGTGTTGCTTCCTTATATACCGATGATGAATTTCCGCTGGCGGAAATTCCGTTGACCGCCATGGCGGTAACAGTAATTCTGCAGATTTTTGGCTGAATTTCACAGTTACAAGGGTTGTTTGACTGTAACTCCGCTGGACGGAATTAACATTACCAGCATTGGTGTATGTGCGCGCCCGTCAGGTTTTAATTCAGTGTTAATTCCGCTGATCCACACAACGGTAACGCTAATTCCGCCAAAGCGGAGTTACCGCCAGTTTTGGGTCAAACTCGTACTTTTCCTTATACTAGGTAATCATCGTGAAAGTTTGGACTGATTTGTGGCAAATAATTCTATACCTGCACAAACTTCAAGATGCACTTTTCTAAACGTGTTGCAACATCTGGACCAGTGGTACCACCCAAGGTGTTCTTTTATGCTTTCCTTCTTTTTGTGGCGCACACTTACCCAATACTAACACAAGGCGATGCACCTGTTATTGCATTGCTTAAAAGTGCCAAAGTACGACTTGTTTGGGAACGACTGCTTAATGCTGCATTGGCTCAGTACTAGCGCAGAGGAGCCTGATTAACATAACAAAGTAATAAATAATGCATTTCAAAGACTTTTTGAAGTGTTCCCATGGACTCAATGGACAATATAGAAGACCTTCAGCACTACAGAAAGCGGAAGTTGCAGTAAGGTTTATTGCATTTGTATATTGGGCCTTCTGCTGTCTCTACATCTTTACCCTCTCTGCATTACAAAAGATTGTACTGTCTCATGCGTACCCTTTTACTACCTGCTAACACAACCCCTATCCCTGCTATTACTGAAGCCATATCTGGGCGGATTACTAGCACGGCCCAAGAGGTAAAAAGACTCAGGTGAAGCACAGATATAGATTTCGAACACGTAAACGCATACCTAGCCAATTCAGCCCACGTGTCTAACAACATAGGGTATCAGCACATGAACAAGGTGAGGAGAGAGACAATGAAGGAGAGCTGCTATGTGTGCTCTCTCATCCCCTATGCCATGAGTACCTGCAGAACATTCATAGCAACAGAAATTCCAACAGCCAGAGCACAAAGCCTTTTGCAACAATTGCTCTGCACAACAAGAGGCTGATTCCAAGAAGATGAGCTATACTAAGGTGGATGTCACAGAAGACGTTCCTGTATCAAGATAGCTACATCAAGGCTCAAGAAATGATAGATGACTATTGGAGCACTGACAATACAATAGAATATGTTCCTGACGGCCCAAACAAAGGAGAAGCCAGGATAGTGACACAAAAGGAGTTACAATGCCCAAAGACAGGACAGAGAGAGATAGGAGGAATGCCAGGATGCTGGGAAATAACTCAGCTGTTAGTATACTGACAAATATTCACTGGGGAAGGATGGAAGGAGGGAATGGTAGGGTGCAAAGCACACACACTCCTGACAGTTCCAGTAGAAGTAGTGTAGAGTGAAAACAATGATTGCCTCAAGGAGGGGCAGCAAGTGAAAAGCTGCCCACCTGGGTGGTAAATGAAGCCGGTCCTATGCAAATCATGCCATTCGTTCATGCTTCCATATGTTTCCAGAATGTCGGTCCAGTAAGGGTTGGAGAAAATCGAGGATGCAAACTAATATCAAAGATACCAGGCATGAAGGTCAGCACCACAGTGCTGATGGAACACTACTGGGCCTGCGGGTCCAAAGCATACATGCAACTACCGCCAAACTGGGGAGGAACATGCTCTTTGGTGCAAGTGAATACACCAGCCCCGGTAGGCCTCGAAAAGACATACAAGAAAAAAGATTCCCCAAATGAACACACACCAAAGGAAGAACATGTCCACAGAGCTGACAAGAGTGAAGAAAGGAAACTACATTTTGAAAAAGATGGAAGAGGTGCTAGATGCGATACCACCAGAGCCGAAAACAGATGTAGAAACACAGACTCTGGACGTACTGCAATCGCACTTGAAGCAGTACCCTCTGTTCCCGCTAGGTACAAGGTTCTCCATTCCCCCAGATCCATGCAACTATCGGGGAAGATGGGTATGGGGCAAACCCGACAGAGATTGCTGCTACATGACCTGGAGCTCAGATAAACAAATAAGATGCCATTGACACCTGGGAGGCGTGGCCAAAATATGGATCCCGAGGGCATACATGAATAGAGAAGGTTGTCAAGGAAGTTTCATCGACCTGTCAGATTGACGATGGAGACCTAAATGTGGCCCTCGTTATACCCAACCCGCTCTCAGCTTAACCACAGAGAAACAAGAGATGTACATTGCTTCTGGGCTCTGACCCTACATCATCATCAATGTATCGCAGGTGTGAATAGCACTACTCACTAAGACAACCGTTCAGACCATATCCCGATGACATTCTTGAAGAAATACAGTTGCCATCAATCGAACAAGTTGACTAACTGCAACCTCGGAGAACACTGATGATGTCACAACTGACATCATGACATAGATAAGTTAGACATAAGGCACATAGACATCCCTGCACAAAGTTATACAGACATTTAGCTTTATTGCTGGTAGACATGAAGAATATGCTTATGACTCATATAGCTAGAGGACTGACACACATATTCCTTTTGCTACGCAGAAACCGCAAGACACACAGAATACATATGAACTACTTGCTAACACTTAAACGCAACTAACATAGGCGGCCTTATAAATAAAGATGGAAGCCACAGGTACATTGGAGTGAATGGGAGAAGCAGGGAAATCTCAAGAACACAGAGGAAGCTGACAAGCTTATCCTGCTGAAGCATGCAGAACAGGCTTCCAGCGCAGCTACAGTGCACAGTCCTACCAAGGACACTGAGAGATGGAAGGTTTCAAGCATGGGCGCAGGACATGGGGGGTTGGGGAGGACACATCCCCCCCCACAATTTTAAGTGTGGGGGGAATATAATAGCTTTTATCCCCCCCAGATTATTTGTGTCTCTCTCGTAAAATATGACTGCAGCCTGCACTGCAGGCTGCAGTTGTCATGTAATAAGCTTGCAAAAGTTAATGTAGAGTCTACTTTTACTTTTGGATGCTTACAGTATACTGACTGTCTGCAGCTTCCGCTGCTGCCCCGCACCTGCGCATAATCAACGGGCCCAGGACGGGTAACAAACAAACTGCACGTGCCCTTCCTGCACAGTGCACTGCTGCGCAGCCTCAGCCTTAGTTTTTCAGAACGTAGGAGAAGCCAGGCAGCGACGAGTGCTGTAGTGATTCTTTGCTCGTGACAGCATGTGTGTTATCGAGGGAGACAGAGTGAGAACAGGCTGAGCAGGCAGCAGCTACCGTAAGGTAAGTCAGTCAAGTCCCCCCCCCTCATCTCCGAGGTGCAGGGCGGCATGGGGGGATTTATTGGAGGGAATGTGCGGCTGTGCCAATGTCAGATGTAGTTTCTAAACACGTGCAGCGCATTGCAAAACTGATCAGGAAATCCTGGCCTCTTAATGTTTCAGTGAAAGTTTAAGAGGCCAGGATTCACTGATCAGTTTGCAACGTTCCGCGCGTGTTTATAAACTGTATATCTGACGTTAACAGTGGCACACTTTCATGAATTGAAAAACTTGAGGCCCTGCCAGGGCTGCCCTCATGTTTTGCAATTCATGAAAGTGTGTCCCAGCCCCTGCCAAAGAGGAACATCACGATTCAGAACGGCTCTTTGTTCGTTCCTTACTGATGGGCACCCAGAGCTCACATTTAAGCTCCAAGCATTGGCCAACATGGGCTTGGAAGGCTTCACAAAAAAATACGGAGGCCATTCACCTATACAGCAGAGGATCAAGGGTGCACAATAGGAGCCAGTATATATTGACATGTACATGCAGTTTCTATACAAATGCCACAACACTGTTTAATATATTATATTTTGCCTTTTTTAAGGAGAAGGGCGTGACGATTATATTTGCTGCTTACACTATACTATTGCCCCTAAACCGTCAGGTTACTTTGAGATTGTTTCTAGTTTATTTCCTTAGAGTTGGATCACGCTGACTGCACCTGATATGTTTCTCTGCAAAAAAAATTACAAATTCTATGTATCTATAACTGCTTCCCAAAATGAGACACAGTCCCCCAGCTGGAGGTGACATCTATTGCTGTGACACTTTGTCCTCTTCACACTTGCTCAACATGCTTAGCATACATGTAGCAACAAGAAACTATGTTAGAACATTTACTATTGAGGCATTTCGTTATAGTGTACACTGCCAACTGAGTCACTTCTAGGTGATCCCAAGTAAACATATATAGAAAATAATGCACAGTGGGGGGGTCACACGATTCAGCCAGGATCACACAATCTCCCAGATGTCCCTGTACCCCAGGCCTGGCTTGCAAAGTTCAGACACTGCCTGGGATATCAGCATGACATTGTATACAAAATCCTCATGAAACCATATAAAGTAAAATGAGGATGAGCCAATCTCAAGAGGGCCGCTACATGGGATGTGTGCTCTTTTCCATAGTTATGTCTAAGGTAGGCAAGGGAAAACACTTGATGTATACTCTAATATCAGTAGGCCTCACTTAAAGCACACCCTTCCACATCTTCCCACCAACTCACACCTGCTTGAAGTTTGGATGGTACCACACCTAAAGCTTGGTCTCTGACATGAAGGCTACCTGCATTTTGCTAATTCAAACCCAGCAGCAGGGTCCACGTAACCTTTCATAAATTCAGTGTTGTTCAATTCAGGGTAATAATACCAGGTATTACATTGCCTAGAAGCGGAAAGCATCTAGCATAAAGTGGTATGACCAAAGTGTTATTATATTCCATAAAGCAAACTATTACCTGCACACACCTGAACTCTGTCCCTGCCCAAAATAAACCATTTGTTGGTGCCTATCCTGCGCATCTCTTAAAAGAAATCAAGCGCTAATTTTCTGTAGGTTTTGGCTAAGCTTCACCCTGTTTTATTCAGCCCGGCTGTTTCTGTCAGCGTACTTGAGTGGTCGCAGTGCGATCAGATTTTGGGGGTAGAGCCTCGGCAGTACGTGGATTTAGTGACTTCTGTGAATGTCCCCCCTTCCAAATATCCATGCTCCTGACTATTTCTTAAGAGTTAATGCTTGCAGGTATCAATGGGCCCTTTTAAAGTCATGGATCTGGCATGCCTGTTTCAGCTTATTCTGAGAAGCTATATGGAGTGGTAGGTCATGCAAGGCGTGCAAGAGAAAACCTGTGAAATGTAAGCCAGGATATCGAGGGTGCTCTGAAGACTGAGGAGAAAGTGCTGAGTAAGTGTAGATGAGAGTTGTGGGGTGCTGGCCATGGGGGAATGGGAAGCAAGGGACTGGGGTGCAGTAGAGTGTGGGACTGCAAAGTGAAAAAGGGGGAAAGGGTGCAGAGGATAGAAAAAGAGAGGAGCGAGGGAGAGGAAAGATGGTAACAAGAACGGAGTGCAGATGAAAGATAGGGATGGTTTGCAGCACAGGCTGACCAGTGTGTGCAGGGTAGAGAGGGGTGCAGGAAAGACCAGAACAAAGGTAGAGTGGTGTAGGGCAGACATGGCATATGAGGTGCTTTGGGTTTCGCAAATGAGAGAGAAGTACAGACAAGTGAGAAAGTGTAGAGGGCAGTGTGTCAGAGGAGTGACTTGGTGTGGGGTGCAGGGAAGGGACTTGGGAGAAAAGGGTGTACAGCAGACCAGAATGTGGAGTAGAGAAGGGTACAGAGGGGAGATTTGTACAAGTAAGAATGGTGCCTCGCCTCATATTCCCAGATAAAGGGTGCAGTCACAAATGCGTCTTCTTCTAACGCTTGATCCATGCTCACGAAGACTGCAAGAGGACGCTTAGAAGTCGTTTGTTGAAATATTTGCAGATATATACACTTCACCATATCTGTCTGCGCATTGATTGGGCCTGATAATACACAAAGTGGCCCCCCTCTCCCAGGTGCAGGCCGGCATGGGGAGGATTTATTAGAGGGAAAGTGGGAGTTTGGGCTTGGCCCTCTCCCACTGCCCAGTGTCATCAGCGCTCCTGTCTGGTTACTCTCCAGGAAGAGACAGTCACATCAGGCTGTTCCTGCATCAACTCCCTTTTCACTCAATCCTACCTGCAGCCTAGGTCTGAAGTCAGGACTAACCTTAAATGAGGTATATATTCACCTCTGACCTGTCCTGTAGTGGGAGCTGGTGTAAGGGTGCGTGGCATCTTGCCTTGCGACACAGCATCATGTTATTTGGGCTATCCTAGCAACTTTCATGGGTTTTTGGTGGATGGATGCCACGCGGGCCGCAGTCTCAGTTTACGCCATAACCTATTCCTTTAAAAAAACACTAGAATGATCTATAAAGGGCACGTAAAGTGCCAGTTCTGGTTTAGATGAAGCCACTGACTTAGGGATGTTTACTAAAAAGCCCTGTGTAGTTAATAACTTAATTGGAGCTGGGAACATACTACTGGTGTAATACAAATGTCTTATCCAGGGATGCCTTCATCCACTCCTTTTCTCCTTAATTGTTCATTGCACTGGTACTATCTGAAATGTCGTCAGGCTGATTATGATAGTTATTTTTCACATTCTTAATTGTTTCAAGGACCTTTAGGAATGTAACTGTATTTCTCCCATGCTTCCTCCCCCCCTCGAAGCGCTTTGAAACACATTGTGCATAGGCGATATACAAATAAACAATCAATCAAAAATCAATCAATCACTCTATTAGCACTAGGCATTTCCTTCACTGAAGTCCTGCCTATATGTATTGGGCATTTTCCAGGCACTGCTAATAAATGTTCAGGTACTTGCACCGTTTTGCAGCTGCTACCATCAGTGGGTACTTAATACCACAATGGCGGTGCTTGGCAAGGGCCTATTCCATGCCTACATTAAAGCTCAAACGGTTGGCATTGCCAACCCTCCTTTTAAAATAGGGATGCAATTGCATTTTTGGTACCCACCACTAGCTGAATAAGGACTTGTAGACAAGTTTTAATAGAGGCCACCATAAGCCATCTGGGTGACCCAGTAAAAAAATAAAGCAGAGCCTCGAGATTCAAAACAGCCCTTGTTCCGCTATCCATGTAAATCCAGTGAATACCCTGGTGCCGAGGTATGATTGCAACCCACACACTGGGTAAAGGGGCACACTCATGTTCCATTATTGAGGGTTCAAGTGGAATAGGATAGGAAGGGTTTGGCGAAACTCCATAAATCATCTGCACTTAAAGTGCAGGTGAGAGTATTATAAAAGATCTCTCTAAAGGTCCATCGCTGGGAGGATTTTATACTCTAAACTGCTTTTCTTTTTCTTAATTTTCTTTGGTTTTCTTTCCTTGTTTTCTTTTGTTTTATACAGTGATGATATATGTAATTTAATATGTACTGCTGTTTTAATTTTGTGAAAAGTCGAGTTCTTTGACTAAAACACAACAAATAAATTAAAAAAACAAAGTCCCCAAGGTGTTCCCTGCCCCCCCAGATTTTAATGCGTCTCCTACGTCCCTGGTTTAAAGGTAACAGAAACGATAGGACACCTGCAGGGAATACAAGCTGAAAATCCTTGCAATAGCAGGAGAAATCCATTACGTGATCCTCACACACGTTGCCTGAACCTACAAGAAGAGCCTATTCATTTGAGCTAGACTGAGTTGGCTGTTTCCATCGAACTGAAGGCAGAAAGATACAAAAGTAATACAGGTTCAAAGAAGAATATTCTGTCTCACGGCCTAGGAGATCGGAGAAGGTAATTTATTGGGAATACGCAGCACCTTTGTGGTCATTCCCATTATCTTGGGTAGTTGCATTTGTCCTCGTACCTGTCCAAGCCTCCAAGACTGAGAAGACCCTTTCTGTACAATCCCTATCCACCTTCCAGGATAAGCTTACACTTTGTTGCAGTGGCCAATCACCTCGCCATAACCTGTAACTTTGAATTTGCAACAGTTACAGGGTGTCTCAGAAGGAGCCACCAGATATGGCTTACCCGATGATTGCACTAATCCCTTATAGAATATGTATATTGTTGACTTCACTAATCAATACCTACCCCTGTTAGGTTTTTGGGATGTAACCTCATTTTTGTGACGTCGTATGTTAACAAAACTGGATGATAGACCTTCTGGAAACCGAGAGCATTTGGGGAATGTTGCATTGTTCATACTGCGGTCCCTGTCATTGAATTTGTAATAAAGACAGTGGGTCTCATTATGAGTTTGCCGGCCCGGAAACAAGGGTGCCGGTAAGCTCACCGGCACCCTTGTTTCCGGACAAACAAACTTAGCGTCTGCCTGCCGTGGCCACTGTGCCCAACAGGTTTGACACTGCCAGGCGCAGCAGCCACAGTAGGCAGACTGCTCACGGAAGCGCTGGCATTGTTAACAAAGGTGCCGGTGCTTCCGGGCCCCCACTCCCAAAGAGTCCTATAGGACTCTATTGGAATGGGGATTTACATTTTACCAGCACCTGACTTCCTAGAACGCCGGAGTTGTAATCTCCCAGTGGCACCGGGAAGTCAGGCGCCGGTAAAATATTACAAGTCTGTTGGCAACCCGCCGGTAGCACCGGCAGGGTTACCTCCGAACTTGTAATGAGTCCCAGTGAAACTTTGTCCTACGGTTGGGTCTTTTGTTTCTGTTGCCGGGGATTTTCAAGGGCCCAGTTCCTCTTGCATGTAGATGGGAGATTGATACTCATTCCCCTGCCCCTTTAGAGAGGTCTTTGGAAAGATGCCTTTGTAGGTTTGGGCCTGCCCAAATCTTCCACAAGCAGAGATACACCTGTATAGGCTGGATTGATAATAATAATAATTTAGCATTTAGATAAACCTGGGAGGATTTTGGCATGGCTATATAAGAGTGAAACCCCTAGACCCACGATCAGAACGATAACAAGAGAAGACGGAGGGTGGTTGATACCCAAGAGGGAGTCAACCAGGAGTTTGCAGACTATTACGGGCAGCTATATGGAGATGATGGGGAGGATAATCGCGCGACGATATGTAGAAACATTGGAGGACATAGGATTGCCGCAGATTAGTGCCGAGAAAAGAGAGGAGCTGGATGCACCGATCACTTTGGAGGCGGTAGAGGAGGTGGTGAGACAGTTGCCTACTAGTAAGACCCCGGGGGCTGATGGACTCCCAAGTGAATTCTATAAAACGTTTAAAGGAGAGGTGCTTCCCCCGCTGTTGGATATGCTGAATGAGGCGTATGAGCTGGGCCGACTGCCTGAGTCACTCAGAGAAGCGGTTATAATACTGCTACCCAAAACAAATAAGCCCGGGCATAGCTGTGGTTCATACAGACCCCTATCAATGTTAAATCAAGACAGCAAAATACTGATGGCTGTTTTGGCAAATAGATTGAGGAGGGTCATTGGTAAATTAATACATCCTGATCAGACAGGTTATGTCCCTTTTAGAAACATATCCAATAATCTTAGAAGGCTCCACAGAGTCATTGAATATGGAAACGAGAGTGAAGGTGAACTAGCAATTGTGTCACTGGACGCAATAAAGGCCTTTGACTCGGTTAAATGGCCATGGCTGCTGGCGGCCCTGGCTGGCTATGGGATGGGTCCTGGATATTTACAGTGGGCTAAGATGTTATATAGTGAACCGCTGGCTAGAGTTAAAACTGGAGCAGTGATATTGGAAAGGTGGCAACTCCGTAGGAGCACCAGACAAGGCTGCCCATGGTCCCCCATGCTCTATATACTGGCCCTGGAACCCTTAGCGATCTACTTGAGGCCACAATATGATACGATAGGCATCGCTGTAGGGGGTGAACGGCATCCGATATCCTTATATGCAGATGATGTGCTGTTGTATCTACGACATCCAGAGGAAATCTTCCAATACATTTTGGAAGTAATGGAAAGATATGCGGGGATGTCGGGTATAGCGGTGAACCCTCAGAAGTCCAGCATGTTTCCATTAGGCGGATATAAAGGGATCCCCTTGAAACAACTACCTGTGTTACAGATACCATGGGTGATCAGGACGTTTCGCTATCTAGGGATAGACATATACCACACAGTGGAAGAGGAGCAAAAGTTCAACATAGAGAAAATCGAAAACTGAATAAGGTTCTGGGTAAAGCTACCTTTAGCAATGATGGGGCGTGGGGCGATGTTGAAGATGGTGGTCCTGCCTAGGCTCCTGCACTACTTCGGGAACATCCCGCACTGGATACCAAAGAAGTTCTTCACTAGATTGGACAGTATGTGCAGGGACTTCCTGTGGCATGGAACACGGAACAGAGTGGCCCTCTGGAATATACTGAATTTCTATGAGAGAGGGGGTATTAAACTGCCTAATTATGAAGTCTATTATGTGGCAGGCCAGCTGCAATACCTGGCTAAATGGCTCTCTGAGGAGAGTACCTCGGAATCCAGGTTGTTCAGGCAGGACTGTGCCCCATTTTACTTAAGAGAGATTATGTGGCTGCCCAGAAATGGAAGGACATCCCAAGATGATGGTACTTAGATGGAGGATGTGGCACAGGGCATGCCAGGTAATGGAGAATCCATCCCGTGTTCCCCTCAAGTACCACTAGTTGCACTAGCGGGTGGAAAAAAGCAATTACGGATGATAATCAGAAACCACTGGGAACCGGTTGGAATAGCGACCATGGGAGATATTTGGCAAGAGGGGACCATAATAGATTTTGAGGTGTTTAGCTGGGAAACTGGGCTACATACTGGCCAGTATATCACGTATCATAGACTGGTGCGGAGAATTAAGGGAGCGTGGCCTGAACTGGTACTGGAGGAAGAACCAGATGCTACTATAGACATAATATATGACATAGCAGAGGGGGGACACGAGATATCTAGAATATACAAGATGGTGATGTCTAAAGTGGGGAATGAGGTAGTACAATTGAGACAAGACTGGGAAAGGGAAGTGGGAACCCCGATGGATGATGGGATGTGGGAACGAGCCCAAGGGTATCACAGGAAGGTGTCGAGGAATGCTAGACTAAAGCAGATACAACTGTATATCACGCACAGAGCGTATATGACACCCCAGAGGATATCTAGGTTTAAAAATGCAGGACGGCAAGCATGCCCCAAATGTGATGAAGAGAATGTGGGTATGGTGCATATGTTTTGGTCGTCGAGCGTTTCTGGAGCGAAATGGCACACAAGCTAGCAGAAAGAGGTGTTAAGATCATGGTGGACACAGTGTGGGCCTGCTTGCTGGGGGGGGGTTCCCTAGGCCACGGAAACTTAAGCATGTGAGCAAACTAAAGGATTTGGCATATGTACTTGCAAAGAGAAGAATTGCCATGGGATGGAAGACATGCCACAAACCACGAGTGGAGGTGTGGTGGAAGGATTTGCAGAAATGGGCAGAGGCAGAAACTATGGTATGGCAAGAAGCTAGCAATGTAGGGGGGGAGGAGGAGACGGAGACTCTGATGGCATGGACATTGTTAATAGCAGAATTATTTGGGTCAATACTAGATCCAACGGAACCCATGGAAAGTAACACCCGGTCGCAAGACGTGGGCACAGAGCATTAGAGGAAGTGGGCTCGTAACGGGGGGTGGGATATGGGGAGCAGTGAACACAATCAAGTGAGGTGTATTTGAAATGTTATTGTATTCACTGCAAGTTTGGTTTGTATTGTTTGTTTGAACACTTAATAAAAAAAATAATAATAATTTAGCATTTATATAGTGCTACGAACCCTCAGGTATCTGAGCGCTGCTTATTATTACCCACAGTGTGTGGTGCTCATTTATCGACCTCGGAAGGATGAAAGGCCGAGTTTGGCCCTGCCGGGATTCAAACCTGCATCAGCAGGCTCTGCATAGATGTCATAGCGAGCGCTCTACTCGCTGTGCTATCAGACCTGGTGAGATGTGAGGGATCAGGAGGCCAAGACCTTGAGGAGGTAGAAAAGGAGGAGAAGAGGAAATTCAATTGAGGTTGTGTTATTGAGTCTTTGGACATTTCCAGAGTTGTTGTTAGGAATTAGGTTATTTTCTTCTGATTATTTGAGATTTCCTTGTTAGTAGTTTTCCTCCATTTTCTTGGATCAGGGTTGGCCTCTATGGTAATGGGTTTAACCGTATTACTGTTTTGCGCAGGAATGTAACCTTGGTGTTTAAGTCAACAAGATCCCCTTACGATGGAAGGGAGCAAGCAAAATGATGCGCTGATCTCCTCTTGTTGTTATTTGTAGATGGTAGGTTATTGTTTTATTTTCTCTTTTGTAAGGACTTTTTCCATTTTGACTTTTTTCTTCGCTACCCAACTCCTGGGCTGGGCTGTCTCAGAATCCTTGTCTTGGCCAGAGGCATCTCCAGCTTGTGCCAGGTTGTAAGGTGTGAGAGCAACAACTAGTTCTTGCACCGTGAGGGTACTCTCATCAAGGGCCTCCATCGGTTGCGTGTCGTCCTCTGTTGGGGTTTCAAATAAGATTGGTGACCGGCTCAGTCTGGATTGACATTCCAACAGGGCAGCAGGGCTGTTCGGGGAATCATAAAGCCACCCTTCAAGAAGAGAATTGTCCAGTTCTAATGCTGCTGTAATGGTTCCAGTAAGACCTTGAATTCTGGTCAATCAAGTTTATCTTGCAAGAGTTCTCTTGGACAATGTCCTTAATATTATTGTAGAGCCTCGGGACCGATTCCAAGCCAAGGCGCAGAGCGGAAATGGATAATGGTCCTAATGTGTCCAAGTTGGGTAGAAAATTGGACTTCCTGAACAGATGCACATTTCTTAGCGTGAGAGGATCCTGTGACTTAGAGGATGGTGAGGGAGAATCATTAGAGGAAGATTGCATATTGGTAAAACAGTTCAATTCAGTCGGCGAATGAACAGAAGCATCTTCCACGGGTGCAATTGGAAACTACAAGGGCCTCTGAGCCCAAGTCCCCACATAGTCGCAAGAAAGACTCATCTAATATAATTGATTCAATTCAATCCACTTGTATTGATAGAAAAACCACTTTCTGGTTACCATGCTCCGGCTCAGGGAAAGTACCATTCTGATTGTTATTACAATATTCTGTAATCTTAACTTGTTTTTTCTTTGTCGAAGCACCCAGATTAATCGGAAGATCAGTATGACCGAGAGCTACTGACTCACATGGGACGGGGGGGTTCAAATTGCCTGAATTGGAAGCAGAGGTTGACTCTGCAGTGCTATGGCTACAGTGGAGAGAGAATCAGCGGACATAGTAAAACAGTTGAAGATGGGCGGCAAGACAAAGACAAAAGGCAGGGAGGCCGGGCGAGGTGAGTAGGAGGAGACAAAGAGTTATGCACTCTGATTTACAGTTTGAGGAAAATTGAAGGCTTGAGTCGACCCCACAACTGCCGCAGACCACTGCAGACCACGTTGCTACTCCACTTCTCCACACACCGCTCTGCGCTGCTACTAGATTTTTAAAACTGCAGCTCTTTCTGGTAAGTGAGCTCCACCTCAAGCAGAGACGCCAGTAACGCTGGTAGCAATACCTTCACTGCACTGCAGACCATTTTGCCACTCCACTTCTCTGAGGTTTTCGCATTGTTCCAGACAGGGAGCAGATGCTGAGCTAGGGTCGAGATGAAGTTTGTTGCGGTTTGAAGAAGTGTGGATCGTGAGGGCCACCAGGTTCAGTTTGACAGTTGGTATCGACATTGAATATGCTGGTGACTGGATGCATAGTTCGAGTTGAGTAGCCCAAAGTGTCATGGTCCGTTGAGTCCACCATGGTTGATTCAACTGTCGATGAACATCAGCAGCGAAGATGCTGGTGGTTCGAAAGGTGGTTCAAAGCAGTGTTCAATGAAGTGTAGATCTCTATGGTCCCTAGGGTCTGTTCAACAGCAAAGATGCTGGTGACTGCATGCGCAGTTTGAGTTGGGCAGTCTGTAGCACCGTTCAAAGATTGCATTTTGACGATGCCCCTGGGTCTGGTCGACTGTCGATGAAGATCGGCAAACAAAATACTGGCAGTTCGAGAAAGAAAAAGCAGTTCGAAGTCGGTGGGAGCAATGGTAAGATTTGAGTTTGAGCCGAGGCAACAACGCGCTTAGCTGGCACAATGCAAAGGTGGACTGGTTTGAGAGTGAGATACAGTGGCTCTAAAATTGGTCTAGTACCAAACGCAGCTTGGGTGGGTACTATTGGTTTGACAGTGTCAAACAGGCTCAAAGCACAGCTTGCATTGGTTCAACTGCACAAACACACTGATCCTGGCTATCTTGACTCTCAGGTTGCTGTGATCCCCAATCCAAGGATTCAAGGATAATATTAGTCCTTGTTCTAGGGCTCCCAACAAGGGGGATGCTTACACACACCTGCAGGGGCCATCAGCGCAGTGAGGTACTAGGTACCAGTGTGACTGGCAGAGAGGCAGGTGGTGCTCCAGCAGCAGGTAACCCCCAATGTGCCCTGGGGACGGTTAGAAAGCAGAACTTGTGTCTGCATTGGACACTCAGTCTTCACCTCTGGCGGCAGGCAAGGTTTGTAAAGTCAACACTCCCAAAAGTGGTCCAATTAGTTCTTCCTTGAATGTTTGTACAAATGTGAATCAAAGAAGGAGTTGGAAATAACCTCTTTTTAGGCAAAAACCCAGAGGTTATTAGACAAAACCTACTTTAAGGGGTCCAATCCCTATCCTTTAGACAAGTGATATTTGCCTTCTGATATGATACCCAAAACGCTTTCTGCTAAAGGAGGTGGAGGGGACAGGAAGGAGAGAAGAAATATAGCGAGAAACAGGATGGTAGAATCTACCTCCAGCTATGCTGAGCTTCCTTGGTCTACACTAGCTCTGCCCCTTCCCTTGTCAATAGCATCAAAGGTCCTTTCAGTATGCAAGTCACTGGTATGAGGCTAGTCCTTTTGGAATGGTGTGCCTTTTGCTTCATTTTTCCCAAGACAGCTCCTGCTGTGAGGCTGTCCCAATGGAGAGAGGTGTTACCAGACCTCACAAGGGATCAAAGGAGAGGCTTAGTCATTCAGTTTCCTCCCCTGCAGTATGTCTTAATAGAATACACACAACTTTTCCACAGCTGTCCTGGGCTCACAGTGCTGACATGTGTATGATATCAATTTGATGTGGCTTCGTATAGCTATGTGAATTACTATCCACCATCCCTTAAACTCAGGTATGGATGTATGTTTAAAGATTAAACTGCCACCAGAATAGTAATTCCTCATGATGATGTGGTTTTGGAACATAGGTACAGTCAGTGCTCCAGAATCGATATTGATGTGTGATGATTTTACTCCCTATTTTTTAAAGTTGAGAGTCAAAATATTTTTTCGAGATTAAAAAAGTAAGTCCCATTCCCAACGGGAGTATTTTATGAGCGGGGAGAAACTGTAAAACTGAAATGTTTTTGTAATAATGTTTTCTTTCCTTTTTCATGCACATTAATAAATGTTACATGCTTATCTTTTTTGAATCAGGCAGTAATAATAGTAATTTCATTCTGTGTGCTATGCACACTACTGGTCCGAACATATCCATGGAGCTTTGTGGGTGAAAACGGGGACACAAGGTCCTGTGTCTGTTTCCTATTTTTTGCTGGGAGTATTTTTACTCCCTATTTTTATTTTGGGGGGTTACTTGCCTATTTTTAAGGTGTAAACATGGCTGATACACCCCTTATCTGTAGGGCTGGGTACAGTCTTTAAATGCAGCCTCTGTCCTGAAGTGACTTGGCTATAACAGCAGCTGTCACATGGCAACTGTATCCCCTGGACCTGCTGTGTGCCCCTGGAGAGCAGGTGCTGGAGATCATGATACTGATTCAGCAGGGCATATATGTATACTAAGCTTTTGGAGGTGTACACTAAGCTTCTGGTTCTCGAGCTTATGAAATGGGGATCTGATTAGCATACTACCCTTCCTGAAATGAAATCGTTAGCATAATTGTATTAACTAATACAATTTTAAAAAGCTAGAGCTTCTACATCCTGGCCAGATGGTAACTCCACACAGACCCCCAAAAATGGCAAGGGGCAATGGGAAAGGTAGAGAGAGAACTTGCATGTGCAGTATTTGGCTTCTTGGCCTCTGCAACATCGCTCTTAATCAGGTGACATGTGGATATAGATCTGACTATATGATCTAAATTGATCTGCACAGCTATTGACACAGTTAAGTAAATATTTCTTACAATAAGGTTCCATTGACTAAACCATATACAATGGTTAGTGCTGTTTTTATGTCAATTGCTCCTGTTTTCACCCATAACTTATAACATAGCACTAATGACTGCAGAGCAATTCAACAGAGCTAGTTATTGTCCCTCAACCAAATTATGGGCTGGATCCACGGTATTCTGGGGAATCCGAGTGACTGACTCATTCTGAATCTGCTTTAATAATTTAACCAAATATGCTTTTCCCTATTTTTCTTTCAAAAATAGTCTGTTTTAAAGTAATTTAAAAAAGTGAAAATAAGATGTTACACATTAATCAAGTTTTTGTAGTCACCATGTTTCAATCAGTGCTTGATACATCATATTATATTCCTGCTGAGCCTCTTAGCTATGCCTGTAGCATTGTGCAAAACACATAAAAACAATATAAAAATCTGCTAACAAGACCTTTTTCTTATCTTTTCTTTGTTCAGCTATTACTACAAGAACTAACCAAATTTCCTTGTGCTTTGAACATGCTAGTAAAAATACGTGTGTTTGCTGTCAACATGAGGATCACAACAGTAAGTAGAAATGTGTACAAGTGAAACATACCATATTTCCCATTTAATAAAAACCATGATGCATGTGTTTTCTACCTTTTTCTTTTGTAACAGTTGGAATACCTTTCAACATGTGCCCTGTTTAATGCTCTGAGTGTTCGTAGAAAGCAGATTGTGGAGGATACCTGGGATCATCTTCGAACTGGCTCACAAGCAAGCAATATTTTCATTGGACCTCTAAAGGTACGAAAACAATATTACTACTCATTCTGATGGAATATTTTTTGTTTCTAAGATTTGGCCTTTTCTATTTTTAAAAGTATCAAGTGTAAAAACCCATATTACATTGAAGAAAAAGGTAACCAGTTAACTAGATCAGTAGTTTGCATAGAAATAATGGATGGGTATCTTGTCCTTGAAACTCTACAAATATTCAATGTTATTAACTTGTGTTGTACATGTAAGGAAGGCATGGTATCAACAGTAAGACAGACACAAGTGACCCCAGTTCAAGAGTGTTTATTGAACTTCATCAAAGGTGCGATAAACGCCTACCTAATCCTAAATCTACGGAAGAGAGCAAGCTGCAACCATCAAAAAATAATAATTCAGTCCTAGTTGAGTCTCGTCAAATCAAAAGGGCCTATACTAAAAAAGAAATATTGCCAATCCTTACCGCTAAATACAAATAGTGTGGGGTAGTGTTCATGAAAAAGAAATAAGTGTTCACAAAATGATATGTTAGGATGTTCAGGCCATTAGCCTCCCTTCCCCAGGTTTTCAGCACGGGACAAGGCGGTTCACTCAAGCAAAGCACACACTCTGGCTTCTTCGGCACGAGGATACAGTTCCATCACCAGCATCAGGGTCTTCTGTGGCCAAGTCTCTTTATTTGTCAAAGTCTATTGATTCAGAGGGTCTGATGTCCCAAAACAAAACACAAAGTTCCTTTCCTCTTATAAGTACTCAATTCAGGTGATTCACCCTGGATCCCCCTCAGCCGTGCTCAGATCCTTTTTATATCTCGCTCATTACTGTTGTTCCCCCTCTTCCGGGCTCACACCCCCCTTTTTACAATGTTCAGAGAATATTCTTTCTCGGGTGACTCACAGTTCACCCCGGATCCCCCTCAGCAGGGCTCAGAGCCTTCCTCTTACATAACTAGTCTCCCTCAGCCGGGCTCGGACCACTTTCAGTTTGCATTAAACTATCAAAGACTTTCAAATGTGCCTGGGGTTGCAGGACCACTTCAATCTCAAAATTCCCTTTTCACATTTGCCAACCAGTTGGAAACCTAACAGAGACCTTTGAATGAGCACCCACGTGGCGCCAGACCACACTTCTATGGTATCTTTTTTGACCTCCAATGTTCAATCACTCCTCTGGTTTTCAGTTATATTTGCTCAACTCATCACATACGTTTCACCCACTATTCTCTTTAGATTTCTTCATGCATTGTTGCTGCTTGCAATCTTGGTTCTAACCCAGGCTGGTCTGGTATCCCTCTCTCCGACTCAATGGCTGTGTTGTGTTTACTGGCACTGCTTTGTTGTAGGAGCTAAGTACAGTACCACGGCGGCAAATTCTCCTCCCTGCCTTGGTTATCGACGCGGGAGAGCCCCAGGTACCTCCGACACACAATATATGTTTCTTCAGCTTTAGTCCTAGTTTGGAGGTTTCCTCGTTTCCAAGGTTCATGAGAGTAACGGTCTGAAAAGGTCAAGGACACTTCCCTCCTTGCAACCCTTTCTGGTCTCGCCGTCTTTCTCTTCGTATTAAACTGCCATCTTGGAACTGTTGTCTCCTTGTGTGCTTTGCCTTGCTCCGAGTGTGCTTTCATGCTCCGCCTTTTATCGGTGTGGGGAAGTGTGATGGAAGTCAGGTCTGTGTAATGATCAGTAATTGCCTGACCTTGCCTGACCATTGTATTGGAACATGTCAGGGATACAGCTCCGGTGTTAGTCTGCTTTCGCTCACGGTGAGCTGTCCGTGAGAAAGTGTTTGTGTCGGGAAACGGGGGTTAGGGGTTGTGTTCCTAAGTATCCTACCTGGTAGGATGGGAAAAGGTGTTACAGGGAAGGAGATACTGCGTCTCACCATCTGGTGTACCACTCCCACTCTCCGAAGACACCCCATGCAGGTGATCCTCCCGCACTGATCCACCCCCAGCAACTGGATCCAAAAGCGATGCCCATGTCCTGGCCACCTGTATGGCAAATCCTGGGGACTAGCGGAGGAGACACTTTCAGGTTTCTCACATATCACACTTATCTCCAGTCCTCAATTCTCAATTCCTAAATAACCTTTTCTTCTACCTAGACATGTTTTGCTCAACCATGCTTCTTCAGGGAAATTATGGACATTCAATGACTTATTAAATTATTAAATGTAAATTACATTGAGATATACAAATTAAAAAAATTTGGAGACCAAAAATTAAAGTAAAAACAATGCAGAATGGGGGGTGTGGCTTGGCAGCCATGGAATAGGCTGGAAACCCTGCGAGCTCTGTGATCCGACAACTTGATTCGACCAAGAAACGCATACTTTTTTGTTCAGCGGCGGCCCAAAGAGTATGTGCAGGCGTAGGGAGGCACAGGGCAGAGCATGAGCAGGCTGACTGCAAATTTACAGCGGAGGAACGGTCGTATTGTTACTTTGTTCTGAGAGGCCGGCCGCGGAAGGGACATCAAAATAGCCGCGGACGAGAACAAAGAGATCTCAAGAGGCGCATCCCTGAGACGGAGAAGCTGTCTCCGTTCGACAACAGCAGAGGAAGATTGCTAGGGATACGAAATAATCATCACATTGCTAAGTCCGGGTGGCTGCAGTGACAGAAAAGCAAGGGGAAAAAGGTTGGTGCAGTGCTCGGAGCGGAGTGTGGACGATCGAAGGAACCAGCAGATATCATCGGCCCTTTGAGGACAGTGTTAGGGAGAATTCTCTGTTTAGGCTGAATTTCCTAACCTAGTGAGTCCCCCAGCAGCTTTGCTGGATTTCTGGAGTTTGTTTTTTTCTCCTGCCAAGAGTGAATCTCTTTTCCTCACACTCTTGGACATGATTTGAGGAGTTCCTTTGACTGTTAATGTGTTTTATGGGCTATGGGGTCTTTTACTCCATAGGGTCTCATGTGTTTTTACTATGTGTGTTACACAGCACCCTGAGTGCAGTGACACAGGGGTGTCATAGTGACACCCCACCATAGACTTTTAGTCTAGTAGCCAGTCCCAGGGCATTTAGATGCCCTGGGACTGACTACTGTCTCCCAGGGCATGTAAAGTCACCATTGGCTTTACTAGTCCCAAATTATGAACAGAAACCAGTACAAACCATCTTATTGTGGACATACCGGTTGGGGCAATTCGATTGCCCCGGGGTCTGTTATTCGAGGGGGCACGCCTCCGTCCCCCCTGATCGAGTTTTGGCTGGTGGCAGTGGATACTACTTTTTATATTCGACCGCGAATATATCTCTATGGGATTTTCCCATTGTTCGAGGCTACCAACTTTAATTATTTAATTCTTATAGCCTCGAACATACCGCCGGTTTATTCATTTAATATTAATTCGCCGGTTGGTATTTTTTGCCAGAACTCGATTCTAAAATGGCGTTTGTGTTCTCTTCTGTGACTCGAACCCAAGTCGAGCCCTTTGTTCCACTTTTTGGCGGGCTTCTCCACAGAAGCCTCCAAAAGTGGTGCCACTCTGTCAGGGGGTGTGGGAGGGGGTTTAGGCACCCTGGACTGAGTTACCTTGGTAACTCAAGTCGCACTCTTGTGTGATTGGCCCAAGTGGTGAGCCGGCCGGCTCACCACTTAGCATGTTTGATTGACAGCTAGGCTGAGTGAATGGGGGTGTGCTGCATAAAAGCAGGGCTTTGGGGACTGGAACTTCAAAAGTCGCCACAGGACCTGAGAATCCGACGAGGGAGAAGCTGAGCCGACCTACCACGACGACACCACCGGTAGAGCCCTGCGGAACCGACTCACCACTTCCCGACGACAGAGAAGATCTCCCGGCTGGAGAGGCTTCTTCCCCTGACTGGTGGGCACAACCAGTTTACCTTCTTCTCTTCGCATCCCAGGCCGTCTTGTGGTCGAATTGCCTGTGCCAAGCACCCCGGCAACTGGATAGCCACTTACCCCTGGACCGCGAATAAAAGGACCGCTCCTTTTACCTGAGAACTCTGCGGCTGGTTTCTTCCCTGGCAGTGCAACGGACTCCTGTCTTCCTCCCCGACGAGATCCTCTCTTCCCCCGGACGAAGCACCGACTTGCATCAGCTGCCAGGAACAACTGCCCCCGCTGGAGTATTCTCACCACTTTAAGGTACCGTGTCCGCCAGGCCTCCCTTTCTAAAGTTTGCTACAAGGTAATAATAACCCCTTAACCTTCTGGACTGGGCTGGCTGCCTTGACCTTCTACCTGGTCCCTTTCTTTTTGGTCCAACTCTTTTTGAACCTTTGCAAGACTCTTGTGCACTTCAACCGTGTGACGTTGGACACATTTCGTTCTGATCCTCTTAAAGTGGATCCGGCCTACTGAACTCTAACTTCACGGTTGTACTTGCCTTCCTCTCTTGTTTTGATCTTATGAAAGTGTTGGGTTCTGTTTCATATTATACTCTGCTTTTCTCTCCCTTTTTAACGAATTATTAGAGTGCCATCTGCGTTAAGCTCTCACCGCTGTCTGAAAATAAGTGGGGCTTTACTTAAGACTTTTCTAATATTCTTCTAAGGGAGTGTATATCTTTTAGTGACCGTGTTTTTGAATTGCTTACTATTAGTGCCTGTGTGTTTTTCTAGATGTGGTTTTAAATAAATAATTATATCTCTTTTACACCAAGCTCTGGTCAGTGTTTACTTGTTCTACTGTGTTCTTTTGACCTATTGTGAATACTCTGTATACCCCCTAACTCTTCTTGAGGGAAGTCTGACTGCTCAGCCACAGCTACCAAGTGAATCTGTGTTGTACAGACTGCTACCAAGTGGGTTTACTGCCAAACACCTGTAGTCTTAAATCTTTTGCAGTGGTCCCAGAGGGAACTGCACAGGTTTCTGCCTAACAGACAGTAAGAACCCACTCTTGCTGGGACTGAAGACCACGGATGAAGGGGCTGACCCACGGCTCATAGACGCAGCGCCATGTCTAATAAACCCCCAAGACTGAAGAGTAAGCAACCCACATTAGAGGAATACACTAAGACGCCACCAGTCCCGGAACGGGCCAGGAACAAAGACAAAGCACAAGTTGGGAGCAGTGCCACCATGGGCACGAATCATGAGGTCCTTGAAGCGATCACCGATCTGAAGGTGGCTTGGGAGACCAAGCTCGAACTGGCGGTGGCAGAACTAAAAACAGCGCTTGAGCTCCAGGTTGGGGCACTGCAAGAGGATGTGAATCTGCTATGGCAAGACGTTAGGTCCCTGGCGGAGCGCACAGAGAACCTCGAGAAGGAGATGGGACCTAACACGGCGGACTGTGCTTCCCACCGGTCGGAGCTTCACGCCCTGTTGCAACGAGTGGGTAATCTGGAGAGCAGAGCGGAGGAGGCGGAAGCACGAGCCCGGAGAAATAATATTCGTATTGTTGGACTACCAGAAGGAGCAGAAGGCCATAACCCCACAGAATTTGTTGAGACAATGTTGCTACAAGAAATCACTGGTGGAGTGCTGTATCAGGGGTTTGCGGTGGAAAGGGTGCACAGGGCCCTAACGAGGAGACCGCCACCAGGAGGCCCACCTAGGCCGGTGATTGCTAAGAGACTTAACTACAGGGATCGAGAAAGGATCCTGGAACACTTCCGCAAAGGTGGGACAATACAAAGAGGTCCGGCAAATATAACGGCTTACCCGGATTGTACCCTGGCGGTGCAGCGAAGCAGAATGAACTTTGGGGCAGTCAAGAGGAGATTGCGAGAAGCGGGTCATAAGTACATGCTGCTTTACCCGGCCAAACTGAAGGAATTTCACAAGCACAGAACTTTGTTTTTTGAAACTCCGGAAGAAGCTAAAGGATGGCTCGACACGCAGGGATGCCCCCAGGAGTCGGACGTTCGGACAGGAGAAGGAGGTGCTGAGGATAAGTAATGAACAAGAGGGGCACCGAGGGGTCTCAGAACTTAAGACTAATGGACTTGAATATAGTCACTAAAGTAGCTTGCTGGATGGTGTGATCAAGCTGGGAGAAACATATGATCCGCAAATATTGCGATTTAGACTTTGACTAGGAGCCTTGCAGGACCAACCTGTACATCCCCCATTTAGAGTTTAGTTAGGTCGCCGATAGTGCAGTGACGCCCTGCTGGGGTCTTGCCCGGGGTATCAGGGTAGGCCCAAATGCGGGGGAGCCTGAGATCCAGGGATGGAGCTGGGCAACTGTTGGGGTTGGGGTAGGGTGGAGGGGAGGGAGGGAAGGGGTTGTGTGCTGTGGTTTGTTATAGTTGGGGAAGAGTTATGGGGTAAGCCTACACTTCATGGAAAACGAAATGAACCATGGGAGACCTTAAGATAGTCACTTGGAACGTTAGGGGGCTCAATAGTTATCTGAAGCGGAACAAGGTAATGATGTACCTACGTAGACAGAAAGTGGACATAGCCCTGTTACAAGAAACTCATTTAACGAAAGACAAACTAGAAGTGGTGCGGAAAAAATGGAGAGGGACAGTGGTGGGGGCAACATACTCTGCCTATGCAAGAGGGGTAATCACATGGGTGGCCCCACATGTTCCGTTTCAGTTGCTGAGCTCGCAGGTAGAGGCGGATGGTAGGATGGTGATTATGAGAGGGATGGTGGAAAATAGAGAGATCTGCATTGTGAATACTTATGCCCCGAACCAAGATACAGCTGCGTATTTTAGGACCCTGTATAGTAAACTCAGTGGCAGCGTGGGGGGGTGCGCTATAATGTGGGGGGGAGACTTCAATTGTGTGTTGGACCCCACCATAGATAGATCAGACACTAAAATAGCTAGACCCACCCCGGCTGCAAAGGCACTACATGCACTATTGGCGGATTACGGACTTACAGATGCATGGAGAACACGTCATCCGCAGGATAGACACTATTCACATTATGCGGCCCCACAGGGCCTACGCACAAGACTGGACTATGTATTTGTCACGCAGGAGTTGCTGACCGAAATACAGCAGGCTGAATACAAAGCTAGAGTCCTCCCAGACCACTCGCCACTGCTGCTAACATGGCAATACCGACCCCCCAGGGGAAGGATACCCACATGGCCATTGCGTGCAGAAGCGCTTAAAGATAGCGTATTCAGGGAGGATATGCGTGAGGAAATAATAAGTGATTTCGAGATAAATACTGGCAGTGTCAAGACAGCGGGCACACTCTGGGAAGCCTTTAAAGTGGCTGGTGAGAGGAATTGCCATAGCCAAGTCCAAAGGACTGTAGAATGGGATTCTGACCGAATTACAGGACTCTGAAAAGGAATTGGAGAGGGTATTGAAACGGGGCAGTAACACTAAGGCAGATACAGAAACGGCACTGGGGCTGCAGCAGAAATGTGCGGGATATTGGGAGAGATTATGTAATCTTAATTATAAAAAGTACATAGAAAGACAACATGCTGGAGGCGACAAACCAGGAAGAATCCTTGCGTGGCTTTACTAAAACGAGACCCCCAGGCCCCCAATTAGAACAATAGTGAAAGATAATGGCGACGTAGTGGATACGCAAGAGGGGGTTAATCAAGAATTTGCAGACTACTATAGACGCTTGTACGGAGACGAGACGGGAAGCAAAAGGGGGGAAATAGGAGACATACTGGAAGACATTGGGCTACCCCAAATTAGTGTGGAAGAGAGGGAGGAGCTAGATGCCCCGATCACTCTAGAAGAGCTAGAAGAAGTTGTGAGGCAGCTGCCCACGAGTAAGACCCCGGGAACAGACGGACTCCCGAGCTAATTTTATAAGGCATATAAAGCAGAGATTCTCCCCCCACTGCTGGAAATGCTTAACGAAGCATTTGAAGTTGGGAGACTACCGGAATCACTGCGCGAATCGGTTATTATACCACTTCACAAGCCCAACAGGCCTGGTAGCGACTGCGGTTCCTATAGGCCCCTATCGATGTTAAACCAGGATAGTAAGATTTTAACAGCGGTTCTAGCAAACAGATTAAAGAAGGTCATAACCAAACTAATTAATCCTGATCAAACAGGATATGTCCCAAATAGGAATATCTCGAATAATTTGAGGCGACTCCATCGAGTGATCGAACATACTGAAAGGGACACTAGCGAAATGGCGATAGTGTTGCTGGATGCGATCAAGGCATTTGACTCGGTCAAGTGGCCCTGGCTGAAGGCGGCCCTAGCCAACTATGGTATGGGACCAGGATATCTTCACTGGGTAGAACTCCTATATAGTGAGCCATTAGCGAGAGTGAAGACAGGAACTGTGATCTCTGAAAGGTGGCAACTTGGTAGAGGGACCAGACAGGGGTGCCCCTGTTCCCCCATGTTGTATATTCTGGCTTTGGAGCCCCTGGCGATTTATTTAAGCCAGATATATGACGCAATAGGCATTGCCGTTGGGGAAACATCACATTTAATTTCACTATACGCAGACGACATGTTATTGTATTTGTGCTACCCAGAGGAGAACCTGCAGTATATATTAGAAGTGGTGGAGAGGTTTGCTGAACTCTCAGGTATAGCCGTGAACCCAAGTAAATCCTGTGTGTTCCCGCTGGGCAGATATAGAGGGCTCCTGGCAGATACCGTGGGAGGCCACAACCTTTAGGTATCTTGGGATAGATATATATCACACAGTAGAAGCCGAACATAGGCACAATACAGAAAGAACGGTTCAGAAACTGAAAAACAGCATGAAGTTCTGGGCAAAACTCCCCTTGGCAATGATGGGACGTAGGGCGATGCTCAAGATGGTGGCATTGCCCAGACTGTTGCATTGCTTTGTGAACATCCCATACTCCATACCCCGGCAATTCTTTATCAAGCTGGACAGCATATGCAGGGAATTCCTATGGTACGGGATGAGGAACAGGGTAGCCCTATGGAAACTCCAAAACCCGCATGAGAAAGGAGGCATTAAAATACCTAACTGGGAAGTATATTATGTAGCGAGCCAGTTACAACATGTAGTCAAATGGCTCTCTGCGGAGCCTACCTTAGAGCATAAACTGCATCAAGGAGATTGCACCCCATATTTTTTTAGAGAAATGATATGGTTACCCAAGCGGGAGTTAAGAGGTCGTCCGGGGATGTTGGGTCTTGGGTGGGGTATGTGGCAGAGGGCGTGCGGGTTGATGGACAAGTCGGCCCTGTGCTCTCCGCAAATCCCACTGGTTACAATGATGGGAACAGAAAAGCAACTAAGGTTAATGATTAGGAAGTATTGGGAACCGGTAGGAATAGCAACATTGGGGGATGTGTGGCAAGAGGGGAAAATATTGGAATATGAGGAGTTGGTGGAACAAACAGGGTTGAGTACTGGGCAATATATTACGTATCATGGGATGGTGCAAAGAATTGAAGATACCTGGTCCGAGGTGGAACTTGCAGAGGAACCGGACACCACACTAGATGTGATATATGATATAGCAGAAGGAGGGCATGAAACGTCTAGAGTGTACGAGATGATGATGGCTCAAGTGGGCAAAGAAGTGGTGCAACTTAGACTGGACTGGGAGGAGGAAGTAGGGGATATGATGAGTGACGGGATGTGGGAAAGGGCTCAGGGGTACCATAAAAAAGTATCGAGAAATGCTAGGCTACAACAAATACAGTTGTATATAACTCACAGAGCATATCTGACGCCACTACAGATTTAAGAATGCCGGAAGCCAAGTGTGTCCCAAATGCAATGAGGAAAACGCAGGAATAGTGCACATGTTTTGGGCATGTCCACTTATAGTGAAATATTGGAGAGATATAGCACAGAAAATGGAGGACAAGGGAATCTGCATGAAGGTGGATATGGTGTGGGCTTGCTTGTTGGGAGGGTTCCCCAGACCAAGGAAGCTTAAACATGTGAGCAAATTGAAAGATCTGGCATATGTACTGGCGAAGAGAAGGATTGCAATGGGGTGGAAAGCGTGCCACAAGCCCAATGTGGAGACGTGGTGGAGGGACTTGCAGAAGTGGGCGGAGGCAGAAACAGTGGCATGGCAGGAAGCGTGTAAAGGGGACATAGAGGACGAAGCCGGAGCCCTGGTGGGTTGGAGACAATTAATAGCAGAGTTGTTTGGGCCCTCCTATGATGGACCAAGTGATGATGATTCAAAAAGCGTGGCGGGAGAGGTCTCCCCACCACAAGAGGTGGAGACTAACAATGGGAGAAGTAGGCTTGGGAGGGGGGTGTGACGGGCAATACAGTGGGCGAAAAAGTGACAATGTATGTGCATTTATGAGCAAGATATGTAACCACTGTAAGTTGAGTTGGGTTTGTTATTTGTTGTTTGAATAAAATCAATAAAAATTGTTTTAAAAAAAAACCAATGCAGAATATACCCTAAAGAACAAAAACAGGAACACAATTTATACAAATCGAATTAAACACATTTCCATAATAAGTAAACAGGTACATCATGAAAGATAAAGAAAATTAATGAACAAAATAAAAAATTAAATAAATAATTGTTGTGGTTATCTATTTGTATTTTGACTCTTATGATCAAACTTAATATTTGAAAACTAGCTTTTAATCTTAATTATTTCCTTATTTGTTCCTTTCATTTTTTGTGGATTATTAACTATCATTTGGCATAAAATTGTTGATTGGCATCAGGTTTGTAATGTGGCTATTGTGTCTATGATTGTCACTTTAATAACAATTGATGTTTTTTATTATGTTTTAATTTTTTTTTTTTTCTTATTTTGTCTTCATTTTGTCTTCATCATTGGTAGCTAATGATTCTATTATTTAGTGATAGTTAATGAGGTGAAGATTTGTTGAACATTGTAGGTATTGGTAAGTCCACTGATTTGTGTGCTATCGTAATTAAGGCATTAGCATTATTTGTTTTTTCGTCTGACCACCCTTAATCAGCCTAATGCTCATCATTGCTTTATTTATTTCTTTATTGTGCATTTGTAAGGTGCTTATACATCAAGAAGGTGTGTTTCAATGCACCCACAGAAGGCAAATAAAATAACAATGATGAACAAAGACAGAGGCGGTCCTACTAGGCCTTGTTAACATTTGGAAAGTGCAAGTGCAGAAAGAGAGAAGGGACAAGAGAACGGGAGTAAGTGCTAGAGGTCTCACAGAGGGGGAAGTGCCAGAGGGTCAGTTGCAGGGCAACAGGTAAGTGCCTGGGAGAGACCACATTGTAAAGAGTGGACACCTGTCAATACAGTATGTGCAGGCCTGTGGGACAGCACAGACCTGTGGGAGCCCAAAAGCAATTGCAGTGGGACTGCGGAGGCTGTAGGCGATTGGACAGAAGGCTAGTATCCAGAAGGACACATAAGGGCCCAGGCCACCAATCTCAGCGATTGTGGGGTTTAGCATGGTAGGGAGAGGGAGAGGGAGGAAGAGGAGAAGAGTAGAGTCTTGAGGTGCTTGCGGAATTTGAGGAGATCCGGCTCAAGACAGAGAGGAAGGGGGAGGCTGTTCGAGAGGAGGGAGCCCACTGAGGAACGAGATCAGCCACCCACTCGCTGCTTAGAGAAGAGTTTGACATGCAGAGAGTTGGAGCCGGAAGATCAGAGAGATCTGGAGGGAGAGTATTTGGTGAGAGCAAGTTGTAGATAGCGTGGTCCCTGGCCCCAGACAGCCTTATGGTTAATGCAGAGGGATATGAATTTGATCGTTGCAGCAACCGGGAGCCAGTGGAAAGATTTTAGGACTGGAGAGATATGGTCCCTGGGCTTGAGGCCAAGGATAAGTCTTGCAGCTCTATTCTGGATTCGCTGGAGGGGGAGGAGAGAGGAAGAGGGTAGATTAAGGAAGGGGCTGTTGGAGAAGTCCAGCCTAGGGAGTACCAAAGCACTAGAGACATTGTGCTTCTGAGGGAAAGTGAGGAAAGGGAGTCTACCTCTGAGGAGGTGGCGTTAGAATGGGCCTTCTTGGCGAGGTACAGCATGTGAGGAAGGAAAGAAAGAGATGAGTCGAAGATAACTCTAAGGTTTCTGTCTTCCGATGAAGGAGAGGGGCGAGAGCCCATAGAGGGTGGCCAGAGTAAAGGGAGGAAAGAGGGAGTAGGAATCCCAATAGTAAGGATCTCAGTCTTGCTGGCATTGAGACAGAGATCATTAGAGGGGCACCAGGACTGTATAGCAGATAGGCAGTCAGGAATGGTAGATGAAGTAAGGAAGAGGTTCAGAATGAAGTTTGAAGAAGAGTTGGGTGTCATCTGCATAACACTGGAAGTGGTGGGAGAAAGTGGTGATAAGGTGAGCAAGCAGGGTGAGATAGATGTTAAAGAGCCAGGGTTAGAGCCCTGGGGAAGGCCACAAGTGGAGATTGAGGTGGGAGAGGATAAAGAACTCAGGATAACCTGGGAGGGACAGTCAGTGAGGAAGGCGGTCAACCAGTCCAGTGCCCGCTCTGAGATACTAAGGGTATCATGGAGCCGTTTTATGAGGATGGAATGATTGACTATCAAAAGCAGAGGAGAGATTGAGTAGAATGAGAACAGCAGGTGAGTTAGAGTCAGGAGATGCAACCAGTTCTTCACAGATGTTCAGGAGAGCATTTTCCATGCCTCTGGATGCTCAAAATCCAGATTGATTGTCGTGTAGGGAACCAATGAGCTCAGTGTGCTGGGTTAGCTGGGGGAAGACCAACATCTCCAGATGTTTCCCAAGGAAGGGAGCGATAGAGATGGGGTGGTAGTTAGCTGGACACAAGGGGTTGGCAGAAGGCTTTTTCGGAGGGGGTGCACAAAGGAGTGCTTGAGGGAAGAGGGGAAAGACCCGGTAGCAATAGAGTGATTTAGGAAATCAGCAAGTGCAGGGGCAATGGAGCCAATGTAGTCTTTAATAGTTCTGGAAGAACAGGGGGAGACCTGTTTGGAGGAGACCTTATAGAGAGGACAACTCTAGAGACCTCATCCAATGTGACAGGAGAGAAGGAGGAGAGAGTGGATGGGGATGATGAGAGGCCATGGGTTGCAGGGGGATGGGAGGAAGGGAGAGGGAAAGGGAGGAAGAAAGACTACTCAGGATATCCACAGTTTTTGCACAGAAGTGGGTGGCCAGTGCAGTGCAGAGGGACTGGGAGGGAAGAGGCGAGGTGGAGACTGCAGAAGATTTGGCTAGTTCCTTGCAGATTTTAAAGAGTTCAGCCGAGTTGTTGGATGCTCCAGAAACTCGAGCCTGGATGTGGTCCCCCTTCTTGGAATAATGGAGTTATGATATTGCATTTGGAGAAGGCGACAGGCCATTTTGTCAGCGGATGAGCTTGAGGTCTGCCACTTCCGTTCAGCAGCTCTTCACTTGCGTTTCAGGGCTGCTAGATCAGAGTCGTACCAAGTGGTACGGTTGGTGGCATGTTTCAGGCGGATTCTCATGACTGGGGAAAGAATGTTGAGTGTGTTAGTGATGACGAGATGGAGGTTGTTGAGAGCAGAGTCAGAGGTAGAGTCTGCGGTGGGAGGAGAAAGGGGGATGAAGGTGGAAGCGAAGGCAGCAACTGACACTTGTTTCATTGGGCGGATGTCCACGAACAAGGTTGGCAGAGCTGGGGGAGGTGCAGTCAAAGGGCTGAGAGGACCCAGGTGAGAGGAGAGGAGGGAGTGGTCTGACCAAGAGAGCAGGGTGGAGAGTGGGGTGGAGAGCAAAAGATCAGTATGATGAAAGCATCAAGAGTGTGTCCAGCCAAGTGGGTAGGACCAGAGAGGAGAATGGAGAGGGTGAGAGAGGAACAGAGGTCACGGAAGAGAGTGGAAGCCATGATTGAGGAGTCCAGGTGGATGTTGAAGTCACCCAGGAGGAGCAGTTTAGAGGTAGATGTCAGGAGAGACGAAGAGAAATTGGCCCATTCTGAGAGGAACAGGGAGATAGAGCCAGGTGGCCTGTAGATAGTGGCAATGGTCAGGGAGGAAGTAGGAGAGATGCCCAGTTTGCAGACCAGGCTCCTGAAGGAGGAGTAGGGCCGGGTGGGTACGAGAGAAAAAGGGACCCACTCAGGGAAGATCAAGGCAACCCCACCGCCAGAGCGGTTAGGGTGAGGCTTAGAGATGATTCTCTAGCCATCAGGGAGAAGGGAGTCAAAAGCAGTGACTGAGCTGGCATTGTACCATGTCTCGGTAAGAGTGAGGACATCGAGGTCAAGGTTTTTGAGAAGGAGGCAGATATCAGCATAGTGTTGGATAGCAGAGCAAGCATTAAGCATGGCTAGATTAAGCAGTTCTCCACCTTTAAAAGTTTTCCGAGGAGGGGTACAGGGCAGTGGTACTCCTGTTGGAGGAGTAGGAGGGGCAGAGAGAGAGGAAGAAAGAGTATCAGGCGTAGGAAGGAAGTTGATGAGGTATGGGAGGTGCCGGTCAAAGAGAAGGAGGTTGCCTATCTAGTGCCATTGTGATAGACATTAATGATACACCTGTGAGTTCTTCTTTGTAACGAGATAATGCAGGCATATTTATTCCTTTATAAATATTGTTCACTTTTATGTGGGATTCTGTTGATATTGGTTGATAATTCTGTGAAAAGAATACATGTTTGCTATATTTTGTAAGATGATTGTTTGTAAAAAGCAGGCATTATAATTCATTTAAATGGCATGTGTTAACCTATTTGCCGGTCAGAACGGTTCATTTATGTTTAAGTTCTGGTCCCAATTGAGGTTCTTATTTAGATCCATGTAAATAGAAAATTGAAGTTACAAACTGAAAAATGTTGGCGCCACATTGTCTCTGAATCAAAAAGGCATTCACATGAGTTACGATAAGGACTAGTAATTTGTATCAGTCAAAACAGCCAAAAATGTGAAAGCCGATCTATTGTAAACAAATACAGCTTAAATTGCCTGTTCTGTGGAAATGTGCCCACATTGGAGAGTCTATAATCATCATAGGCAACTGTACTTTGTCAGTGTAGAAATAACCATTTGCATATCAATCTAGTCCCACCCACAACGACAGTCCAATACTGAAATGTTAGACAATTCCCCTCTGAACAAGAGCAGTGCTGGACAGACCCACAAGCGAATGCTATAAAACCCCTTTGTCTAAAAGAGCCCTAAATGTGTGAAAGTTGGGAATCTGAACCTACGATTGGAGAAAATCTGTCTGATAATCAGAAATATCAGAGATTGGAGATCCCCACAACTGTAGCAAGGAGTGCTGTAGGAAAACCAAGTGCAAGCTTGAAGCACCAGAAGCTGAGGTGATATCACAGAAGAGAAACGTGAGAATCCTGAAACCTAAAAGAATTGGGAAAGCATTATGAAAGCAGGAAGACCTTAGACGTGTCCAGTTTGTGAATGACCCCTGGAAGAGCTTTGCCATCAGAATTTCTTCATGACATTGTGTTAGACTAGGGTTGAACATTTCAGAGTAGGATTTGTGAACTCTTTTGTTGCCCACACCTTAACACTTTGAAATATTTTTAGAGTAGCCAGGATGCTAGGGACCTATTAAGTATAGGGTTTTGAACTTTCTGTTGCCAACATCCTTGTAAACCTTGTTGATCAGGGAATTCCAGTAGGGGCAAGGACTTATTAGAATAAGTTGAACTATATGGTTTAGATTTACTCCACGGAGGTGGTGACCACTTCACTTGATATTGTGCCTTTCCTGACACTGTTTATATTTGTATGTCCCAGTCCAGTTGTAGAAACTCCCTGAGTACCAATAGGCATTTGACCCAACCCCTACACTGAAAATCATATCAATAAAACCTCTTGTTTAAACCACAAATTAGGTGTTGTCATGTGCATCATTGCTTGGCCATCACCACACCGGGGCACTACCAGTACCTAATAAGTACAGGGAATTCTCATCATATTAACTTTTACTACTTTGCACCCAATGAAGTGTGCTCAGCCAATCAGGTAGCTGGAAATGCAGATGAGAACTGCCAATGTCTCACCCATGTTCTACCATCCAACCAAGTCCCAATGTGCGAGTAACTATCTCCCCCGCTTTGGGGGGCATGCAGGGTCAGTAATAGCTCTGAGCCGGAGGCTTAATGCTTGGGCTGGAGGGATGTTGGTGGCCCTGTACAACCCCCAACAGGGAGATGACAGCTATTAATAATAGGACCATTAGACAAAAAGAATAAGATTTAAAGTATTACTTAAATGACATTGTTTATTAAATTGGCTATGAGGAACACAATGTGCACATTATGACTCTGATGCCAATCAACAACTTTATGCCAAATGAGAAGTAATAATCTTCAAAAATTGATAGACATAATTAACGGAATAATTAGGATTGAGGGATAGTTATCAAATATGAAGTTTGACAGATCAATCGATCAGTCAATAAACCTTTGTTTTGGCAATGTGCCATAAAAGTCACAACCAAATATAGTTTATATATAGTTGCAACACTCCCTTGGATAAAAATAAGATGAAAACAGATAATGTATACATATTTTTGTCCAGGCACTTAAGACCAGGACTCTGTAACTGTGCACATTGTTTCATAAACCAATTTTATTTATTAAAACCTCCATTTGTTGTGAAAGAAAGGGATGAAGTTATCTAGCTCCCCAATGGCTTTGACGCCGTCAGTTTTGGAGTCAGCGACTCTGATGCTGAGTAACAAAACTGAAAAACCTCTGAAACTGTCAGCATCAACATCAATCTCAGTGCAGATAACATCAGAGCCAGTCTGCTTGGACCCGACAGCGTTGGTGCGTTGGATGCTGATAAAGGAGCCAGTTATGCATCCATCAGGGCTAGGCAGTCCTGTTTACAAGCCTTGTAAGAGTACCACTCAATTGAGAGCTTTTGCTGAAATATTTGAAGAAGATGAGCAAGAGGAAGCTCCTCATAGCTTCAAATTGTGATCTAATATTCCAAGGCAGTCATGGCCAGAGAAGCTTTTCGGCACTTATTCAATTGACTCTATTGTTCAATTAAAAAAGGTCTTACAAACCTCTAATGGCCTAGATACATCCCCAGAATCTAAAGTAGTGCTTCACCCCATTTCGACCATGGGTCAGAATTTTGGCTCTTACAGGGCCCTGTTGACTAGAGCCATAGACACTTCGAACGTAGTGTCTTCATCTAAAGTGGTGTAAATGCATAGCATTACTGTTAAGATGGCTTGGGAAGTCCCAAATTATACAGAGGTTATGGAGCCAGTTCAACCTGGACTCAATAACGTAAATAGACAACTGACATCATATTGTAATGTTAGTTTCCAAAACCTATGTGGTACACGGATTGGGTAACAGTGGTGACTACAGATAAATTGTATAGGTGTTTAATTTCTGATTGGGTAACGCTTATCTGATGACTCCTCCTGAGACCACCTGTAAATTGATAAAGATAAAAAGACATCATCTCTACAATGAGCTATTGGTTGGCATAATAAGTAATGGGCAGCCTAACATCAGGGGTTTTGATTGGTTCCACAATTCGAGGAGGCAGGATTCGGCTCTTCAGAGAGGCATGGCAATTACTACAGACTAAAGGGGACTTCAGCTATTAGACCAAGGATGTTGCCTGCTTTTCTTGCCAAAACCTGCCCAAAATCCCCCTATCATATCTTTGGCACCTCTGGAACCGCTCCTCTTGGAAGAACTAACTCAGCTTCTGCCGAAGGGAGCGGTGGAGCTTGTAACAGCAGAGGAAGCGGGAAAGCATGGTATTCCAGTCACCTCTTGATTCCAGAAGAAGGATGGATGACTTAGACCCGTCTGAGACCTCTGGCACCTCAACAAGCTTCTCCTTTCAAAAGTGTCCCTGGGAAAAATCCTTCAGGCCTTGCAACTTCAGGACTGGCTGGTTACTTGGACCTACAGGATGCTTACTTCCACGTCTCTATCCCCCGAAACATTGAGCATAACTTCGTTTTGGAGTGGGGACCTCTCATTACCAGTTTGCAGTGTTCCATTTGGCCTCACTTCAGCCCTGAAAGTATTCACACAGGTTATGCAGGTGGTGGTGGCCAATCTACACTGGAAGACTGTGCACATTTTTCCTTACCTTGACGACTGACTTCTGCGGGCAAGATCAGAAGATAGTGCCTTAAGGGTCTTGCTGATAAAGTGCAATGTTCTAGGCAGCTTTGGTTTCTCCATTACCATCCATTAGTCCTTACTGGCCCCTTCCAAAGGTTTACAGTTTATAGGGGGAGTTTTGGATACGGAAAGAGATACAGCATTTCCACCACCAGAGAGAGTGGCAATCATTCAGAACACAGTAGTACTCTTCCAGCTAAAACATTGACTCCCAGCAAGGTTATTTTTGAGGATGCTTGGGCTTGTGGTGCCCTGCATCCTCATTGTTCAAGAAGCAATACTGAGGGCAATGTAGTGGTTCCTGAGAAGCCAGTGGTCGCAGTTCAACGTGGACTGGGGGACAGTATCCCTGTCCTCCCAAGACCTGCTTTGATGGGCATCCATTACCAACCTCCTTTGGGGCAGCATTCAACAACCGTGGCAAAAACATGGTCATAGTAGATACAGCTTTAAAGGGATGGCGAGCTCATCAGCAGGATTTTTCAGTGAGCAGTCTGCGGGAAGGCCCAGAGAAGTTCTTCCACGTCAACTTACTGGAACTCAGAGCAGCGCATTTAGTAATGTTTTCCTGCCTTCAATCTATCAGGGAAACGACTGCCTAGTTCCCACAGACAACACCTACGCTATACACTACATCAACAAAATGGGTGGGGTGGTGTTAGGGAGAATTTACATTTCTGTGCTAATTCCCTTCAACCTTAGAGATCCCCAGCTCTTTTGCTAGACTTAGGGCTTGTTATTATTTCCTCCTGAGTGAGTGGGACCTTTTTCCCACTCCCTCATGTATTTTTCCTGACTAGGATTTTTGTGTTTTACTGTTTTATGGAGTCTGACAAACTCAATAGGCATCTGCTTTTTGCATAGTGACACACAGCACCTTAAGTGCATTGCCACTATGAAGTCCCTTGGACTTCTTTTAATGTGTTCTTGGGTGAACTACTGTTCCCAAGAATAGTAAGATGATCTCAGTCTTACTTACCGTTTCTTTGTAGGACCAGCACACACCACCCTATGTGGTGTGCTGGGGGATTACTTAGTAATTCCCTATCCCACTTCTCCTGTGACATTTTTGGTTACACTAACTTACTTTAACTGGCTGGTGGCAGTGGTTTACTTTTACTACCATGGGCATTTCTACCGCAGGCTCCTGTCTTCTTTTTTCACCATTTTCTGTTTGTTATTTCTTTCTTGGCTTTTACTCTGTTAGTTGAAACTGGTTTGAGCCCTTTGTGTGTTTTGCTTTTGGCGGGCTTCAGCCCTGAAGCCCGCCCAGGCTCCAGTGTGTCTTGAAAGGCAGGAAGTGAGGGAGGCCCCCGAAACATCCCTGTCCTTTGTCTCTAGGTGTGCTTGAGTGAAACCAGCCCTGATAGGATGGCTGGCTGTCCTGGAAGGACAGCCACCCTGCTGTGTGATTGACAACTTAGACTGTGAGCGATTGCATAAAACGCGAGTTTGTTGGGACTATAGGCAGAATCAACCACTGGAGAGGAACATCCGATGAAGAAAGAAGGCATGATGAGACACCAGCAGCACCCTCCTGGTTAAGCCATGCAGCTGTGCTGACCCTGTTTTCATATTGACTGGGAAGACCCACACGGGATGACTTCCTACCTTGGGCTGGTAGGACCAATAGCCTCAAGACAAGCTTTCATTTGGCGCAACCCCCAATTTGCTGTGCCTCACCAGAGCTGCAGAAGCCCAATGCCAGGGGTCCTGTGACCATTGACTAGTGCGTTGTCTTGCGAAGCCCGAATCCATCCAAATCTTCGTGGACCTCCAGAGGACCATGTAGAAGCAGGAAATCTTGATCCAGAGTCCCCTCACCAGAGTCCAGGACCGAGGGAGCAAGCTTCGTCCAACCAGATTTTTCGTTCTTCATTAATGGTGAGGAAAAGTTGCCAAAACACTGAAGTGCTGCTGAAACAAAGGAAGTCCATTGCTGGGGAGTCCCTCTCCTGAGTACTGCTGCAGGAGCCCACCAGACGTCCTCCCTTTCGTCACCATGACCAAGGTCCAGGAACAAGGGTCTGCCAAGTTGTAGCATGGAGGAATCCAGCTGGAACATTTTTCATCAAATCACAGGTACCGTGGGGTTTGGGTTTTTCAGCTTTTCGGGTGGGACCTAGAATGTTGGCTCCGGGTGACAGACCTAGAGATGTCCTGGCAGCATTGACCTCCTATGAAATAAGAGAAAATCCTGCAGGCTGCCAGGGGTCACACAACTATTGCTTTAGACGGATCGCAAATCTCTCTGTTCCAGGACCTAGCTGCATCCACATTATTGAAAAGGAGAGTGGTATGCCCTTTGACGAAGGTACTCATAGATAAAAAGGTCCCATACAAATGGACATTTCCTTTTGGCCTCCTCTTCTCATGGGACAGAAAGAAACAGGGGGTTACTACGTGCACCGAACGTTTCGCAACACTGGGAATGGAGGAGGAAGAGGCAGACCCCAGAGAGAACAGGCAGGGTGCATCCCAGCAGAGGTCAAGGCCATGGGACTGCTTCACTGCAACAGGGAAAAGAAGCATCAAACTGATGGGCCCCCAACAGAAACAGAGGGAGGAAGAACAAAGATAATGAGGACGCAAGCAAGTCCTCAGGGAGGGTGGTAAGAGAATACAGTTTAAATGGAAAACAATGGAGTGGAGAAGAAAAGCGAAATACATGGAGTGAGAAAGGAGTGACCAAGAAGGAACCAGCTCTCGAAACAGGATAGCTGGAAGACCCGTGAAGGCACCACTTGAAATCTTCAGAAGGTTACTCGACCGTAAACATTTTCCGGGGGGAAACGTGGGCTGTTTCCCAAGAGAATTTGGGCTGTATTGTAAAATATCAAGCCTAGACCGGAGAGGGGTAGGGTGGATAGGGAATGGGAGGGGGGAGGATGGGAAGGGATGGGGGGAAAGCAGTGTCTAATGCCACAAAGAAGGCTGGGCAGGGGACTGCAAATAGATAACAAACCAACTCAGAAGTCAGAGACAGGGTTACTGAAGACACCCCATGAAGGGGAAGTGGGAAAGGGCAATGGGAACACTGTGGAGATACAGGAGGACTCACAGGTGGTCACAGTAGGACGTAACCCAAAAGAGACCAATCCATCGGGGGGGACTATTGAAAATACCTTCACATAACATGCAAGGCCTATTTTACAATAGGGTGCTGGAGGGGTTTCTTAGTATCCTCTTTGCCCAGCTTCTCATGTAACAATTTATGATACCCTTTCCTCGATTAATGGCTGGTGGCAGTGGTTTTCTTTTAACTGCCGTGGTGTGCATTTATCGCGGGCTGCATTTGCAGCTGCAGTAAAGCACCCAAGGGTGCCATTTTTGTCAAAATGACCCTGCTCATCTTTTTTTGCCATTTCTTTGTGGAAAGGTATTTCTTGAGATTTACTCTGCGCGCCAAACCAGGTTTCGAACCTTTGTTCATTTTGCCTTTGGCGGGATTCACAAGTGAAGCCCGCCTCTGGCTCCAGAGTATCTAGCAGGGGCAGGAAGTGAGGGAGGTGCCCGAAACTCCCTATGCTTGATCTCCTAGGAGGCAGGAATGCACTCTTAGGTTATTGGCCGGCTGGCTGTCCGGCAATGGTCCCTGCTGGGTGACTGACAGCTAGGCTGGAATGAATGGGAGAAACCTGCATAAAAGGACAGGCTTTTTGGCTTGAAAGGCAGAGTCGACCACTGGACGAAGGAATCCGAAGAAGAACTTGAAGAGGATGCCTGCTGCAACTCCTGGACCGTTGGTTTGCCTGGTGAAGCCCTGCTGCTGTGCTGAAACTCCAAAGTTGTATCGACATAGAAGCCCCAGCAAGGACAACTTCTCCCTTTGAGTTGGTGGGACCAATCAACTCCAAAGTAAGCCACCTGGACATCCTCTCGGAGCTGGTTGAAAGAAATTCCACTGCAGTTGCTGCTGGAACCGAATAGCCAGAGAGAGGAACACCAGATTGTGTGTGTTGCTTTTAAGATGGCCAAGAGCTCCAGGAATATCCTCCGGACTCCAAGGAAGCAGGACTGACCGAGCCTGAGCCACCTCAACAGAGTGCTGGACCCCAGATGCAAGGAATGTCCCTCTCGACAGCCAGGAATCGCTGTGTTGCTATTTGCGGTAAACGCAAGGAGCGTAAACAGCGAAGTGCGACTTGTTTGAAGATTGCCGGTTGCGGTTGGTGACCGTCCAATTGCAGTGCAGGAGTCCCCAGAAGTCCTCCCTCTTGTCCCCACGACTGAGGCCCAGGAACAGTAGGACCTGCAGAGCTGCACAGGAACAGAAGCCATCTACTGCACTTTTCTTCAACCTAAAGGTACTGTAAAGTCTGAGAGAACTTACCTCTTATTGTAGAGTTGCTTGCATCTTCTACTACTCACAAGTCTAACAGCTTGTGGCCCTACATTGATTCTTCTTTTTCTTCAAAGACTTCTAAAACATTGTGCAAAGACTTTTCTTACTTACCTGCAAGAAGTGCCTCAGCTCATATAGACTTTTGCCCATTCACTTTGGCTTAGCCTGTTCCACTGAATGACTCTTATTGGGGGATACAAAAGTATTTGCCTGCTTAAGAATATTTGTGATCTCTTGTTGGTTCTGATAACCCTTTCCTTTGACCTATTTCTAAACTATTCTAAATGCAACAGTGATATATTAATGTCCCCAGCACCCTAGCTATTGAAGTCACCTGAGGGTGTAGGTTGTGTCCATGGGCCATCCCAAAAGGGTACTTACTGATTTAGAAACTAAGAGTGTGTATTTATTTTGAAGGTATGTGTGTTGCTATTATATTGCTCCCTAAGCTTACTCCAACTGACTGATAAATAAATTAATACGCGTTTAATCAAGAAACCTTGTGTGTAAGAGTTTATTTGAATACTTGTCACTGTGAATCTCTGTGTAACTCCCCTACAGCTCATATTGACCCCTCTTGAGATAAGCCAGGCTGCTGAACACGCTACCAACATGTGTAGTACAGACTTATACCAAAGGTTGGGTTCCTATTGCCAGGAGGTTAGAGTTGTTGTAGTGCACCCAAAGGGTACTGTATACAATCTTGCCTAACAGTGGTGGCAGGCGGTGAGATATATTGTAGAGTTGTTACACTAAGAATTTGCTTTGCTTTTGTTCAACTAAAAACCTTCACAAGGCTATAAGCTCCACTAGAAAAGCAATTGTATCATGCGAAATATGGATATCTTCAGTCAGGAAACCATGATCATTTTGACAGTAGAGCAACTGAAAGAAATGTGTAAAGTCAGGAGTCTCCCTGTTAAAGGAAAGAAAAATGAACTAATTGCAACAAGATTGTGTTGAATCATTAAAGTCTGGGGAGTAGGCCTGTCACACCTAGTAACCGAGGAAATGTGGAAAATGATAATGAGGATGATAATTCAGAGTCTAACTCTAATGTTTTAGAGGAGTCAGAAGAGGGAGAAAAGTCCCAGGATGGGAGCCCCTCTTTGCCTCAACAGGCCCTTATGCCTCAAACTTTAGCCACTGGTCTCACAATCTGATTCCTCAGACTCTTGGCTCACCTGTTTGATTCTTGACAACTTCTTTCTTGTGTTCGCAGGTTTCTCTTTCTTCCTAGAAGTTCGGGATTTGTACAGTAAGGGGCGTGTCTCCTCCATCGCCAGTATGCAGGAAGGTAACGTATAGATGTGAGTTTGGGCTCCTGCCGAGGAAGGATACGATGGCCAGAAGCGTTCAGTGTTCCAGGAAGGATACCAGGAAAGATCGGGCAAAAATCCTGGAGGGAAGGCAACGAATCCAGGAAATTATAAAAGGAACTTGCACGGCTCCGCAAGCGGAGATAGCTAGGAGCGGAACAACACAGTACACCGGGAAGGAAGGGAAGGCTAACCGCAAGGAAGCCAAAGGATCAGGGAAAGCAGACAATGGGTAGAATCAGAGTAGCAACTGATCAGCACGGACAAGCTTAGCGTTGAGACGCGCCGAGCCGCGGGGGGTTGTCTGTTTTCAAGGAAGCAACAGGCATTACTGGGAGACTAGACCGTGTGTTTTCCCGCAACGTCGGCCATGTTGGGTGTACAATGGGTGCAATACTACATTGTTTGAGGGGCCATGTTGTCCAGAAGGGGCGGAATCAGTGATGCATGACAGCATGCCCCCTTCTAAACTCCGATCCCCCAGGTTTTCGTGGATGAGTCAGATGGAATCTTCGCATCAGGCAGAGGGCATTCATGTTGGACACAGGTTCCCATGTCCGTTCATTGGGTGAATAACCCTTCCACTCCACCAGGTATTGAAGACAACCTCTCCTATATCTTGAGTCACATATCCTGGAGACCTCAAATTCGATCTGATCGTTGACGACAACAGGGGGAGTCCTGTTGACTGGTGGTATGGTTTAAGGAAGGAAGTATGAAAAACCTGACGAATTCTCTTCCAAGATTCTGGTAATTGGAGTCGAAAGGCCACAGGGTTGATGATTGCCTTCACTGTGAATGGTCCATAGAAGCGAGGGGCTAATTTGTTTGGTCTTAGGTGTCTGGGTAATAGTCGAGAAGAAAGCCAGACCTTGTCACCGATGGCATAGATAGGGCCAGGTCGCCGTTTGGCGTCTGCATGTTTCTTAATATCCATCCTGGCCTTTTCTAGATGTCCCTTTGCGCCCTTGTGTATTGTGACTAATCGAGCTATCCAGGAATCGACTGAAGGAACCAGGGTGGGATGAGGTAAGAGTCTGGGTAGAACAGACGGATGGAATCCTTGATTGCAAAAGAAGGGACTTGTCTTGATTGCAGAGTGGACAGAGTTGTTGTAGGAAAATTTGGCTACTGAAATCAACACTGACCAATCGTCCTGGACTTTTGATGCAAAACATCGCAAATATTGCTCAAGAGTTTGGTTTACCCTTTCGGTAATGCCATTGGTCTGAGGATGATATCCCGATGATAAGGCACGTTGAATACCCAACATCTGGCAAAGGTGCTTCCAGAACCTGGAGACATATTGGGGTCCACGATCTGAGATGATTTTGGATGGAAAACCAAGTAGCCGAAAGATGTGGTTCATGAAAATTCCTGCCATTTCTTGTGCCAAAGGCAGCTTGATCAGAGGAGTGAAATGGGCCATGTGGGAAAACAGGTCAATGGTAACCATAATAGTGGTATAAACCTTGGAAGGGGAGAGATCCACATAAAATCAGTGGCTATCACCTCCCAGGGTCAGTCTGGCAGAGTCGGTTGATGGAGTAACCCTGCTGGTTTCCTGTTATCGGACTTGTTCTGATTGCAAACTGCACATGCCTGTATGTATGATCTTACATCATTGATCATCCTAGGCCACCAAAGGTTTCTCTGGATGGTTTGAAGGGTAGCCTTAATACCACGATACCTGGAATGGAATGTGTCATGACAAAGATTCATTATCTTGGTTCTTGTGATCTGAGTAGGGACAACCAATTTCTTATCCTTGAAGAAGTAGCCATTCTTGGCAAACAGGGACCATTGATTGGTTTCGTAGTATTCCTTCCAGAGGTTCAAGGTCGGGGTCTCAGCCCGTATGTTGTCCAATAGCGTGTTGGCCTGGGCTACGAACACCGTGTCTGGAAACATCTTGGGGAAAAGTGCGTGTTTCTTCTGGTATATAATCTGGTCGTCTGGATAGTGCATCAGCAATTATATTGGATGTCACGGGTACGTGCTGAATGCGGAACTGACATTGGGCGAAGAAAAAGGCCCAACGGGCTTGACGACTGTTTCTACATTCCATTGATTGTAGGACCTGTAGGTTCTGATGGTCAGTTCGTAGCAGCACTGGGTACTTGGCACCCAAGAGGAGATGGCGCCATTCCATAAAGGCTTGTCGAATGGCGAGCAGTTCTTTCTCCAGGACCGAATAGTGTGTCTCACTAGGGTTCAACGTCCGAGACAAATAAGCAATGGGGTGTTCTTGATAATCCCTGGATTCTTGCTTTATCACTGCCCCGATTGCATACTCTGAGGCATCTGTTTCTACCAGGAAGGGTTTGGTTGTGTCTGGTTGAGCCAAGATAGGTCCTTGAGTGAACTTGTCTTTTAACTCCTGGAAGGCGGCTTCTTCAGCTTTTGAACAATGAAAGGGAGTGTCTTTCTTTAGCAAGGAAACAATAGGTTGTACAATGGATGAGAATGTGGGAATGAACTTCCTATATAAGTTAGCAAGTCCCAGAAATGACTGGACTTCTTTAACTGAGTTAGGAGCAGGCCAGGAAAGAATAGATTCAACCTTGGCTAGATCCATTGCCACTCCTTGGGGACTTAGCATGAATCCCAGATAACGGACTGTAGACACATGAAAGATGCATTTCTCGGGTTTGGCTAATAGATTATGTTCTCGTAAACGTTGTAAGACCAAGGTAACATGTTACTGATGCAAGACCGGGTTGTTGGAGTGATATGTCATCCAAATAAACAATTACAAAAAGGAATAACATGTCTGAGAAGACTCGATCCATAAAGCACTGGAAGACCGCTGGGGCATTAGCAAGACCAAATGGCATGACTTGATATTCAAAATGTCCAAAAGGTGTTCTGAAGGCAGTCTTCCATTCATCGCCCTCTTTTATACGGATCAAATGGTAAGCACCCCGCAAGTCCAGCTTGGTGAAAATCACAGCACCATGTACGGCTTCTAGAATGTCTGAAATGAGTGTTAAGGGATAACGGTCCATGAGGGTACACTGATTGAGACCTCGCTAATCCAGGCATAGTCAGAGCTCCTTGGTGTCCTTTTTGGGCACGAAGAACAAAGATGCCCCAGCAGGGGACTTGGAAGGATGAATGGTTCCATTGGTTAGATTGGTATCCAAGTATTCTCGTAAGGCTATTTTCTCGGGTTCAGAAAGAATGAAAATACTTCCAATGGGAATGACTGCATCCTCTTCGGTGTTGATAGCACAGTCCTCAGGTCGATGGGGAGGAAGGGACTGGACAATGGCTGTTGAAAACACGTCGGAGAATTGATGGTAATTTTCAGGCACCTGAGTGATGTTGGAAACGGTGATGGGTCGCTGTTCCGGAACCTTGTATTCTGTGGATATGGTATGTAGACTTTTCCGGGAAAGACAATGTGAAAAGCACAATTCAGATCCTAGGAATAAAGATCCAGCAGCCCAATTGATGTACGAGTTATGTCTCTGAAGCCAGGGCATGCTCAGAACCATTGGGTAATGAGCTGCTTTTATTATATCAAATCGTAGCTGATTGTGTATAGAAAGCAAAAGTTCTGTGGTTTGTTGAGTTATGGGTCCTGATAATAGTGGTTTCCCGTCTATTCCTTCTACCGCCTGGATGACGTCTTTGGATTCTCTCGGGATTTCATGCTTCAAGGCCCATTCATGATCCAGGAAGATGTCCATGGCACCACAATCCACCAGATCCAGAACGGAATGGTTTTCCTTGTCAGCTGTTGACAGGAATACCTGGAATATCACCAGGGAGTTCTTCGGAAGTGAGTCCAAGGAAAAGAAGAGTCGGAGCAAGGACCAGTCTCCCGAAGCTGGGCTCCGTTCAGGATCGGGAGCTGGCGTTTCCCGAACGCCTTGGAGGGGCTATTGGGCAGTTTCTTACCAGGTATTTGTCAGAGGCACAATACATACTGAGTACACTGTTGAATCGACGAGTCCTTTCCTGAGAAGTGATAGATCCCCCTAAGGGCCCCAGCTGCATGGGTTCAGGTTCAGAGGAGTTGTAACTGGCTCTTTGGGACTAGGATATTCTGAAGAGGGTTTCTGTGAAGGAGTCCATGTCTTTCTTTTCTCTGCTTTTCTTTCTTGTATCCTGAAATTGATTTGCAAGGACAAGTCTAAAAGGGCCTGGAAGGATCCTGGACGGGCCACTCTTGCCAATTCATCTTTGATCTGCTCATTTAACCCACGACGAAACAAGGTAAAGCATGCTTCGGGGGTCCAATCAGCTTCCTTAGCCAATTGTTTAAAGCGAGTTACATAAGACAGCATATCTTGATTTCCTTGCTGGAATTCCAATAGTTTCTCTTGGACACTATACAGCTGTTCAGGACAGTCAAACATGGCCTTAAAGGCATCTATTTACCCATCATAGTTGTCAAGTAAGGGGTCCCCCGTGGATACCAAAGGTGTTGCCCAGGCTAATGCATTCCCGAAAAGGTGGGAGATTACAAAGCCCACCTTAGCCCTAGGTGTGGAAAAATAGTAAGGTTTAAATGTGAAGTGTACCAGGCATGAATCAAGGAAAGAGCGCAATGCCTTTGAGGTTCCATCATATTCATCCACGATGCCTCCTACTGAAGCGCTCTCCTGATATGCTGAGTCCCTGGACAGAACGAGTTGTTTTAATGCTGCATTCTCAGCCTTGAGGTTCCGGACCTCTGTTGATAACTCCTGCATTCCCCTCATGAGGTCCTGTATAGCGGTCTCCATGTTGGGTTCAATGTTAGGTTGTTGGCGTCTTAAACGGTCACACTGTGAGTCCTCGGACTCTTGGCTCACCTGTTTGATTCTTGACGACTTCTTTCTTGTGTTCGCAGATTTCTCCTTCTTCCTAGAAGTTCGGGATTGCTACAGGAAGGGCGTGAGCCCTCCGTCGCCAGTATGCAGGCATGTAACATATAGATGTGAGTTTGGGCTCCTGCCAAGGAAGGATACGATGGCCCGAAGCGTTCAGTGTTCCAGGAAGGATTCCAGGAAAGATCAGGTAACAATCCAGGAGGGAAGGCAACAAATCCAGGAAGTTAGAAAAGGAACTTGCACGGCTCTGTAAGCAGAGATAGCGAGGAGCAGAACAGAACAGTACACCCGGAAGGAAGGGAAGGCTAACCGCAAGGAAGACAAAGGATCAGGGAAAGCGGACAATGGGTAGAATCAGAGTAGCAACTTGCTGGTATGAACAGCACAGACAAGCTTAGCGTTGAGATGCGCCGAGCCGCGGGGGCGTGTCTGTTTTCAAGGAAGCAACAGGCATTACTGGGAGACTAGACTGTGTATTTCCCCGCGGCATCGGCCATGTTGGGTGTACAATGGGTGCAATACTACGGTGTTTGACAGACCATGTTGTCCAGAAGGGGCGGAATCAGTGATTCATGACAACTGGGACCCCACAAGGTCCATCACTGAGTCCAGAATGTGTGTTTCTTGAGAAAATGAGACTTGAGTTACAATGCAAAAGATTACAAATCCAAGATGAAACCAAACATCAGGACATCAAACTAAGGGAAATGGAAATGTAGCAAGCTCTTGAAAGAAGAAATTGTCTCTTCAAAATGTTTCTATCCCAGAGTCTTCTAGGTCATGCAGTCCAAAAATAACCTCACATGCCTAAAGAAGCAGTGAGTATGTATGATGTGAAACTTGATATTTTGGATTGGTTGAGTGCTTTTGAATATAACTGTGTGATTCAGGGTTTCACAGGGAATCAGTTGATTCCTTGGCTTTTGTCTAGGCTCCCCCAGGTTACAACTGATGCTGTAATGGAGGTGGCAGACATTGAAAGATTGGAGTATGAAAATGTGGAGCTAGCTTTGATAGCTAGATTTGGGAAAATGCCTTCCCAGTACCTTAAGAGGATTAGGACCCTCGAAAAGACTGATGGTACCCCTTGGGCTACCTGAATGTGTGAATGTTTGAAAAACTTTGATAGTTGGATTAAGGGTTACAGAATGAACTCCTTTGAAGGAATGATAAATCTATTTTTGTTGGAGTCTATTTTTGATGCCTGTTCTCCTGAGCTGAGACAGCACTTGGCTGACTCAAAAGAGATTGATCCCAAGAAGCTAGCAAAAGCTGCTGACTTGTGGTTTGCCAACACTCACAAGGATTCTGGGGCCACTCACAAAAAGGATGAAGGGAAGCAGCACAAGAAAGATGACAAAGAGAATTCTAAAACCTCCCATCCAAAAGAGGGCCACAAACATAAAAGGGTAAGCCATTTGGGAAACCACATCTGTCTAGGGAAACCTCTGGTGCCAAACCAGAGGGAGGTGAGCGGAAACCCCCATTTAAGAAAACATTTGGTAAATGTCATGCTTGTGAGTCTACTGATATGATAGGTTATTTATAACACGCATAATACCAAGAGGTTTCTAAGCGCGGATCCGGGGATCGAACCTGTGTTTCTCTGTGTTGTTTGCTTCCAAGGCGAGCATGTTGCCGCTGAGCTATCCTCCCAAAAACCATGTGAAGGGAGATCCCAGATGTAAGGGTAAACCTTCAGGGATCCACACTGCCTCCTTAGCCTTCCTCCTTGAGGGAAAAGTTCATAAGGCAAGTGGAAACATTTATCTACTGGCTGAAGACCCCATTGGAGTCTCAGCCAGTGTTTCTTTAGTGTCCCTGGGTCTGTGGGAACAGCAGCATTTAGATGTGTATAACTCTATTCCAGATAACACCAAAGAATACTACAAGGACAGTGTACTTGTGAATGTTCAGGAGAAACCTACCATTAGAGACACTGGGCCAGCATTACAGTGGTTGATGAAACCTTTTTCAAACCTGAGGATGTTGCTAAGGCACCCAAAGGCCCCACTAAGCTTTCTGGAGGCCCTATCCAGAGGGTTCCAATACTACTAGCTCTCATCCAGTGCAACAATATGACTGTACGAATACATGTCAGTGTACAAAGTGAGGTAGGTGCCTGGGAGAGTCCTGTTGGGAATGACTTAAAAACTCTTGGAGTTGTATCAAGCACCGCCAGAACTCCCAGTAAAAGGAAGCAGGAGCAGACTAAGAAGGCTAGAGAGCTCACTTTAGATGACTCTTAGTAGGTTGTTACAGAGGAACCTATAACACCCAGTCCACAGGAAGAGCAAAATTCTACTTCCAAGAAGAAAGAGACAAAGGGGAAACCCAAGGTCTCAGGACACAAGAAAAGTAGCACTCCTGTGCACAAAACCAGGACATCCCAGAGCGGACAGTCCCAGGTCAAACCAGTGACCCCTCCACCAGCTGAGGTTGAGTGTGAGGTTCAACCAGAATATGGTGAATCAGCTACTGATGACACAGAGCAGGAAGAAAACCTCCCCCCTGTTGGAGATCTGGATCCTAAAAACCATCCTGAGCTGCAGACTTTGCTTGCAGAAGGTAGCCCCTGTAGGGCAGACTTCAGCAGAGGTCAAAAAGAGTGTCCTACTCTTGAAGCTCTTCGCCAACAGGCAGATTCCCAGCTGGAAGGGCAAGAGCCAGGGAAGCACAGGTTGTACTGGGAGGATGGCCTCCTCTACAGTGAACCTATTGAGTCTTCCCCAGGGGACTACAGAAGACTTGTAGTGCTTTAGGAGATAAGACCTCAGTTTCTACAGTTAAGCCCATGAGATTCCTTTATCTGGTCTGGAAGACCAAGGAAAGGATTGCTCTTTATTTCTACTGGCCCAAGATGGAGTCTGATGTAGATAAGTTCTGTAGAAGCTGTCACACTTGTCAGACATCTGGCAAGAGTGGAGCCAAGAACGTGGCACCTCTGGTGCCTCTCCCACTGGTTTGAGTCCCTTTTGAGAGGGTAGGAATCGACATTGTTGGTCCCTTAGAACCTCCCACATCTTCAGGCAAACAATTTATATTGGTTGTGGTAGACCATGCTACCAGGTATCCTGAAGCCCTACTTATGAGGACTGTTACTGCTCAGGCAGTGGCTAAGGCCCTCCTCAGTATTTGTACCAGGATTGGTTTTCCTAAGGAGGTTATCTCAGACAGGGGGACCATTGTTATGTCCCAATATATGCAAGCCATGTGGAAAAACGTGGAGCGACCTACAAGTTATCAACAGCCTACCATCCCAAACCAATGGGTTGGTGGAGAGGTTTAATAGAACAATGCAGAGCATGATAGGTGCTTTAAGAACCCCTTAGAAGAAAGTGAGACCTTCTACAGCCATGCCTTCTCTTTGCTTATAGAGAAGTCCCTCGAGAAGGGGTTTGCTTCAGCCCATTTGAGCTCCTCTATGGTCATCCGGTTAGAGGTCCATTGGCCCTAATCAAGGCGGGGTTGGAGAGTGCTCCTTCCCACAAGCCAGTGAGAGTTACTGACTATGTGTTAGGTCTCCGAAGGAGAATGACACACATGATGACAGAAGCTTCTGATAACTTGAAAGCAGCTTCAGGCTCTGGTGAAGCATTGGCATAACAAGAAGGCCAACATGGTTGAGTTTACTCAAGACCAGCTAGTTCTAGTTATGGTACCTACAAGGCAGAGGGACTTACAGGAGAAATGGATTGGGCCTTCAAGGTTGGGGAAAACTTGGAGAGGTCAATTATTTGGTGGATTTAGGCAATCCTAAGGATGCCCTCAGAGTCTTTCACACCAACTGACTAAAGGCCTATGTCTCTAGACCAGAACTGGGAGCTTTGCTTCTAGTCTCTGCTCAGGAGGAGGAGAAGAGTGATCCTCTACCTGACCTCCTATGGGGACAACCTTTAGATGGACAGATAGAATGAGTTAATCTCTCTTCTGATCTGACACTGCAACAGCAGGAGGAGTGCAACATTCTGTTAAATCAGTTTGCCCGTCTGTTTTCACTATCACCAGGCTTGACCCGATGGGGCCAGCATGAGATTCTCACTGGTGACTGTCTACCTGTCAAAATCAGGGGTTACAGGATGTCAGACCAAGTAAGAACCCACATAAAGGAAGAGGTCAAGAAGATGCTTGATCTTGGGGTAATAGAGCCATCTACAAGCCCATGGGCCAGTCCAGTTGTACTAGTGCCAAAGGCAGGATCCAAGGAGTTGAGATTCTGTGTGGACTATAGAGCTCTGAATGCAGTCACCATGACTGATGCCCACCCTTTACCTAGGACAGATGAGCTGGTAAACACACTTGGTTCAGCCAAGTACCTCAGTGCATTTGATCTAACCTCAGGCTATTGGCAAATAGCTCTGACAGACCATGCCAAGGAGAAAACTGCATTTTCAACACCAGGAGGCCTCTACAAGTTTAAGGTTATGCCTTTTGGACTAAAGAATGCATCTGTTACATTCCAAAGGATGGTGAATCATGATCTGAATGGGATGGAGAACCCCTGCATGACATACTTGGGTAACATTGCAGTGTTCAGCCCTACTTGGAAAGAACATATTGACCACTTAGGATATGTATTGCAGGCTCATGAGCAGGCCAATCTAACCATAAAGGCAAGAAAATGTCAATGGTCCGAGTAAAGTGGTCTACCTTGGACATGAGGTAGGAGCAGGTGAAATAAGGCCATTGCCTAGCAAGGTACAAGCTGTACAAGACTGCGCCACCCCTAGTACTCAACCCCAAGTGAGAGCCTTTCTAGGTCTCACAGGTTATTATAGGAACTTCATTAAGAACTATGGGACCACAGCTTCTCACTTGAATGTAATCTCCTCAACCAAATTCCCCAAAACGGTCAGGTGGAATGAGGAGTTCACTAAGGCATTTGAAGGACTTAAGAAAGCCCTTTGTCAAGCTCCAGTCTTAAGAGCTCCTGACTACAACCAATCCTTTATTGTTCAAACAGATGCTTCCAATACAGGTCTAGGTGCAGTTCTGAATCAGCTGGATGAGAAAGGCAGGGAACACCCAATCTGCTTCATCAGTAGGAAACTGAAGGACCCTGAAACAAGTTGGACAACCATAGAGCGTGAATGTTTTGCTATTGTGTGGTCTTTGAAGAAGTTTAGACCATACTTGTATGGATCTACTTTTGTAATTAATTCAAACAGACCACCAACACTTGAGATGGTTAGTGCAGATGAAGGGGAAAATCCAAAATTGTTAAGATGGTCAACCAGCCTACAGAGGTTTGATTTTACCATAGAACACAGGTCAGGGTATAATCACCAAAATGATGATGGTCTCTCCAGAAAGTATGACCGACCGGAGTAAGGAGATTCATCCAGGGGTGGATTAAATCCTCCTGTCTCTTACTCTGGGGGTGACGAGTGTTAGGGAGAATTCTCAGAAATTTTCTAATTCCTCTCTACCTTAGAGACCCCCGGGAACTTTGCTGGATTTTGATGACTTCAATTTTTTACCTGGAAAGAGTGAAAACTCTGTTTCTTTTGGTTGTGGAGTCTGACAAACTCCATAGGCATCATCTTTTTACATAGTGAAGAGGAAGTGTCAAGTACTTTCCCCACTCCAGTTGCCGCCTTCCTATTGCCTATTGACTTCACACCAAAGTATGTGACGTATCAAGAGCAGTTGAACCAGCAAAGAGCAGCATATGGACTCTGCCCAGTACCTATTAAGAAAACAGCACCTATTGATACACTGATACCGAAGAAAACCTGCACAGTAAGGTATCCATTGAAGAAGCCATATCTACATTAAAGACAGAATAATGGGTGTCTGAATGAAATACCTGAAGAAACAAAGAAAATAATTAAAGAACATGAATGGTGACGTCATAAGAAATTCGACAGACACACATATAGAAGATATGATGACCAGATAATGCTGATTGAAGAAGAAATCTGAAGGAGATACTGTGGATAAGTGACATCTTGAGCCCAAGGTGAAGAATTTGATGTCAAGATGAAGAAACATATGCCACATGCAAAAAGAAGATATTAAGTCAGTTTAAACATGTACATATGCAAAGTAACCACAAGAAGCAAAGAAATCGTGAAGCTAGCTTATGCTTAATAGTAATTAGATTGCGGCAAGTGCCAACGTTTACAAGTATATACCTCAAGAAGCACTTTATGTATGAAAAGTCCACTACGCGTATAGGCAGAATTAACAAAGGTCACAAAAGCCTGAAATGGAGTGTGTCGCAGTAAATTATGAATCAAGACAGAGCAAAGCCCAGCTGAAGTTGACCGTGCTAAGAAGCCAAGGTCTTATCCGGCTGAAATAGGCTGATATTGGATACAATTAAGGAGAAGGGTACAGAGGATCCTGTTCTGAAAGGTCAAAGATAAGCAACAGATGCCAGAAGACTGGTGAAATTGAATCAAATACACAAAAAGGCAAGGAGAAAAGCCGATTTCATGGTGTCCAGTCACGTGACAGAGGCAGACTGTAAGAGCAAGACTTTCACACCTACGCATGGATCCCCGCCATGCCCATACTCCTTAAAAGTTCTCAGGACACAGAGCAGACTCGAGGCTAAACTACAAAGAGATAATTGACACATGACCACTGAGGTGATGATTGATTGTAGCATAATTGGAGGGAGGCTGGGGTGCAGACGAGTTCCTCTGCACCTGGATTTTCTTTCTGCCTGCTGCTAGACATAGGTGGAAAAGTATAAGTGGGGTTGATGTCAACCCAATCATAGTGGACTGTGTAATGTAGGGTCCTATAGTGAGTAGAGCCAATGGGACGTCGTACTTTTAGTGACGCTCATAGTGACCTTTTTAAAGGAGGGCTTAGTTGCCCGACCTGACGTTGATTATCCAATCTCCTCTCCCTGTTACCATATACAGATATAGTACCTATGTTAAAGTTACCTTCCTATAATCAATCACTTTGCATGTTAGGTTTTTAAGATTGCACGTCATTGTATAAATATTGTGTTTTTTCTGAAATTGAGTGGAGTTGAGAAAGAGAGACCGAGAAGGTGAGCGATTGCTGATGTTCATTGTACTCTCCGTTTTATGAACTTGTCATTAAATGGACTCCCTTTGCCAAACTATTGAGTTGTCTTAACTATTTGATGCATGAGTATGAATCTACATCCCCATCTATCTCAAGGGTACTTCTACTCATCTTAAAGGGCTGTATGGAGATCATCCAGTTCACTTGGTAGCAGAGTTAGATGGTTGCGATTAAATAAAGATACCCATCGACCGTCGACATAAGTAACTTTGGGTCCTCAGCAATATCACACGTCCTTTCCCATCTGGCTGATAGAACGAGAAGCTCCCCGTAGATAGTGGATAGATTAATTGAAAAACCCTGCAGGGTAGGTGTGATGGGTCCCTTGCTTTCTCCCAAAATCCCCTCCCACATCTATGAGTAGCAGATCTCACGAACAGCACGGAGAGGCGGTAACAAAGGCGGTGATCCCAAAGTGTCCATAGATGAAAAACATGTGAACGGTGAGTAAAAAAGACTGAATGTTTTGGCAAAGCATGCATGCCTTAAAAAACAAGTAAAGGGAAGGTAACGGAGGGAGGTGGGATAAAATATAACATTAGAGTAAAAGTGTAATGTATAGAAGTCTTGTATCTAAAATCCTGAATTAATAGGGTGACGTAGGAGATCAGATCGGTTAAAGGCGATCTGATAGAGATAGGCTTAAATACCATGTCGGAATAAACATAGGGGTAAGATGCATCTGAGAGAGCAGACGGCATAAGATTTATGTGGCCGGCCAGAGTTTGTCCTGTTCATTCTATGTAGTAGAGTAACATTGTGATGTCATAGTTGAAATCAGTTTTATGTGAAAAAGGTATGAAAATTGCACGATTGTAAAGGAAAATTATTGTATGATATGAGTTGATGGTTGTTTTTTAGCAAGATTAAAGTAAAAAATATTGTTTAAATAACGGGATTGGAGCTTGCGACTATTGGTGCTCTCTCATATTGTTGATTTATGAGACGCAATTTTATAAAGTGTGAAGTGGAAAAAATAAGCAAGTATCATATAAATAAGGGGTGGATGAGTTAAGCATGGAAGACATCACTACGTTAATACACTTGTGTAAACAGTTACTGAAACATGCACCTAAACTTAAACAGTACAGTGCGGAATAGGTTAAAGGGACCGCGGACAAAATGTTTGTGCCGTGACCTCAAGGCAGATCGCTATCTAAAGTGGTCCTGCAGCACATGACGACATATTTACATGCCACTTACACTGGCAAAAAGTTAGAACTTTGGAAGATGTACCAAGAGGAAAGAGAGGAGGAGCCACCGTCAGATTGGATATTGAATATACGCAATGAGGGGGGTGAAGAGCCTTCTGCGCCACCCGCCCCCGTCGGAAACAAAAAGCAAAGCTAGTAAAGACTAAGGATTGTACCCACTGAGGGAACTTAAAGCAGCAGCGGGACATAGCAATCCGTTATTTGAGTCACCTACGCAAAGTAGTGACGAAAGCCCAGAGAAGGACAGGGAAAGAGATATTACCTCCTAAATCCCGAGGGACAAGGATTGACGCAAAAAGGAGAAAGGTGATCATGCACAAGCAAGTAAATCTCGAGGTACAGGAAAAGAGGTAAAGAGATGGAAATGAGATGAAGATAGAAATGATGAGATGGCATTCACACAGAACAAATGGATGGGAGGTCAGATTTTATTGAAACTCGATGGTAAAGGCATTGAGGACGTGAGACAAAGGGGAGAACGAGACAAACAAGGAAAGAGGGATAAAGAAAAAGAAAGACGATCAAGAGATGAAGGGACAAGGAA
>CM010938.2:85123138-85368522 GCA_002915635.3 Ambystoma mexicanum | reverse complement strand
ATCTATTTTTGTTGGAGTCTATTTTGATGCCTGTTCTCCTGAGCTGAGACAGCACTTGGCTGACTCAAAAGAGATTGATCCCAAGAAGCTAGCAAAAGCTGCTGACTTGTGGTTTGCCAACACTCACAAGGATTCTGGGCCACTCACAAAAGGATGAAGGGAAGCAGCACAAGAAAGATGACAAAGAGAATTCTAAAACCTCCCATCCAAAAGAGGGCCACAAACATAAAAGGGTAAGCCATTTGGGAAACCACATCTGTCTAGGGAAACCTCTGGTGCCAAACCAGAGGGAGGTGAGCGGAAACCCCCATTAAGAAAACATTTGGTAAATGTCATGCTTGTGAGTCTACTGATATGATAGGTTATTATAACACGCATAATACCAAGAGGTTTCTAAGCGCGGATCCGGGGATCGAACCTGTGTTTCTCTGTGTTGTTTGCTTCCAAGGCGAGCATGTTGCCGCTGAGCTATCCTCCCAAAACCATGTGAAGGGAGATCCCAGATGTAAGGGTAAACCTTCAGGGATCCACACTGCCTCCTTAGCCTTCCTCCTTGAGGGAAAAGTTCATAAGGGCAAGTGGAAACATTTATCTACTGGCTGAAGACCCCATTGGAGTCTCAGCCAGTGTTTCTTTAGTGTCCCTGGGTCTGTGGGAACAGCAGCATTTAGATGTGTATAACTCTATTCCAGATAACACCAAAGAATACTACAAGGACAGTGTACTTGTGAATGTTCAGGAGAAACCTACCATTAGAGACACTGGGGCCAGCATTACAGTGGTTGATGAAACCTTTTTCAAACCTGAGGATGTTGCTAAGGCACCCAAAGGCCCCACTAAGCTTTCTGGAGGCCCTATCCAGAGGGTTCCAATACTACTAGCTCTCATCCAGTGCAACAATATGACTGTACGAATACATGTCAGTGTACAAAGTGAGGTAGGTGCCTGGGAGAGTCCTGTTGGGGAATGACTTAAAAACTCTTGGAGTTGTATCAAGCACCGCCAGAACTCCCAGTAAAAGGAAGCAGGAGCAGACTAAGAAGGCTAGAGAGCTCACTTTAGATGACTCTTAGTAGGTTGTTACAGAGGAACCTATAACACCCAGTCCACAGGAAGAGCAAAATTCTACTTCCAAGAAGAAAGAGACAAAGGGGAAACCCAAGGTCTCAGGACACAAGAAAAGTAGCACTCCTGTGCACAAAACCAGGACATCCCAGAGCGGACAGTCCCAGGTCAAACCAGTGACCCCTCCACCAGCTGAGGTTGAGTGTGAGGTTCAACCAGAATATGGTGAATCAGCTACTGATGACACAGAGCAGGAAGAAAACCTCCCCCTGTTGGAGATCTGGATCCTAAAAACCATCCTGAGCTGCAGACTTTGCTTGCAGAAGGTAGCCCTGTAGGGCAGACTTCAGCAGAGGTCAAAAAGAGTGTCCTACTCTTGAAGCTCTTCGCCAACAGGCAGATTCCCAGCTGGAAGGGCAAGAGCCAGGGAAGCACAGGTTGTACTGGAGGATGGCCTCCTCTACAGTGAACCTATTGAGTCTTCCCCAGGGACTACAGAAGACTTGTAGTGCTTTAGGAGATAAGACCTCAGTTTCTACAGTTAAGCCCATGAGATTCCTTTATCTGGTCTGGAAGACCAAGGAAAGGATTGCTCTTTATTTCTACTGGCCCAAGATGGAGTCTGATGTAGATAAGTTCTGTAGAAGCTGTCACACTTGTCAGACATCTGGCAAGAGTGGAGCCAAGAACGTGGCACCTCTGGTGCCTCTCCCACTGGTGTGAGTCCCTTTTGAGAGGGTAGGAATCGACATTGTTGGTCCCTTAGAACCTCCCACATCTTCAGGCAAACAATTTATATTGGTTGTGGTAGACCATGCTACCAGGTATCCTGAAGCCCTACTTATGAGGACTGTTACTGCTCAGGCAGTGGCTAAGGCCCTCCTCAGTATTTGTACCAGGATTGGTTTTCCTAAGGAGGTTATCTCAGACAGGGGGACCATTGTTATGTCCCAATATATGCAAGCCATGTGGAAAAACTGTGGAGCGACCTACAAGTTATCAACAGCCTACCATCCCCAAACCAATGGGTTGGTGGAGAGGTTTAATAGAACAATGCAGAGCATGATAGGTGCTTTAAGAACCCCTTAGAAGAAAGTGAGACCTTCTACAGCCATGCCTTCTCTTTGCTTATAGAGAAGTCCCTCGAGAAGGGGTTTGCTTCAGCCCATTTGAGCTCCTCTATGGTCATCCGGTTAGAGGTCCATTGGCCCTAATCAAGGCGGGGTTGGAGAGTGCTCCTTCCCACAAGCCAGTGAGAGTTACTGACTATGTGTTAGGTCTCCGAAGGAGAATGACACACATGATGACAGAAGCTTCTGATAACTTGAAAGCAGTTCAGGCTCTGGTGAAGCATTGGCATAACAGAAGGCCAACATGGTTGAGTTTACTCAAGACCAGCTAGTTCTAGTTATGGTACCTACAAGGCAGAGGGACTTACAGGAGAAATGGATTGGGCCTTCAAGGTTGGGGAAAACTTGGAGAGGTCAATTATTTGGTGGATTTAGGCAATCCTAAGGATGCCCTCAGAGTCTTTCACACCAACTGACTAAAGGCCTATGTCTCTAGACCAGAACTGGGAGCTTTGCTTCTAGTCTCTGCTCAGGAGGAGGAGAAGAGTGATCCTCTACTGACCTCCTATGGGACAACCTTTAGATGGACAGATAGAATGAGTTAATCTCTCTTCTGATCTGACACTGCAACAGCAGGAGGAGTGCAACATTCTGTTAAATCAGTTTGCCGTCTGTTTTCACTATCACCAGGCTTGACCGATGGGGCCAGCATGAGATTCTCACTGGTGACTGTCTACCTGTCAAATCAGGGGTTACAGGATGTCAGACCAAGTAAGAACCACATAAAGGAAGAGGTCAAGAAGATGCTTGATCTTGGGGTAATAGAGCCATCTACAAGCCCATGGCCAGTCCAGTTGTACTAGTGCCAAAGGCAGGATCCAAGGAGTTGAGATTCTGTGTGGACTATAGAGCTCTGAATGCAGTCACCATGACTGATGCCCACCCTTTACCTAGGACAGATGAGCTGGTAAACACACTTGGTTCAGCCAAGTACCTCAGTGCATTTGATCTAACCTCAGGCTATTGGCAAATAGCTCTGACAGACCATGCCAAGGAGAAAACTGCATTTTCAACACCAGGAGGCCTCTACAAGTTTAAGGTTATGCCTTTTGGACTAAAGAATGCATCTGTTACATTCCAAAGGATGGTGAATCATGATCTGAATGGGATGGAGAACCCCTGCATGACATACTTGGTAACATTGCAGTGTTCAGCCCTACTTGGAAAGAACATATTGACCACTTAGGATATGTATTGCAGGCTCATGAGCAGGCCAATCTAACCTAAAGGCAAGAAAATGTCAATGGTCCGAGTAAAGTGGTCTACCTTGGACATGAGGTAGGAGCAGGTGAAATAAGGCCATTGCCTAGCAAGGTACAAGCTGTACAAGGCGCCACCCCTAGTACTCAACCCCAAGTGAGAGCCTTTCTAGGTCTCACAGGTTATTATAGGAACTTCATTAAGAACTATGGGACCACAGCTTCTCACTTGAATGTAATCTCCTCAACCAAATTCCCCAAAACGGTCAGGTGGAATGAGGAGTCACTAAGGCATTTGAAGGACTTAAGAAAGCCCTTTCAAGCTCCAGTCTTAAGAGCTCCTGACTACAACCAATCCTTTATTGTTCAAACAGATGCTTCCAATACAGGTCTAGGTGCAGTTCCTGAATCAGCTGGATGAGAAAGGCAGGGAACACCCAATCTGCTTCATCAGTAGGAAACTGAAGGACCCTGAAACAAGTTGGACAACCATAGAGCGTGAATGTTTTGCTATTGTGTGGTCTTTGAAGAAGTTTAGACCATACTTGTATGGATCTACTTTTGTAATTAATTCAAACAGACCACCAACACTTGAGATGGTTAGTGCAGATGAAGGGGAAAATCCAAAATTGTTAAGATGGTCAACCAGCCTACAGAGGTTTGATTTTACCATAGAACACAGGTCAGGGTATAATCACCAAAATGATGATGGTCTCTCCAGAAAGTATGACCGACCGGAGTAAGGAGATTCATCCAGGGGTGGATTAAATCCTCCTGTCTCTTACTCTGGGGGTGACGAGTGTTAGGGAGAATTCTCAGAAATTTTCTAATTCCTCTCTACCTTAGAGACCCCGGGAACTTTGCTGGATTTTGATGACTTCAATTTTTTACCTGGAAAGAGTGAAAACTCTGTTTCTTTTGGTTGTGGAGTCTGACAAACTCCATAGGCATCATCTTTTTACATAGTGAAGAGGAAGTGTCAAGTACTTTCCCCACTCCAGTTGCCGCCTTCCTATTGCCTATTGACTTCACACCAAAGTATGTGACGTATCAAGAGCAGTTGAACCAGCAAAGAGCAGCATATGGACTCTGCCCAGTACCTATTAAGAAAACAGCACCTATTGATACACTGATACCGAAGAAAACCTGCACAGTAAGGTATCCATTGAAGAAGCCATATCTACATTAAAGACAGAATAATGGGTGTCTGAATGAAATACCTGAAGAAACAAAGAAAATAATTAAAGAACATGAATGGTGACGTCATAAGAAATTCGACAGACACACATATAGAAGATATGATGACCAGATAATGCTGATTGAAGAAGAAATCTGAAGGAGATACTGTGGATAAGTGACATCTTGAGCCAAGGTGAAGAATTTGATGTCAAGATGAAGAAACATATGCCACATGCAAAAAGAAGATATTAAGTCAGTTTAAACATGTACATATGCAAAGTAACCACAAGAAGCAAAGAAATCGTGAAGCTAGCTTATGCTTAATAGTAATTAGATTGCGGCAAGCGCCAACGTTTACAAGTATATACCTCAAGAAGCACTTTATGTATGAATGCAAGTCCACTATGCATATGAGCAGAATTGAAAAAGGTTACAAAAGGCCTGAAATGGAGTGTGTCGCAGTAAATTATGAATCAAGACAGAGCAAAGCCCAGCTGAAGTTGACCGTGCTAAGAAGCCAAGGTCTTATCCGGCTGAAATAGGCTGATATTGGATACAATTAAGGAGAAGGGTACAGAGGATCCTGTTCTGAAAGGTCAAAGATAAGCAACAGATGCTAGAAGACTGGTGAAATTGAATCAAATACACAAAAAGGCAAGGAGAAAAGCCGATTTCATGGTGTCCAGTCACGTGACAGAGGCAGACTGTAAGAGCAAGACTTTCACACCTACGCATGGATCCCCGCCATGCCCATACTCCTTAAAAGTTCTCAGGACACAGAGCAGACTCGAGGCTAAACTACAAAGAGATAATTGACACATGACCACTGAGGTGATGATTGATTGTAGCAAATTGAGGGAGGCTGGGGTGCAGACGAGTTCCTCTGCACCTGGATTTCTTTCTGCTGCTGCTAGACATAGGTGGAAAAGTATGAGTGGGGTTGATGCCAACCCAATCATAGTGGACCATGTAATCTAGGGTCCTATAGTGAGTAGAGCCAATGGGACGTTGTACTTTTAGTGAGTTCATAAGTGACCTTTTAAAGGGAGGGCTTAGTTGCCCGACCTGACATTGATTATCCAATCTCCTCTCCCTGTTACCATATACAGATATAGTACCTATGTTAAGTTACCTTCCTATAATCAATCACTTTGCATGTTAGGTTTTTAAGATTGCACGTCATTGTATAAATATTGTGTTTTTTCTGAAATTGAGTGGAGTTGAGAAAGAGAGACCGAGAAGGTGAGCGATTGCTGATGTTCATTGTACTCTCCGTTTTATGAACTTGTCATTAAATGGACTCCCTTTGCCAAACTATTGAGTTGTCTTAACTATTTGATGCATGAGTATGAATCTACATCCCCATCTATCTCAAGGGTACTTCTACTCATCTTAAAGGGCTGTATGGAGATCATCCAGTTCACTTGGTAGCAGAGTTAGATGGTTGCGATTAAATAAAGATACCCATCGACCGTCGACATAAGTAACTTTGGGTCCTCAGCAATATCACACGTCCTTTCCCATCTGGCTGATAGAACGAGAAGCTCCCCGTAGATAGTGGATAGATTAATTGAAAAACCCTGCAGGGTAGGTGTGATGGGTCCCTTGCTTTCTCCCAAAATCCCCTCCCACATCTATGAGTAGCAGATCTCACGAACAGCACGGAGAGGCGGTAACAAAGGCGGTGATCCCAAAGTGTCCATAGATGAAAAACATGTGAACGGTGAGTAAAAAAGACTGAATGTTTTGGCAAAGCATGCATGCCTTAAAAAACAAGTAAAGGGAAGGTAACGGAGGGAGGTGGGATAAAATATAACATTAGAGTAAAAGTGTAATGTATAGAAGTCTTGTATCTAAAATCCTGAATTAATAGGGTGACGTAGGAGATCAGATCGGTTAAAGGCGATCTGATAGAGATAGGCTTAAATACCATGTCGGAATAAACATAGGGGTAAGATGCATCTGAGAGAGCAGACGGCATAAGATTTATGTGGCCGGCCAGAGTTTGTCCTGTTCATTCTATGTAGTAGAGTAACATTGTGATGTCATAGTTGAAATCAGTTTTATGTGAAAAAGGTATGAAAATTGCACGATTGTAAAGGAAAATTATTGTATGATATGAGTTGATGGTGTTTTTTAGCAAGATTAAAGTAAAAATATTGTTTAAATAACGGGATTGGAGCTTGCGACTATTGGTGCTCTCTCATATTGTTGATTTATGAGACGCAATTTTATAAAGTGTGAAGTGGAAAAAATAAGCAAGTATCATATAAATAAGGGGTGGATGAGTTAAGCATGGAAGACATCACTACGTTAATACACTTGTGTAAACAGTTACTGAAACATGCACCTAAACTTAAACAGTACAGTGCGGAATAGGTTAAAGGGACCGCGGACAAAATGTTTGTGCCGTGACCTCAAGGCAGATCGCTATCTAAAGTGGTCCTGCAGCACATGACGACATATTTACATGCCACTTACACTGGCAAAAAGTTAGAACTTTGGAAGATGTACCAAGAGGAAAGAGAGGAGGAGCCACCGTCAGATTGGATATTGAATATACGCAATGAGGGGGGTGAAGAGCCTTCTGCGCCACCCGTCCCCCGTCGGAAACAAAAAGCAAAGCTAGTAAAGACTAAGGATTGTACCCACTGAGGGAACTTAAAGCAGCAGCGGGACATAGCAATCCGTTATTTGAGTCACCTACGCAAAGTAGTGACGAAAGCCCAGAGAAGGACAGGGAAAGAGATATTACCTCCTAAATCCCGAGGGACAAGGATTGACGCAAAAAGGAGAAAGGTGATCATGCACAAGCAAGTAAATCTCGAGGTACAGGAAAAGAGGTAAAGAGATGGAAATGAGATGAAGATAGAAATGATGAGATGGCATTCACACAGAACAAATGGATGGGAGGTCAGATTTTATTGAAACTCGATGGTAAAGGCATTGAGGACGTGAGACAAAGGGGAGAACGAGACAAACAAGGAAAGAGGGATAAAGAAAAAGAAAGACGATCAAGAGATGAAGGGACAAGGAAAAAAGATAGACAAAAACAAGAGCAGTTACATCACGATGAACAAACCAGAAAACAGAAAAAGACAGAAGAACAAAGAAAATGCGATAATAAGCAGAGAACAGCTGACAATCATGAGAGAATAGAACATAAGAGAATAGAAGAAGAAAAGCAAAAGATACGAGAGAAGAGAATAAAAAGGGGAAGAGATGATGAAATACAAAGGGCGAATTAACTAAGAGATATGAGGAAACAAGAGGAAGACCAAGTTAGAGAGGAAGCGAGGAAGCGTAGAGAATTTGATGACGCATAATCTCGAGTACCTGGAAAGAGAGGTCAGAAAACCTGATCCAGTGGTAGACTGGGAAGATAAAGAAGAATTTTTCCCTGAGTACGACGCAGTACCAGGCTCATCTAGAGTAAATCTAGATCATGACTTCGACACAAGAAGTGTCGGGGAGACAATCAATAGAATATATGATAAAATGGGACTAGAAAAGGTACCTCAAGGAAAGGGAACGGATGAGCGCCTTCAAAGCAATCAGTTGTACGACACTGAGGACACTGCACGCAGCAGCAGACATAAAGAGCTGTCTTTAGATAGACTGACTCTAAATAGAAGTGGGGAAGATGAGACAAGCTGCACAAGTTGGGCACAGGTAATATCAGATGAAGAAAGGGAAGCCTGTGAAGAAGAAGAAAGAGACAAAGAGCGATGTCTCAAGAGACATCTCTCTATGGGTAAGGGAATAAGATGGTCTGATTCAACCATGTCCACATCTAGGGCAGCAGAGTCAGTGACACAGACAGACCGCCGGCATGAAGGACTGCCACATGGTCAGAGGGGGGTGTCTTCCCCGCCATATGTAAGCAGGTTAAGGACATTGCCAGGCAGACAGCGATGTGGGAATATTACCCCTGTGGTAGACAGACAAATGATGAGAGAAGAAAAGGAGTTTAGTGTGTCACAGTTTCCCTTACTAGAAAAAGGAGGAATAAGGCCACAGTATATACCATGGGCACAGATGGCTAGAGAGAACCTGAAAAATAAACTCCTGATGTTGACATCTGGAGCTGGGAAATGGATACTTGAGTTAGAAAAAATGTAGGAAATACATTGGCTATAGGGGATATCAAGGGTCTCTTGATCGCCATACTTGGTGACAGAGCTGACGATGTTTGGACACATGCAGGTTACCCTGGTGTGACTATAGTCAACACTGCACATGACGGAGCACTGTTTAACAATTGCAGAACTGAGGTATGGAAAGCGCTTTGAGTGCTATACCCGGATACTTCCGATATGGAAGCTATAATGACACGGAAGATGAAAGAGGGAGATTGTCCATTGCTTTACATTCAGAATTTTCAAGACGCATGGGTTTTGGAAACTCGTGAATCTTGGGGGAAATCTATACCCGTGTTTTACCATATATTGTGTCAAGGGCTGCCAGAACAGGTTCAGAAACGGCTCAAGAAGTTGGTAGGGATAGAAGATAAACCGTGGTCAGAAATATAACTGACCGTTGCGCATTATTGCAAGCTGCTACAAGAAAAACATCACAAGAAAATTGATGCAAGGAAAGGCGAAGAGGCTAAATTAGTGCAGAACAACTGTCAAAATATGCCATTGAAGGGGCAATGTTGACTAATGCAGATGGACCAAATACACAGCAGATCAATAATCAAAGACAGTTCGATCAAAACAACATGGGGTTATACCCAAGGGGAAGAGGCTCCCGAGGAAGGGGATTGCAAAGTAATCAGGGAGGCTTTCAGAATAATCAAAATAGGTTACAGAATATGCCAGGTGGAAATCAAGGTATGCAAAATGGGCAAATGATCAGACCACCGCCAACGTGTTGGACGTGTGTGGTGACAGGACATCTAGCACGTATGTGCAGGAGTCAAGGGATGGTGCAAAATGACCAATTTACAAGAGGGAGAATGATGAATCCACCTGCGTATTCACAGCAGAGTGGAGATGGATTTGTGCAGAATCAAACTGTGCAGCAGCAAGTGCCGAGAATGCAGCAAAACTTGCCGCTACAGCAGGCTACGACCAATTTTCCGCAAGGACAGTCGCAAACAGTCCCCAATGCAACCTTCCATCAGACTACAGGCATAGGACAGATACCGAATTCTGGAATTGGAAATGCAACCAGTGATGGAGGAAATCCATTCACTAACTGTGGGACTAGATTATACATGAACTAGGACAGCTCACTGGGAGACCTGATGTGTTCCATTCTATCAGTGACACCAAACCCTCATGAGGAACCAAGGGTAGATGTCACTATAGGGGGTAAGGAATATTTGTTTTAGTTGACACAGGTGCAACGTGTTCGTGTGTACGTGAAGGCAAGTTTTCTTTGTCCGGCCATGCCATGAATACTCAAGGTTTTACAGGAGCTACGAGCCGTGTTTCTTTTACCAAAGAACTTCCAGTTTCTATAGGAGAATGTGACATGAAGGTGCGACTGCTGTATTCGAGATAGACGCCTGTCAATATATTAGGACGAGATTTGATGACGAAGTTAAATATGACAATCTCGTTCACTGAGGAAGGAATAGTGTGTTCAACTCCAGGAATGCACTATTTGAATGTGTGCGAAATGATTAGAGCATACACAGGACAAATAGCTATGAGAGCTATCCCATTGGAACGTGAAATATTCGCATATGGAGTGCGCATATTAATGTTGTGGTTACCAGGACTTGCAGACAGAAAAATGAGAGCCCCAGATGAGTTTCTGTTTAGACCAAGAATACCTATGCATGAGGAAAAGGGACGAGTCTTTGCCTTAGTGATACAAGCAGCCATAGTGCAAGGAGAGATGGCTTTGCTTGATGGCTGTGATGATGAAGGAAGACAATGGTGCATATTAATCGCCATTGGGGAAGGTTATCGTTTGACTGACGTCACTGATGACGATCTGCTTGAAGAACAATTAGGTGAGGATAAAATAACATTTGAGATTAACATTATTTGTTGGGTGAAAATGATCAAAAGAGAGGTGCCCCGAAGAATGATGTTGGCGTAAAAACGTCCTGAATATTTTGATGACGAAATGGCAAAGATGCCTGTCTCAGTATGGACTACAGGCCCTTATTACGTAGGCCTACTAAAAGGAATCAGAGACGTGTAGATCAAATTGAAACCAGGAGCAATTTTACCCAGAGCACGACAGTGTCCCATGTCCAAGGAGGCAGATGAAGGAATTTTTAAGACAATCTCTGCCATGATGGATCAGGGTATTCTAGTGATGTCAGAGTCACCATGTAATACTGCGATTTATCCAGTGAAAAAGGGGAAGGGCGGTTCTTGGCGTTTAGTACAGGATTTAAGAGCAATAAACTAGATAGTAGAGGCCGAATTCCCTCTATGTAACATACCTGTTGAGGCACATTATTTCACAGTGATTGATTTGAAAAATGCTTTTTTCTCAATCCCATTGCACAAAGATTCGCAGGATTTGACATCTTTCACGTTCAGACAAGTTCGTCTGAAAAGTACAAGGTTGCCTCAAGGATATTGTGAGTCTCCTTCGATTTTCAATAGAGTCCTATAAAAGGACTTAAGCAACATTGCATTAGAGAGTGTTGTTCTGCAGTATGTGGATGATATTCTAATCTGCAGCACAACAGAGGAAAAGTGCAGATGCAATTCCATTCAGCTATTGACTATACTTGCTGAGAAAGGATATAAAGTTGACAAAGAGAAGTTACAGTATTGTCAACAAGAGTTGTTGTACATAGGCCAGCTAATTTCACATGAAGTAAAGAGAGTTACCCCTGAAAGAGCTGAAGCTATTTTGAAAACAGCTAAGCCACACATGATAAAACAGATGCAGAGTTTTCTAGGATTATGCAATTATGTCAGGGTATGGGTCTTTGACTACAGCTCCTATTCCAAGCCCTTGTTCCAAGCCTTAAAGAAAGCACAGGCAACGGAAGAAAACATTGTGTGGACTGAGACCATGGAGAAAGGTTTTGATGAAATAAAAAAGGCCATTTGTACGGCATCAGTTCTAGGGATTCCCAATTATGCAGAGGAATTCTACCTATTTTCACACACAGATGGTACTGTTATGACAGCAGTCCTTACACAGAGAACCACGTTAGGGTACAAACCCCTGGCATACTACAGTGGAATTTTAGACCCAGTAATGAGAGGTTATTTCCCGTGCGAACAAAGTTTGGCTGCCACCGCATTCGCCATAAAGAAAGCTACAACCATTGTAATGGGGTGTCCAATGACGTTATTCGTTGAGCACGTGTTATTTGCTGTTTTAGAGAAACAGAAAGGCACATTAACATCACAAAGAGCTTCTGCATATGAGTTTGTCATATCAAGTCCAGCGATTAAAATTATGTGATGCACGATAGTGAACCCAGTCATGTTTATAGCAGAACCAGTTAATGAAGGAGAGCCAATACATGATTGTGCGAACTATGTAGAATTTTATGATGAAATCCCCATAGTAAAAGAAAATGCTTTGGCAGAGGGTGAAATCGTCTTTGTTGATGGTTCTTCCAGAATTGATCAAAATGATGGACAAAGACATACAGGTGCTGCTGTGGTAAAGCACACAGCAAATGGGGAATTTTGAGTACTCATTAGTGCATGATTACCTTCTCACTACTCAGCACAGGCTGCAGAATTAGTAGCGTTGATACTTGCAATTGAAGGACATGAACACCAGGAAGTAACAGTGTACAGTGACTCTGCCTATGTGACGCCGACAGTGCACACAGGCCTAGCACGTTGGAAAAGCAGGGGCTACCTCTGAGCGGACGGCTCGCCAGTACAGCATGCCGTCTTATTGGACAGGCTCATTAAGGCACTACAACTCCCAGTGGGCATAGCAGTCGTGAAATGCGCAGCCCACACGAGAGGGACAGATTTTAATCAAGCAGCAGACATTGAAACCAAGCGTGCAGCGACTGAAGATGAAATAATAATGAATGTGGAAATGGTTGATGTGTATGAAAAAATTATTGTTGTAAGAAGCGAGCCTGAAGGCTATAGTAATATGTCAAACACTCAGTTAATGGAGCTCCAAGGTAAAGCACCACAGGAAGAAAATAATCTTTGGAAGCGAAGAGGGTGTTCTTTAAACCCCTCTGAGGCTCTGTGGCGACAAGACAGCACTGGTAAACCAGTAATGCCTATAGCCTTATTGAAAATAGCACTGGAACAGTTACACTATCCAGCGCACACAACAAGAGAGAATCTAGCAGCAACCATTAGCAAAGACTGGTTTGTACCAAACCTAGCAGAGCATGTTGCCTTCTTTATGATAAATTGTATAGTTTGCCAGAAATTCATGGCTGGGCATACACTACGTGTGATTAGAGGAGTCATCCCAAGGCCTAATGGTCCTTTTCAGCACTTGCATATCGACTATGTCGATATGATTCAAGAATGTAGTGGGTACAGGTATCTAATTGTTGTGGTGTGTCCATTCTCTAGATGGATAGAAGCAGGTCCATGCACACACCAAGACTCTAACTGTGTGGCCTAATTCTTGGTAAGGGAAGTGTTCCCTAGATGGTGAGTTTGTGAAGTTATCAGGTCAGACAACGTTCCTCATTTTGTTAACGCAGTATTTGAACAGATCAGCTTGTTGCTTGGTATAAAGCACAAGTTTTCTTCGGCGTATCATCTGCAAGGGAATGGAATATGTGAGAAGCTCAATGGCTTGTTAAAGGAAAGGATAGCCAAGTTGAAGCTTACTCTGAAGAAAGGATGGTTGCACTGCCTTCCACTGGCAATGTATGCACTCAGAAACCAGCCTGGTTCTGACCACCATCTTACGCCACATGAAATTGTGACAGGCAGGAAAATGCGGACGCTTTTGGTACCACAAACTAGAGCTAGATGCGATACTCAGCCAACAAGAGAAGTGCTAGGATTAGAAATGCAAGACTATCTGAACTGCATGACATCTAGTGTTTCTGTAATTTCAGGACAGCTGCAACGACGAGGAGGAGGGTGTAGGGCAGTGCAGAACACAGAAGGAGATACTACAACAAATAAGGTTCTGGAACTATGTGTACCTCAACTATATCCTGGGGACATCGTCTTAGTTCAAAATCACACAAGGAAAAGGTGGGACGAGCCAAGGTTCCACTGCTCTTTTATTGTGAAGGATATCGCGCCATTGGCAGTCAAGTAACAGGGAAGAAGAGCTTGGATCTTCCATGGTGACGTCAAGCCATATATCAGAGAGACCCCTCTGCCCGCACCCGAACGCGTAGAGACTACAGACAACGGGAACAAATCACAGCACGTGCAGACGAGATCTATAACGAGGAAGAAGGACGCATGACTAGTTAAGTGAAAAAGCAAGGAACTTTGTGTGTTAGATTGTGGCTCGGTTCTGGACATTTTCCTTTGAGCAAAATAAGGGAAAAAGGGACACAAATACGAACACTCTGTGCATCCTAGTTGCAGGGTAAAAAGAAGAGTTGCATTTATTGAGCCACAAATAGCTTGTTGACTTTGGACTAAGGCACACTAAAACCTTTGATACAAAAAGCTATGCCAAATTTTGATCGAGGACATTTAAATTGGAAGAGAATACAATATCCTGATTCCTTCAACAGAGAGTCTTTGTTTGGGCTCACTTATGGTGTCATCCAATAGTGACCTCACCAGAAACATACTGACCTATTTCGAGTTAGTATTGAGGTCCTACCCGTCATTGGTGGGGAGACTTACAAGCATAACAGAGTTTTTGCAAGATCCTGATAATGAAAAAACAATTTCAAACTTATTTACAGTTATCATAGAGCAATTTCTATTACTACCGGAGTACAGCGAGGACAAGACAAATCTCCCTATCACAAGAAAACCACAGACTAGTGAATGCAGTATTTTTTCGTTTGATTAAACACTTTCCAGACCTTGTTGGAAGACACACTGATGTTGACGTGCTCACATTTATTTGTGATGCAGCTAATACAACAAACTTGAGCATAATCCTGAACGGTATAATCATTCAGATTGCACTTTCTGAACATCGAAATCACAGAAGAGTATAGAGACTTTCCTTTGAGGGACAGATCATGGAAGTAAACAAGAAATGCACTTCTCTAGGCTGACAGGGAAGCAACATGTCATCTGGAGTGAAGTAGATTCAAGGTATTGACTGGGAACTAGTCTATATGGAGTATGTGCTATAAAAACTTGCTAATGTCATTTTTCATTGTTGGAACAATTGAATTACAACACCGAACTATTTCCAGAGACAAGAGACTGTCTGTTATCCAGATCCAGAACTTTTGATCTACGAAGCAGAGAAAGCAGAGTCCAGGAAAAAGTGATAATAATGAAAATGTATTAAAAATCAGTTTTTGCTTCCTTAGATGATCGCAACGGGGAGTGCAAACAATAACATTATTCTCCCTCAGGAGGAGAGAAATCTGCATTACTGAAGAAACAGATGCTGCAAGATAACATACAAGTGTATCATTTATACATGCATTATATTCATAATCATATTACTGTCACTGACGATTAAAACTGCTTTCTTTATAGGTGCACAAAGTGTTCAGACTCCAGTGTACCCACCTAAGGATTAACTAATGATACCTACAAAAGCATCTAGATCCTATATAATCATTTCTGTTCCAAGAAAGAATGGTAGAGTGACTGAACCTGAAATGGATGTAATAAGCAATAACACACATACATCACTTGTTTTAGCAAATGAGTTGAAACACCAGAGACAGGGCCGGCAAAGTAAACCAGATAGAGGAATGAATGCAATTACACCTGGTCTAGCATCAATAATTTCACAATCACATTCCAGAGAATGGGGGATGCCTGAACAAGCAGCAATGAAAAGTTTCATACCACAAGGAGTGGATAGACAAATAAAGAAAGCTGAACTTTTTAGGAGACAAAAGGTTTTAAAGAATGAACAACCAAAAACGACACCTGCAAGCAGACCTGATCCTGTAAGATATGATATCAGGCTAGTGCCTGGAAGGAAGACACAAACAGAAATCTTGAGAGACATTTTTATGCCTAATTGGTATGTTGAAAGGATGAAACTCATTGAATTTTCCCCTACTCAAACGATACAGATGGAAATGCCTGGATCAGTAATGGAGATGCTTGAAAATCCTCCAGCAAGAAGGAGCTGTACAGAAGTATTACGTGAGATGCTTGTTGAAGCTCATATCAAAAGGGTAAGAGCCAGAAGAAGCACACAAGGAGACAACAGTGATTTAAATGATTACCTGGACAACACAGCACATTTGGGAAACAACATATGGTACCAACATATGAAGGAAGTTGGAAGACGAACTTCAGATGAGGAATGCTTCGTGTGTGTAGTCCTGCCTTACAGAATGGGAAAGTCCAATACTTTGGAGCTATTGAGATAGATGTTCAGACAGCACACTGCCTGTCACATATAGCAATGTGCAAGACCAGAGGTCAGTTCATGGGGAGTGATGCTTCTCTCAAATGGGCAACTAAAAAAACAGATCCAGATCAAGACATAAAGACAAGAAATAATGCCAAAACGAAGAATATTGTGATCAGATATGAGAAACCTGGAGTAAAATCAGAAGAGAAGTGAACAAGAAATTGGAGACCACAGGAAAAAACTTTGGAAGAAGCTCGCAGATGGAAAAACAGAGGTCAAATGCAAATCTGGGGAACAGTGCTTTCACCAGACGGATGGAAAAGGGAGTAGTGATCTGCAGAGCATCGGTAGTCATCGGTTGTTACCAGGCTACCATTGACATAGTGCAGAATGGATGCAAGCCATTATGGCCAAAACTTGCTGAACTGTTGACATGGGTCAAGGACAGAGGAGGACCTTTGCAAATAATACCATTGGAGAGCCCTAACTTCTGTTTCAGAAATAATGGCACAAGAAAAATGGGAGAGAATCACAATTGTGGTCGAGTCTTTGACGTTCCAGGAATGGTGCATGGTATTGCAGTGATCATGGATCACTATTGGGCGTGTGGATCCCAGGCATACAAGAGATTGCCGAAAAATTGGGGAGGTATATGTACATTTGTGAATGCCTATGTTCCAGCGTTGGTGATTCCAAAAAGTGATGTGAACATTGACAGTTTCCCGAAAGCAGATGCTTTCGGGAAAGGAAGAAGAGATCTGTGGAGATTATGAAGAGAACGAAGAGGGAACATTATTTCTCTGCAAAATCCATAGAAGCTTTCGATGCTATCCCATATGAATACAGACTGTTCAGCCAGACTTCTTCAGTATTCACCTTGATCTTGATGCCAATAATTCAGGTTGGAGCAAATACCAAATGGTTACAGATAACCAGATGTGAGTTACTGCAGACCATCAACATGACCATAGAAGGATTCAATGCAATCAGAGAAGAGTTGAGAGCAATCAGACTGATGACACTCTAGAACAGATATGTCCTAGACATGATCACAGCTATGGATGGAGGTGTTTGTGCAAAAATCAGAGAATCATGTTGCACATTTATACCTTCACACGATGATGAGAATGGAACCTTAACACAGGCCATAGATATGCTGAAAAAACTACAGAATCAGATGATAGATGAAGTTGATGATGACAGTTGATTTGGAGCACTATTTACATGGGTTCCACAATGGATGGTAGATGCATTCAATTTCCTAGGAGCCCTGTTGGTGATGATATTATGTGGATTCTGTGTGATCAAATTAATAATCACCCAATCCCAGAAGACTGCAAAGAAAGCTATAGGGATGAAGATCGTGATTGATGTCGAGTCATGATGGAAGCCCAAAGACCTGACTGATGAAGAAATAAGAGACTTTGTGAAGGCCAGCATTTATGCACCAGAAGGAACCAAGTTCCTGTATCCAAGGGATCATAGAAAATATGTGGGAAGATGGATCTATTGCAGACCACGTGGAGAATGCAAACTGATGACATGGAACAAGTATGAGCACGTGAGAACAGCAGGATGCTTGAAAGGAGTAATAAAGATATGGACCCCAAGGAAGCATCTCTTCAGACCAAAATGTCTGGATCCAGAGGATGAAATAAAAGTGAAGGATGAAGAAAATGTGGATGCAAAGAAAGAAGTGAGAGTGGTCGATGAATGGCCCAGAGGGGGGAGTGAAGAGAAAGAGTTCAGTATCGCCCCCACTCCAGTTACCCCCCTCCCATTGCCTTTTGAGTTCACACCAAAGTATGTGACGTATGAAGAACGGTTAAATCAGCATAGAGAAGCATATGGGCTCTACCCAGTACCTATCAGTGTAACAGCACCTATTCATATATTGACACCTAAGAAAACCAGGCCAGTAAGGTATCCATTAAAAAAGCTGTCCTACACTCTAAACAATATGATGGTTGTTTGAATAAAATACCGGAGGAAGCAAAGAAGATAATGAAGGAAGATGAATGTGACGTCATAAGAAATCGGACTGACGCACATACAGAAGATATAATGACCTCAGAATACTGACAAGAGACGAAATACCAAGGAGATACCATGGATAAGTGACATCTTGAGCCCAAGGTGAAGAAGTTGATGTCAAGATGAAGAAACTTATGCCACATACATGATGAAGGTATTTAGTTTAAACGTGTACAGATGCAAGTAACTGCAAGAGGCAAAGAAATTGTGAAGCTTGCTTATGCTTAATAGTCGAAAGATTGCGGCAAGCGCCAACGTTTACAAGTATATACCTCAAGAAGCACGTTATGTATAAATGCAAGTCCACTACGCATATGAGCAGAATTGAACAAAGGTTGCAAAAGGCATCAAATGGAGTGTGTCGCAGCAAGAAAATCGAGAATCAAGACAGAGCAAAACTCAGCTAAGGATGACCATGCCAAGAAGCCGAGGTCTTATCTGGCCGGAATAAGCCAACTTTGGATACAATTAAGGAGAGAAGAGAACAGAGGATCCTGTTCAGAAAGGTCAAGATAGGCCACAGATGTCAGAAAACTGGTAGGAATTAAATCAAATATACGAAAAGACACAGAGAAAAGCCGTTTTCACAGTGTCCAGTCAAGTGACAAAGGCAGGCTGGAAGGGTGAAACTTTCACACCTACACATGGATCCCCACCATGCCCATACTCCTTAAAAGGTTCTCAGAACACAGAGCAGACTCAAGGCCAATCTACAAAGAAGTAATTGACACATGACTACTGAGGTGATGATTGATTGTAGCATAATTGGTGGGAAGCTGGGTTGCAGACAAGCTTCTCTGCACCTGGATGTTCTTTCTGCGTGCAGCTAGACATAGATGGAAAGGTATGAGTGGGGTTGATGCCAACCCAATCATAGTGGACAATGTAATCTAGGGTCCTATAGTGAGTAGAGCCAATGGGATGCCGTACTTTTAGTGACGTTCATAGTGGCCATTTTGAAGGGAGGGCTTAGTTGCCCCACCTGACATTGATTATCCAATCCCCTCTCCCCGTTACCATGTACAGATATAGTACCTATGTTAAGTTACCTTCCTATAACCAATCACAGAGCATGTTAGGTTTTTAAGATTGCCATGTAGAATGACGTTAGTACATCCGCAGGTTGTACATCAGCAATGAGTTTTTGCTATAAATGTGTTTTTTCTAAAAGTAAAGAGAGTGAGAAGATAGAGCGATTGCTGATGTTCGTTGTACTCCCCGTTTTATGACCTTGTCATTAAAACGGACTCATTTTGCCAAACTATTGAGCTGTCTTAATTATTTGGTGCATGAGTATGAATCTGCATCCCCATCTATCTCAAGGGTACTGCTACTCATTTTAAAGGGCTGTTTGGAGATCATACAGTTCAGGGACAGTTTCATTTCTTACAAGAAGTCATTGGGGGAAATACTCAACCAAACTTTTGTTGGAAGGGGACTTTTGTATGTGGGCAGACCAATCCATGGAACACAGTGGAGGCCATGGCCAACTGGGAGGTGGGGAAACACAAACAGAAGGGGTTTCATTGGCTATATGAAGGATCAAGGTCTGATTGAAGTGTGGAGGGAAGGCCAGCCTGCAGATAGGGGGCTTTACCTTTTTCTCTCCAGTCAATGTGTCCAGAACAAGGATTCACTATTGATTTGTACATCAGCAGCCAGTTGAAAGGGTTTCCACTAGCGACCTTATTCCGAGTAGCTGGTCGGACCATGACATGGTTGACATGGGCATAGTACTGACAGACCTAAGACTTAGGGAATCCCCTATGGCGATGTAATGATATCCTCTTAAAGGACATTGCCTTTGCTGAGGAAATGAGGGAGGCGACATATGACTACTTTTGCTTCAACGACACAGGGGAGGTGGAACCAGGAATGGTTTGGGAGGGAGCCAAGGCAGCCTGGGGAGGCCTCCTAGCAAGAGAGGGCTCAGCCAAAAGAGGGTCAGGACCCACCTGATAGAGAAGCTGAGGAGTGAGATCCGCGGGTTGGAAACGGTAGGACTGGATGGGGCAGGGATAGAGGAGGACAATTTACGATTGGCAAGGGAAAACGTTGTGAGTTGTAGGAATTGGAGGTGGAGTAGGTTATATCTTGTCTACAGTTCCTCAAACAATGATATTATGAGAAGGGGGATAAGGCGGACGCCATGCTTGCATCAAGGCTCCGGGGTCAGAAGGCTGAAAGGTGGGTATTGGCAGTTAAAGGACTCTGTGGGGCGACTCCATTCCACGACAGGGGAGGTGATGCAGGAATTGACTATGTTTTATGAACAATTATACAGAGAAGAAAGGGCGTGCCCCTGCCGACTCTCCACGAGAGTGAGGTTACAGAGTTGGAAAGGCTGATCACCGAGGAGGAAGTGCTGAGGGCTATTTGCGATTGAAGTTGGGAAAGGCCCGCAGGCATGATGGGTACACAGTAGGATTTTACAAGGCTTTCTCAGGCTCCCTGGCCCAGCATATGGTGAAACTGTTCAATAGCATCCTGGCCTCGGGGAAGGCACCGCACTCATTTGGGAGAGCGTTAATAACGGTCATATCCAAGGCAGGGCAGGACCCTGAGAGATTTAAGTGATACCGCCCCATCTCTCTTTTAAACATCGACCCAAAATCTTTACCAGGGTCCTGGCCACGAGTATGGAGGGGCTCATGCCAAAACTGGTCCACTCCGACCAGGTTGGGTTTATTGAGGGCAGGCAGGGTGCTGATACATTGCATAAAATTCTGCACCTGATGGAGGCCACAGCGAAGAAGGAGGGAAACCCTGTATTGGTTACATTGGATGCTGAGAAAGCGTTGGATCATGTGGACTGGGGTTTTCTCTATGGGGTCCTGCGCAAATATGGGTTTGGGGCTCGGATCCTGAAGGGAATACATGCATTGTCACCCGGGTGACAGTTAATGGGAAGCTGTCAAGGCCCTTTGACCTGATGAGTCGTGTGAGACAGGGCTGTCCCCTCTCGCCACTCCTGTTTGTGCTCACAATGGAGGTGCTCACAGAACAGCTCAGGAGGTCCCCCCAGGTGGAGGAGATTAGAGTTGGTGAGTGGGATTTCAAAGTGGGGCTTTATGCAGACAACGTCCTGCTGCACCTAGTGAACCCAGTGAGTTCAGCCCCAGCAGCCTTAGCAATAATTGATGAATATTAACTATTTTCGGGCTTCATGGTGAATAAGGAAAGGTTGGTCATCTTTCCCTTCTCAGGAGACAACCAAAGGGATGTTGAGGAGCTCAGGCACCTCGGTCTAGAAGTACAGCTGGATGGCATTCAGCACCTGGGAGTTACTATTGTTAGACCAGGGGAGGACCTGGGTGAAGCCAACTTCCCTCCTCTCTTCAATAAATTATTAGAGAGCCTCCTGTGGAAGGCCAATGCCGGGATGCTCCGGTTCTTATGGCAGAAGCAGAAACCCAGGTTGGGATACCATACGCTTATATTGCCGAAAGACCGAGGGGGAGTGGGGTTCCCAGACTTGATGTTATATTATACAGCCACACAGCTCAGAGCAATGGTATCACACCTGTAGGAGTACCCCGAGAGAAAGTGGGTCGAATTGGAAAACCAACATATGCTCCCAGCAACAGTTGGGGAATGGCTCTGGGTCCCAAGGGGGCAGCTCCCAAGGAGAATTTGTGAGCACCGGTTCCTGGGGGTCTATTGGGAGGTGTTGGGTAAAGGAGCTAAGACACATGGAGTTACCACGTGGCCCTCCCCAATGAGTCATATCTGGGCCCCCTCTGTGCAAGCTGAAATACCTGAGCCAGAGAGGTACCAGGAATGGTTTGAGGCAGGACTTGCCAGAGTGGGTCCACTCTGGGAACAAGGACGGTTCATAGGGATGCAGAACTTGGAGGCTAGTCTAGGCATCAGTAGGCTATCTGTGCTCCTCTACCTCAGGTTAAAAGGGATTTTCACTGCAGAGAAATGGAGAAATGGAGGGAACAGATTCAGAGAGACCTTACCCCAGTCAAGAAGGTTCTCGATGGACATACGGAGATGAAGAGCCTCATCTCGCTACTTTATAGGGCCTTGCTACAGACTGCGGGGAGCGTGGTTGAAGAATTCCGGCAGAGGTTGGAAAGGGGCCTGGGCCTAGACCTGAACATCCATCTTTGGCAACTCATGTGTAGAAGGGCTTTTAAAACATCTACATCGTGTCAGCACAAACTCCACGGTTTGAAATTACTGCACCAGGTGGCCATACGACCCAGTGCGGCCGTCTAAAATATTCCCCACAGTGAATCCTCTGTGTTGGCATGGTTGTGGGAACAGAGCCGATTATTGGCTTATGTGGTGGCGATGCCCAAAGGTCCAGGTGTATTTGGCTGAGGTCCTGGCATGGATCAAAGACGCGGGGGGGGGAATGTGTGATTGACCCAATGCTGGTACTTTTTGGTTTGGATAAGCAAGGAGAACAGTGGCACACCCTTCCCTCCATGGTTCATTGTCTGCTACTGGCGGCTAGAGCATGCATTGCAAGACATTGGAAGAGGAGGAGTCTCCCAACCTTAAAGGAATGGTCTGATACAGCAAGGGAGATATACCTTATGGAAAAGATCACTGCAGCGATCCATGTAGGAAGTTCAGACATAGAGGTGGAATGGCAGCAATTTAGTGAAACCTTTGGGTAGAGACAGTGGGTAGCGGGGTTAACCAGTATGACCAGGCTCAGCCTCGGCAGAAGCAAGAGCAACCATAGGACGTACTTTGAGTTCTAATTGAGTTTACATGATCACTCTATGTTTGAGTTTTTTGTTTTAAGTCAGAAACTCCACGTATAAGGGGAAATGTTTGAAGGAGGATTGGTGGGAGGGCATAGGAGTGGAGAGAATAAGAACAAATGAAAGTTCCAATGTTTGAATCACTTGCAGAGGGCTTGCACCCTCCAGTTGGTTTGCACCTTTCTATGTTTTCTTGAAACCAATAACATTTAATTTACAAAAACGTGCTGGAAAAGGGGGAGGGACTTAGTTGTTTTTTAAAGCTTTTCACCTAAGTAACCCAGCTCCTTGGGAAAAGTAGGCACAGATTGACCCACAGTTCAGCAATAGAATCAGTGCAGGGAGAGGGTTAGAATTAGGATGAGACAGTATATAAGGAAAGTTAATGCAAGACATATGGGTCAGGTCAGTAGGAGTGAAGGTGAACCAAGAGACCAGCGGGAGGACGGACGGAGTGCTGAGAAGTTGGTAGTGGAGATTGGCGTAGAAGTGTAGTATTGCTAGTGGGAGAGCGTAGTACCAGTTTGTGAGAGTGAAACAGTGTGTTGGAAAGTGTTTGGGAGCCTGAGGGTAGTAGTGAGGGAAGAGCTGGAGATGGGGGTGGGAGTAGTAGATAGAGTGAGAGTAGTGGGGGCTGGAAAACAGTAAGGATAGTGGAAAGGGATGTAAGGAGAAGGGCGCAGGACTGGAATGAGGGGCTGAGGCTAGTGAGAGTGACTACATTAGCACAGGTGAGACAGATGAATATATCATTCATGGTGACTCCCCCTGTCCCGCCCCAATATCGTAAAGGTGAGAAACGCTATGGACTAAGGCAACCATGTCAGTCTCAGACAAATACGAGCAGAAATGTACCTGATGTAACTAAAGATGGCGAGAGCAAGTGACATCACTGCCAACTGACAAATGCAAGTACAATAGATATGAAGCAGATATGCAATCACCATGAACAAACACGAACACTAGATCAAACGTGTATTTAGACACAAAGAACATTGCTTGTACCATATGGACATGAAGAATATAAAATAGCCAATGCATATGCTGAAATGCAACAAGAACGATATATATATATAGATTGCTAAATGTAGGCACGCAACAGTAATGTGTGGCCATCTTTTGTAAAATGGACTGCAGAGTCGAATTAGAGTGAATGAGAAGTCTTGAAGCTGCAGAGAGGTTTCCACTTGCTGAATTAGTAATACAGACCCATACTGGGCAGGCAGTGGCTGGCAACCCCCTTCCAAGGTTACTGTGCAATAAGGGAGGTCTGGATAGCTCAGAAGAGGAGGACAGAAGATAATATTTCCCAAGCATAAGACATATTTCTTTTAGATTTAGCAGAAGGGCAGTCAGGCTTTGAATGCCAGGTGCCAATTAATTAAAAGCTTAAATACTCTACAAGGAACGGATCGACTAAATCTCCAGTGGTCAGAGAGGGTAACAACACTTGTATTAATATGAGTTCAAATCACGGTAAAAGCTGAGTCAACTAATTCAAAACATGGGGTCTTCTCACACATTACATGTCATTGGAAGACACTGTCTATTCATTAGCTCCAGACACAGATATGCTCCTGCCTCTACTCCCCACAAATTCCCAGAACAGAGACGCCCGACAAGGCCAAGTGCAAAGTTAGATGCCCTGGCTCGTGGCCTAGGAAATAAGGGCTGGTGTCTTATTTAATTAGATGAAGCAGTTCCTAGGTTTTGCTCCTCATCCCACTATTTTTGCTCATGTGTTGATGACCTGCCAAGTGCTCTAGGTTGGTAAAACAGATACCAATTAATTAAAACTCTCAATGTGATGCTGCCCTGTAACTTGTGTTAGCCAATGACCTGTTCCTGAGAAGATGTCTTTCTTACCTTTATCAATGTAGGGGTGGTCTAATGTGGGGCCATCAGATAGTGATGTACAATGAGAAGACTAACCTAACCAATCCCCCGACCCTGTAAGTGTTTGCAAACTAAGATCGTGGTCTTATGTCAGCTATGACATGGTTTTCATTTATAACTTGTTGTTCTGTATTGCAACCTGAGAGAGCTGTGTGTGCTTACTGTTGTTCTCTGCTTTATGTGAATTGTTGGGCTGCTTTCCAGTCCAAGCAGCCCAATACAGGAATGCATTACCACTGCACTTCCAAACAGACCAAACATTCCTAAGTTTCAGGAAAAATGCGAAAACTTGGCTGGTCTCAAATGACATCTGAATACAATTTCATCGCCTTGCAATTTCTTTCTGGGACATATTGTACTGTGCTTTTACCTGTAATCTGTATGTACTGTAAATAATGATCTTACCTGTAACTACATGTTTTGTATAAAAAATGCATATTCTTGTCGCACCCAGATACCCTCGGGCGAGGAGCGCATTACAAATAAATAAACAAACAAACAAACAATAAAGCAGGCTTTGCCATTTACTTTGACTATTTTCGTTATTTGGGTGCTGGATCTCCCATCCTGCCTCTTCTGCTTGCGCTGGGGCTTCCCGTGGCCCTCTGGTAGTAGTTTGGATGGTTTTGGCCAGTGCACTTGGATTGTCGAGATTCCCTGCCATAAGCCTGTGGACTGTCGAGTGACCTGTGGAGACCAGTGAATCACGCGTGTAGTGAGACGGTTGACAGGAACCCTCTTGGTGAAAATCCTGCCCGATCCCTTTGGGTGCCCCTTAGCCTGAAGGTGAGTGGCCGATTGAGGGAAGATCGATACCGAAAACCTTGGCTGATCCACGGATGTAAGTATAGCATCGACTTGGCAAAACAGAAAGGGGGAGGGTATTTTTGTATACTGGGGAATTGTGAGATGATAAATGATTGATTTATGAGAGGATTCTTTGTGAATATAAACATGCAAAATCAAAGTTTGAAATGGAAGAATAGGGGTATTAGTGATCTGTGATGTCATCATTGTGATCATAGGCTGTGCAACAGGAGACACAAAGTTAAGGTGACTTCGGCTGAACTTCAGGCGTCTTGTTGCGCTAAGTTTTTGTAAGTCCCAAAATATTATACTATGGAAAGAAAATAAGATCACAACAGAGACAGAGGTAGATATTTTACAGAACACAGTTTATAATGCATGGCAGCAGGGGAAGTCATCTCTGCTCACTAACAATATCCAAGGCCCCCAGCACTCAGATGTCACACTAGCAATGAGCCCTCTCTAGCACACCCACCCAGTACACCATAGCACTGAGAGATCATTTGCTCCCTCGCTCATCTATTGAACACAAATCCACTGTTATACATAGTGGCTTTGACGTACATCATATGCGTAGAAGGATTCCATGGAAAATAATCCTTCTGGTTACGTGCATACATACATGCATACATTTCAACATAGCTGTGTACTGTGCTGCAAGATATTCTAAGAAAGCAATGCATATCGTGCAAACATTCTTCTCTCGTTCGAGGAGACATCCTAACTCTGCAGGAACGAAAACAGTCATGCTACCCCACCCCCTGCTCATGCCCCATGTTGTGCTCGTGTCCCCCCCCTTGCTCATGCCCTGTGTTGTCTCCTTGTACCTTCACCCACCTCAGAATACCCATATTCTCTCTGTATCCCCACCTCCTATTCCCTGTGTTGTCTCTGTGTCCCCCTACCCACTTGCAGTTAAGATATAGTCCTGTATCTGTGCCCTCGTGCCCACTCCTCATTGTTCTGTTGGCTCATTGCCCTAACGTCCATCTGTGTTTGCCCCCCACTGCCTCCTGTGTCCTTTCATGTGGTCCCCTCATTTGTCCCTGCATCCATTATTGCTTGTCCTCCCCGCCACATGTTCATCTTTGTTCCCCCTTGTATCCTTCTGATTCCCCCTCTGGCTCATCTTCCTTTTCCTCTCCCTTCCCCTTTCCTCCTCCTGCTCCCTTATCCTTGCCTTTGCCTCCTCTTGACCCCCTCACCCCGCCCTTCCTTCCTTCCCCTCCCTCCCCCCTCTGTCTGTTCTCTGGCACTACCCAATTGCCATCAGGCATATTAAGTGTTGCACCTGCTTTCTGCTTCCATCCTCCCTTCCTCCCCCTTTTTTTTCCTTCTATTTTACAAGAACTTACTCTTATCACTGTCCTTGACCTCTGATACAGAGCTTGTCTGTTTCCCCCTCCTCCTTCGTGTTTTCTCCTCCCTCCCCTAGCACTACCTTGATTGTTCATTGACCCTTAAGATAGTCACCCGTTTGTTCCTCTCCCCTCCCATTCCCTCCCTCCCCCACTTCCTCCCCTCCTCCCCTCTCTTTTCTTTCATTTTGCACTGCAACAATTGCCGTCAGGCATAGTAATGCTACTGCTTGTATTGTCTCCTTTTTTCCTGCCTCACCTCTCCTTTATTTGTTCCATGCACTTGCACTATTAGTTATGATATGATAGTTATTTCTCACATTCTGATTTGCTTCAAGGACCTGTAAGAATGTATTGTATTTTCCCTTGTTTCCCTCCCTCCTTGAAGCTCTTTGAAACACATTGTGTATAGGTGCTATACAAATAAACAATCAATCAATCAATATCTCTGCAGTCCCGCAGTCAAGGCTGTATTCTCTGTGCTAAAGGATATCTGACAGTCTGCCAAGAGACACTCGCTGTTATAATAACATCTCTACACTGTGTTTAGCTGCATGAACACATTTTTGCATTTCCTTTCATACTCAGCAAAGCCTGATTCATAATGGACAAAAACAGACCACAATTAGCCCTTAGAAAACTAGAATGTGCGCTTTACAAAATGACAAGTATATCTACATTATATCTTTCTGCATGGCTCTCAGAAAATGTTGATCCATAATAGCTCAGAACAAACTATATTGCTAAACAGAGTTTACATTAATTCAGAAATGGATTAGCTCATGCTAACTATAAAAATATGCAGATTGACAAGCGGTCCTTTTAGCATGTGCTAAGCAATTCTAGGACAGTAATGCTAGGCAGTAGATGGTACAATGACATCAAGCAAGTTACATGAAAGGGTGGGCAGTTGTTCATGGAGGGAGAATTCCTGGGGTTGGAAGAGGCCCAAGAGGTTCTGGGGAGTCACAGGATCTCAGTTTTTGAATACATAAGAATCAAACGCATTGTAACCGACCCCAAGTGGGGAAATACGCTTACAAGGGAACTAACACCTTTTGAGAAGGCCCTAGACACACCCTCCATGAGAAAAGGTATCCTGTTTAGTCTGTATAAGGCTATGAACTCTACGAAGCTGACACAGAAACAGACGTTACAGAGATACTGGGAGGATCTTGTAGGGGGTGACATCACAGCAGAGGAGTGGGGGAACATTTATAAAGTGGTCTTCCAGGGGGACCTATTTACTTCTGCGATGGAGCATAAGCATAAAATGTTGATGGGCTAGCACCGGGACCAACAGAAACTATCCAAGATGTTCCCGTGGACATCCCTGTTATGCCCAAGGAGATGTGGCGAGGTGGGACTCTCGCACATATGTGGTGGCGATGCCCAAAGATACAGGTATACTGGGATGAGGTGCTAAGATCGATGAAGCATATTACGGGGGTGAAACTGGGGTTGGACCCTCTCCAAATACTTCTGGGCTGCTGGCAAGAGACAGAAATGAATATGGACTCCCCAGAATGTGGGAAGCAATTTTGAGGGTGGGACGCCTCACTGTGGCTCAGGGATGGAAAAGCAAGAAGTTGCCGGCGAAGCCAGTATCGGAAAGAAAGGTGCAGGACATGATGGTGATGGACAGGTTGATAGCTGTGGCACACAATAGGATGGGGTGCTTCGGCAAAGAATGGGGAGCGTACCCCTGTAGAGGGGAAACTGAGGGTGTCCCCCCAAGTCCAGGGAAGATATAACTAAAATGCAGAACAGAGGCCATGGATTGGATCAGGGAGCCAAGCAGATGCAGATGTGAATATTTAATATGATCGCCGACCGCGGGCGAGACATTTTCCCAGGGGGTTGTGGGTTAACCACAGACATTTTGGTAAAATACATAGAGAAAAGATGGAACATTACAGTTAATGGAGGAGGAGGGGAGTGGGGGATGTTCATCTTGTTTTGTTTTAAATGTTGACGTACTCAGGGGTTCCCTTTGGGACGAGGCGATGGAAGGAGAAGGGGGTAAGGGGATACCATTGGTTGGATTATTGATGAATAATCTCTGCCGTATGTACGCCTTTCTACGTTTCAAAAATGCAAATAAAAACAAAGTTTTAAAAAATAAATGGTATACAAGTGGATGCAGAGAGAGACATGGTCCTAGAGAGGAGTAAGATCGCAGGCGGAGTGTGCATTGCAGCATTCATTGGTGAAAAACGTCAGCAAATAGGTCCTACAATACATTGTAACAGCAAATTTCCACAGCTTTCAGATTACATTTAAAGTGCAAGAATTCAAAGTCAACCATTCTCTGACCATCATGGGATAACCAAAACCACCTAGATACACTAGTCTATGAAGGACATTCTTCAGGTCCCGTGCACGACCTCCCTCCCCACACAAATCTATTCAAGGACTTATTAATACTCAGGAGTATGCAATAGTAGTTTGCCGAAAGCGGCAGAGGGAGCATACTAAAAATGTATAATAGTTTTGGGAGCAAAGTCATCTTCACTATGTTAACCTTGCCCTAGAGGTTTAGTTTTAACTTCTCCCATTTACAGCAGAGTCTATCTATTTCTACAAGTTTCAGATTAATATTATTCACAAGCAGTGATTCAATATCCCTATTGACATGAATACCCAAATACTTGAGACCCGAGTCAGCCCACACTTCACGATCCACATCAAATAATCCCCTATGACATGAAAGGGAGATTGGGAGAATTAGTGTCTTTGTGACATTCACCTTATAATTAGAGATATTACCAAATTCCTGTAATGTCAATCGAAGTTCTCGATATGAGTGCTCTGGATTTAAAATCAAAACCAAAATGTCATCTGCACATAAGAGGACTTTTGAAGTGTAGTCCCCAAACGGAATGCCCATTATATCTGGATGGTTCCTGAGCACAACGTAAAGGGGCTCTATGAATAAATAAAAACATATTGGAGACAAGGGGCAGCCCTGACGAGTCCCTTTTTGGATCTGGAAACATTCTGATCGACAACCATTACAGCCATGGCCGCCTTTGCACCACCATATAGAGCTCAAAAAAGTTGAAGGAAATGTGGTCCACAATTTCCTTTAAGCAAGACATGACGTAGGAAAACGCAACTCACCCTGTCAAAAGCCTTTTCTGCATCAAAACTGACAGCTGCAAATGCATCTGCAGAATGCCTCTTTAGGTAATTAACATGAAGCAACTCCCATAAATAATAATATCCCCTAAACGCCTCACAGATTTTCTCATTCATTCTCAATATTGCACCTCCCCCATCCACAACATGGAGCACCTGCTATTATTCTACTTCTGCTGTAAACGGGTTGCCAACAAAGCTCCTGACCTCTCACTTCGCTCCCAGAAAGCTTGCCGCAAATAGAATAAATATGTCTCCACCTCATGATGAAGTTCATAGTCCAAAGCCTGTTTTGCATGAGACAAAGCTAAGATATTTTCCTTACTTGGACAACCACAATAGCGTTCCACAGCTACTTTGTGTTCACCCTCTAGATTGACCATAACCTTCTCCCTTTTGTCGTTTCTTGTATGAAGCAAAACTCATAATCTTTCCTCGCAATGTTGCCTTCAATGCATCCCAAATCACTGATGTGGAGTTAAGTGAATGCAGATTATCCTTCATGAACAGTGATATTTCTGTTTCTATATGGTTAACAAATTACAGATCAGAGAGTAGCTGTGTATTCATACGCCATTGTCTCTTAGATCTCAATCCACCTGCAGACACATCTAATGCCAACACAACAGGAGCATGGTCTGAAATCGCAACCTTACCAATTACAGTATAGCAAACATCCCCACATAGACTTCTACTAACAATTAAAAAAGTCAATACGTTAAGACGACCCATGTACCATTGAATGAAAAGTGTAACTTCTACTCTCCCCATTGATATCATGCCAAATATCATGCAAATCCCACTTATCTATCAATTTTAAAGTCCCTTTCTTGCCTTGGCCTCAGCGTATGAACCAGCCTGGTTAGTCTTATCCATTTTCATATCTATTGTAGGGTTAAAGTCTCCCCCAAATACAATCTCTGTACAACCCAGCTGGTCTAAGATTCAATTCAGGTTTTTTTAAAAGACAGCTTGGTTCACATTTGGTGCATAAATATTAAAAAATGTCATGTATCTATTTCCAATATGTAACTGGAGTGCAACACATCTCCCCTCAGTGTCAACACATACACAATCAGTCCTATAGCTCAAGTCTTTCCTAAAAAGAATAGATACACCCTGAGAATTGCTTGTAAAATACCTTGAAACTCCTTTACATACAAAACGTTCAAAATATTTGTTTGTTTTGTTTTATTCGTATTTATATAGCGCACAACAGCCCGAGGACATTGTGGCACTTGTTACAGTACAAAGCTTAGTTACTTAGTTACATGGTCATTAGCAATATATATATACAGGTTGCAATATAGTTACATAGTCATTAGCAGTATATATACATGTTGCAAAATGGTTATATTACATTTGTGTTATATTACAATATACATGGCAGAAGTAGAGGAGGCAGTCCTCCACTTGCTAGTTGAGGGAGATGGCCTTGAGTTGTGCGGAAGACAGAGATGGAAGTTTTCAGCTCTAAAGGTGGCAGTGAGTGAGTTCCAGAGTTTCGGTGCAATATAGGAGAAGCCCAGACCTCCCGCTGTGGCTTTTTTTATGCGTGGTATGTGTAGCTGGTTGGTGTACTGAGCTCTGGTGGGGCGAGTGGATGTGGTCCTTTATATTGCTTCAGATAGGTATGCTAGAGTGGTTTTGTTGATGCACCTGTGAGTGATGGTGAGGATTTTCAGAGTAATACGGTCTTTGACCTGTAGCCACCGGGCTTCACGTCTGTCGTGGGATATATGGTCTCTTCTAGGGATGCTCATGGTGACTCTTGAGGGCTTTGTTTTGTGTGGTTTGCAGTCTGTGAATGTTTTTGGCGGAGGTGCCAGCTAGAACAGCGTTGCAATAATCGAGTTTGGCTCCTTAGTTTGCTCTAGCTTATGCCAAGCGGTTGGGGTGGATAAGTAGGGTTTAATGGCATTGATAAGTTTGGTGCTGAACGCTGATGCAGAGGCTATGGCGCTGACTTGTTTGTTCATCGATAGATTTGCATCAATGTGAACACCTGGAGTCTTGACAGAGGATGATAAGGAGATGGTTGAGTTGTCTATGTTGAAGTTGTTGTATTGGGGGCTTAGTTTTGATAATGTGTTTGTCTGACCCAGGATGAGAATTTCAGTCTTCTCCCCATTAAGACAGAGGCCATTGATTGCCATCCAAGCTTGGATAGTGGCATAGATGTTGTGAAGGGCGTGCGTCTTGGGATAGAGTCCAGGATAGGGGTAAAAGTACTTGAGTGTCATCTGCATAGTTTTGTATATGCACACACCATGGAGTCAAGTAGGTCGAAGAGGGGTTTTGTGAAGAGGTTATAGGGGGTGGGGGCTGTACAAGATCCTTGGGGACACCGCAGTTTATAGTGGTAGGATCTGCGTTAGCTGTGTCGGAGTAGACCTTCATGGCTCTTCCTTCAAGGAAGGAAGTGATCCAGGATGCTGCTTGATTAGAGAAATGGGCTGCATGGGTGAGGTGGGTGGTGAGTGTTTGGTGATCTACCAGGTCAAAAGCAGCTGATAGATTGAGGAGGAGGAGCAAGGCAGGTTTGCCTTTGTCCATGATCTGTGGGATTTGATTTTTTAGGTCTGATAAGGCGGATTCTGTTCCATGCCCGACACGGAACTGTAACGCTCACCTGATTCCCGTAGAGGCGCCGGTCTTGACTGGGCGTATACCGTATCTTCAAAGGTGATGTGTAACACAGGGCTGGCTCTTTGGGCTGGACCTCTGTGCACTGTATGTCTGACTCGAAGGGTAAGATGTCTGCAGATAGAAAATATGGGATTAATGAACTGGGTTATTGAATGTCTCTCTCTTCTTCCCTTTCTCTTCTCCTGTAGAACCCCAAAGGTTAACCGCTCTCACCTTAGGTAAGTGAACGCTGTGCTCTCCATCTGCCTCGGGGCAGGGTGCTGTAACCAGTTTCTTCACTGGATAAGGGGAGCAGGCCTCTTGACTTCAGAGGACTGCTGTCCGTCGTTTACTGCACGAACGGTAAGTTTCGAGTAATTTAATGTCTTTAAAAGTCTTTAGTAATGATGTCTCTTGTTTTGCAGGGTTCCCCGCGATGGCGGATGACGGCTGAAGTGAGTTGAAGATGGAGCCCGTGCCTGTGATGGATAGAAGCGGCCTGGAAGCAACGTAAGTAAGCGCTTGTTGCCTGCTTCACGATGCGCTCTAACTGTCTTTTTATTTTGCAGGTACAAGTTCGGAGCAGCTGGGGGGTGCCGGAATACCCACTGGGTTAGATGTGGAAGGAGTAATTGGCACGTGAGTATTAAAGTTCCCAATGTCTTTAAACGGCACCTTGTTTTGTCTTTCAGATGCGGGATGCAGCGCCGAAGGCCTCCGGAGCGTGCGAAGAGTTGGTAAGCTTTTGTCTTTCAGATGCCGGAATGCAGTGCGAAGACCTCCGGAGCGCACGAAGAGTAGGTAAGCCTTTGTCTTTCAGATGCCGGAATGCAGCGCGAGGCGTTAGTGACAGCCGATGGACCAGGTAAGTGAAGCGCTGTCCACTGAAGACCGTAATGCTAACCTGTTCTTTCTTGTCTTTTATAGGTGTTGCTGAAGACTGGATTCAGGATGGTAAGCCTTTTTCCTTAGGCCCAGGATCAGATGCAGAAGACAGATGAGCGTTCTGCTGCAGAGGATGCAGAATAACGCAAAGCAAGATTCATCCATCGGTGTGGTTTAATAGCTCCTGTAGTGCTTAGGTGTCTCCTTCCACAGCCACGCCTAGGTAAGAAAAGAGTTCCTGCTTTCCAGAAGAGTTCCAGTGTTTGACCTAGGAGTGGCTCCTGCCCCACCCAACAGGAAAAGTAGTTCCAAACAGAAGAGGATCAGAGGCTGACCTGGCAGGCAAGTAAGCAGCATGGTCTGCTGCAGGTAAGTCCACCAAGCATTATGAGCCGGCGCTTCCAGCGCTGGGACTGGGCATATTTATGAGCCTGGTGCCACTGGCGCAGGACTGGGTCCAAAAGGTCCCAATTGGGACTGGTTGGCACTCGGAACCTGGGTTATGGATCTGCTTCCAAGGGAGTTGGGAAAACCCTGACCTTTTGGAAGCAGAGATCATGACAGTACCCCCCCTCAAGGCCCCTCCCAACCGGGCTTCTCCGGGGGTTTTGGCTTTGTCAGGAAATGTTCGGTGAAATTTTTGATTAGGCGAGGAGCGTGGCATATTCAGCAGGTTCCCAGGATCTCTCTTGGGGCGTAGCCTTTCCAGTCAATTAGGTAAAATAGTTTAGATTTGGAGATCTGGAGTCCAGAATGCTTTTGACTTCAAACTCGAGTTCTCCATCAACTAGGATGGTTTTTGGAGATTTTAGTTAGTCGGGTTTGAGGTTGCACAGGTTTTAATAGAGAGACGTGGAAGACCGGATGTATCTTCATGTGGGGGGGCAAGTCCAACTTGACCGCTACTGGGTTTACTATGGTAGTGATGGAATAGGGACAAGGTATCTTGGGTTGAATGTGCGTGGCCTTTTAGAGGTAGATATTGGTGGATAACCAGGACTTGATCCCCTACTTGATATTGAGGGGGCTTCCTTCCGATGTGATCTGTCTCCTTTCTTGTATTGTTCTTTAGCCCTTTTGAAGGTGAGAAACAGCTTCCTTAAAGGCTTGGGTGATTGTAGAATGCAGGTAGTCTACTGCTGGGTGTTTCAAGATCTTGGAGGGGATCCAACTTCCGAGGTTCGAGGTGACTGCCGTATAAAAGAAAAAACTGGGTTTTCCCAGTTCCTGAATGGACAGAGTTAATGTAGGCATATTCGGCTATCCAAAGGATGTCTTTCCAAGTTTTTTTCAGTTTGTTGGCAGCATGCAGCGTAAATACTGTTCCAGAGTTTGATTTGGTCCTCTCGGTTGTCCGTCGGTCCTGAGGGTGGTGACTGGTCGATAGTCTCACATCAATTTGAGCCGACCGACAGCAACTTCGCCAAAAATGAGAAATAAATTGGCTACCTCCGATCCGAATTAGAACCGAAGGAAAACCGTGCAGTCGGACGATGTTTTCGAGAAATTCTCCGGGCCAGAGTTGCTGCTGTTGGCAAGCCTTTGAGCGGAATGAAATGCGCCAATCTTGGAGAATAAGTCCACGCGTTACTAGAATCGTATTGTATCCGGAGCATGGAGGTAGATCGGTGATGAAGTCCATAGGAAGCGTATGCCACGGGCGAGGTGGGATGTCAATAGGGCGTAAGAGGCCTGCTGGTCTTTCCTTTTGACTCTTTTTTTGGGCGCATACTCCACGGGACATTATAAAGTCTCTGATATCTTTTTTCCAAGACGGCCACCAGAAGTAGCGCTTGATCTTTTCTGAGGTCTTGGCCATACCGGGATGTCCTTCCATTAAAGAATCGTGATAACAAGAGATTACTTTTTTCTGTAAATCTGTGCTGGGCAGGTATAATCGTTCTTGGAAATACAATAAGTTGTCCTTTACTACAAAGTCCTTTCCCTGCAGATTGCCAATTTCTGTATGTCTGCTGGAGTTACAAGTTGCCTGGCTTTATCCTTAACTTCCTCTATGGATTGTGTGGCGATTACACCCAGAATTCTTTGTTCGGGAATGATTGGTACAGGTTTAGGGTTGATCAAGTGTTCTTCCACTCCCATCCGAGAAAGGGCATCAGCTTTACCGTTTTTGTACCAGGTCGATAGGTAATTATGAAGTCAAACTCGGCAAAGAATAATGCCAACAGAGTTGTCTAGAGGATTGGGCTTTTGCGGTTTTCAAATATTGCAGGTTTTGGTGATCCGTAATCACAGTAACGGTGTGTCGGGCCCCCAGCAGATAATGCCGCCAAGCCTTAAAGGCAGATTTGATAGCCAGAAGTTCCTTGTCAGTAATCGTGTAATTGATTTTCAGGAGGGCGAGAATTTGCGGACCAAATGCCACGGGATGCAACTGATTGGTTACCGGGTCCTTTTGTGATAGAACTGCCCCCATGGCAAGGCTTGAAGCATCAGTTTCCACGATGTAGGGGAGTTCGGGGCGAGGGTGTTTAAGATTGGTGCAGAGATGAATTTAGTCTTCAAATCCTGGAAAGCTTGTTCCGCCTCGGTAGACCATTCAAAACGTTTGTTTTTCTTTAACAAGGCAGTGATGGGCTGGACTATTCGAGAAAATTCGGGGATAAACCTGCGGTAAAAGTTAGCGAAGCCTAACATGCTTTTCACACCTTTTGCGGAGGATGGTGATGGCCATTTGAGAACTGCATCGACCTTCTTTGAATCCATACGCACTCCGCTAGGTGATAATGTGAATCCCAAGAATTCAACTTCAGTCACGTTGAAAAACACATTTTTCCAACTTAGCGAAAAGTTTGTGTTGACGCAATCTTTCGAGGACCATTTTCACGTGTTTCCGATGTTCAGATTCCGATGAAGAATAAACGAGGATGTCGTCAATGTAAACAACAACACCACATCTATGAGCTCTCTGAGGACATCGTTCATAAAATATTGAAAGGCGGCCGGGGCATTGCAAAGTCCGAAGGGCATGACCTGATATTCAAATAGCCCATATTTGGTGCGGAAGGCCGTCTTCCATTCATCGCCCTCTTTACTCGTACCAAGTGGTAGGCTCTCTAAGATCCAGCTTGTATATATGCATGCTTTTCTGACTTTGTCCAGGAGTTCAGGGATCAAAGGTAACGGATATCTATTCTTGACGGTGATCTGGTTCAGGAGCGATAATTTATACAAGTTCTAAGGTCTCTCCTTTTTTGGAACGGAAGAACAAAGCTGAAGAAGCAGGGGACTTGGAAGGACGAATAAAACCCATTTGCCAGGTATTGACCCAGGTATTGTCGAAGGTGAAGGTTCTCAGGCTCGGTGAGGGCATAAATTCTACTACAAGGAGGAGTAGATCCAGGTATCAGGTCTATCTGGCAGTCATAAGACCTATGAGGAGGTAGAGAGTTAGCCTGATCCTTCCCGGAAAACATCTTGGTATTCTAGGTATTCGGGAGGTAACTGGGAGTCTCTGAAGAAATTGCTGCCAGTTGCAACACCAGGTTGTGAGGTGACAAGTAGAGACACATTCTGGAAACTGGACCGTTCTTGCTCGCCAATCGATCAGAGGATTTGTGTTTCTCTAACCAAGGTATTCCTAGAATAATCTGAAACTGAGGAGCCTTGATCACATCGAACACGATCTTCTCATGGTGTCCATCTTGACTTACTAGCGTCACTTCTTGAGTGGTATGCGTTACTGGTCCGGAGGCTATCTCCGTTCCATCCACCGTAGTAATGACGTCCTTTACAGCCTTGGGACAAAGATTTAGATTCATCCTCAAACCATTTCATGATCCACATAATTGCCGATGGCACCGCTGTCGACGTAAGCTTTCAATTGCATGTAATCGATCCGGATTATCAGGGCTAATGAGGACCATGGGTTATCACGAAATGCGAGGTCACGGAACTGGTTTTCACGCTCGGCAAGAGGACCTCTATTCTTGTCGGCGAGGTCGTTTCCCTGCTCAGAGTTTGTAACTTTGGTAACTGCAGCTCCTACTGCCTTCTTTGCAAGTTTCACCGGACAGTCTCGAAGAAAGTGCCCTGAGTTTCCGCAATAGAGGCATAATTGCAACTGTTTTCTCCTTTCCCGCTCCTTTTTGTGTTAGAGGACCTTTCAGGCCCCCTATTTGCATGGGTTCCCCGGAGTCTACTCCTTTGGAAGGAGTTGGCGGTTTGGAAAATACTCGAGCATCAAACTTGGAACGATCGGCCTTCCTGTTCTGCAGTCTGTGATCTATTTGAACGACTAAGTCTATATAGTCCGAACAATCTTGTGGGGATTCACTACTTGGGCTAAGACATCTTTGAGCTCTCCACGTAGACCTCTATAAAACACGCGTAATACTTTTGTCCTCAGGCCATTGAGTTTCCACTATCAGTTCTGTTGAAAGACGCAATATAAGCCAAAAGGTCTTGATTACCTTGTCGCAACGAAAGAAGCTCATTGTCCAAGGCCTGCCCTGTGAATGTCTTGCGAACAGTTTTTCCATACTGAGCTGAAAAGCTTGAAAATCATGGAGGACCGGATCATCTTGATTTACTAGAGGGATCGACCAGTCTGCCGCATTGCCACTAAGGTACGAAAGCACAAAAGCTACTTTAGCTTGATCAGTTGGAAAGGCTGCTGGCCGGCATAAGAAATGCAACCGGCACTGATTGATAAATACTGCAAACCTCTTTGGGTCACCAGAAAATCGTTCGGGCGGAGCCAGAGGTACATTCCCAGGTAGGTTGATCTGCACTGGATTCATAGAGGATGTAGAAGGAAGATTTCCCCCAGATGCGGGTAACGGGGTCTGTCCGGCTTGTGACTGTAGCAATTGTCTAGCGAGATCATCTGTTCGCTCCTTGGAAATAATCAGTTCCCTTCTTAGAGCGTTCGTTTCTTGACGGGCTGCATGCACTTCTTGCCTTAGTTCCCCAAGTAACTGGGCTAGCTGGTCGGTATCCGAGGTTTCCATAGCGCCTGGACGGGAGCGCTGACGGATTTTGCGGTAGGCTTTGCGTTCTGTAACGCTCACCTGATTCCCGTAGAGGCGCCGGTCTTGACTGGGCGTTATACCGTATCTTCAAAGGTGATGTGTAACACACGGCTAGCTCTTTGGGCTGGACCTCTGTGCACTGTATGTCTGACTCGAAGGGTAAGATATCTGCAGATAGAAAATATGGGATTAATGAACTGGGTTATTGAATGTCTCTCTCTTCTTCCCTTTCTCTCTCCTGTAGAACCCAAAGGTTAACGCTCTCACCTTAGGTAAGTGAACGCCGTGCTCTCCATCTGCCTCGGGGCAGGGTGCTGTAACCAGTTTCATCACTGGATAAGGGGAGCAGGCCTCTTGACTTCAGAGGACTGCTGTCAGTCGTTTACTGCACGAACGGTAAGTTTCGAGTAATTCTAATGTCTTTAAAAGTCTTTAGTAATGATGTCTCTTGTTTTGCAGGGTTCCAGCGATGGCGGATGACGGGCTGAAGTGAGTTGAAGATGGAGCCCGTGTGATGGATAGAAGCGCCTGGAAGCACGTAAGTAAGCGCTTGTTGCCTGCTTCACGATGCGCTCTAACTGTCTTATTATTTTGCAGGTACAAGTTCGGAGCGGCTGCAGGGTGCCGGAATACCCACTGGGTTAGATGTGGAAAGGAGTAATGGCACGTGAGTATTAAAGTTCCCCAATGTCTTTAAACGCACCTTGTTTTGTCTTTCAGATGCGGGATGCAGCGCCGAAGGCCTCCGGAGCGTGCGAAGAGTTGGTAAGCTTTTGTCTTTCAGATGCCGGAATGCAGTGCGAAGACCTCCGGAAGCGCACGAAGAGTAGGTAAGCCTTTGTCTTTCAGATGCCGGAATGCAGCGCGAGGCGTTGGTGACAGCCGATGGACCAGGTAAGTGAAGAGCTGTCACTGAAGACCGTAATGCTAACCTGTTCTTTCTTGTCTTTATAGGTGTTGCTGAAGACTGGATTCAGGATGGTAAGCCTTTTTCCTTAGGCCCAGGATCAGATGCAGAAGACACGATGAGCGTTCTGCTGCAGAGGATGCAGAATAACGCAAAGCAAGATTCATCCATCGGGTGTGGTAGTGCTTAGGTATCTCCTTCCACAGCCACGCCTAGGTAAGAAAAGAGTTCCTGCTTTCCAGAAGAGTTCCAGTGTTCTGAACCTAGGGAGTGGCTCCTGCCCCACCCAACAGGAAAAGTAGTTCCAAACAGAAGAGGATCAGAGGCTCAACTGGCAGGCAAGTAAGCAGCATGGTCTGCTGCAGGTAAGTCCACCCAAGCATTATGAGCCCGGCGCTTCCAGCGCTGGGACTGGGCATATTTATGAGCCTGGTGCCACTGGCGCCAGGACTGGGTCCAAAAGGTCCCAATTGGGACTGGTTGGCACTCGGAACCTGGGTTATGGATCTGCTTCCAAGGGAGTTGGGAAAACACTGACCTTTTGGAAGCAGAGATCATGACAGGAACCCAGATTGTCGTTTGCCTAGTAAGGAGTTAGCTTCTATTTATGATTGGATCTGGATGTGAGCTGCTTTGTCCAGGATTTTTAGGAGGAACTAGACTGTCGTTATCGGTCTGTAGTTGTTGGGTTGCGCTGGGTCAAGTGTGGCCTTTTTTAGAAGTGGCCGCACCCAGGCTTCCGTGAGATTGTTTGGGAGAGTTCCTGTTTGGAAAGATGCGTTAATGAAGGCAGTAATCAGGGGTGCTAGGTCATTGGCACATTCCTTGATGATTTTGGGAGGGCAAATGTCTGCTTTGCAGAGGGATGGTTTGAGGTTTTTGATGAGATTAAGGACCTCAAGTTCAGTGACGTTTCTGAAGGAGAATTGAGCGTGATTGAGATTACTACGCTTGTCTTGTGTAGGGCGGTTGGTTTTTTGGTTTGGGAGGGCTTTGCAGTGGTTTTGGATTTTGTTCTGGAGGAGTTTTATTTTGTTGAGCATGGCGGACTAAATGCTGGCACACCAGGCTTTGTCTATAGTTATCTCGTCAGCGGTAGCCAGAGGAGTGACTAATTCATTAAAGATTGCGAATAGTTCTTTAGCTTGGGAGTTGGCCTTTGAGATCCTATCATTGAAGGAGTTGGATTTTGCTGCTAAGATCGCTTTTTTATATTGGAGGGCTATTTGTTTGAAGAGGCTCTTATTTAGATCACTCTGATCCGTTTGCCAGTTTTTAAGCGACTGGCGCTTTTGAGCTCGGAGGGTTTGGAGTTTCCTTCTTGCTTTCAAGAGGGGCTATAAAGTCTATGGCATTGGTGAGAGTATCATTGAAGATAGCTGATATTATATTTGGGTCCAGAGAGAAAGGTGGTGCTAGGCAGGGGCTTTTAAGGTGGGGACGCAAGTTGTCTGCGTTGAGTTTTTTAGAACTTCTTATTGTGGCAGGTGGTGCGTGGGTGAGAGTCTTAGGTTTAGGGTTGGTGGGGATGAGGAATTCGATGCATGTGTGGTCCGTCCAAGGAAGGGCGGTGTTTGAGGTAATGTTGGATGCACAGTTGTGATCCATGACCCAGTCAAGGGTGCGGCCTTTGGAGTGAGTAGGGGTGAGGACTCTTTGGGAGAAACCTAAGTCTGCAAGTTCTTTAGCTAGGGTTGCGGCGGATTTATCCTTAGGATCATTGTATCCTAAATGTAAGTCTCCTAATAGAAGGATTTTGGAGGACTTTTTAATGTTGTTGCTGAGTTGATGGGAGAGGTGCTCTTGAAGTCAGCTGGGAATCCGGGAGGTCTGTATAGGATGTGGATGTTGATTAGATTATTGGGGGAGAGCGTAAGCTTGGCTGATAGGATATCAGCATTACCACACCATGTACTATAGTCTGCTAATCTGATGGATAGTGAGTCTTTGTGGATAAGGGTGACTCCCCCTCCAATCTTACCACATCTATCTTGCCTAAGGATGGTGTAGCCTGTGGGTAGGGCTAGTGCGATGGCTGGGCAGGAGGCATCATTAAGCCAGGATTCGGTGATGCAAAGTAAGTCCAGATTAAGTGTGGATAGTAGATCATTTATCTCAAGGGCATGTGCAGGTAGGGAGCGCACGTTCAGTAGTGCACATTTAAGAGGTGGGTGTTGTGTGCCTTTGATGTTTTTGTTTGTACTAGTATGGGGTGAAGTGTGCTTGTTGTGGTGTGTGGTAGTGAGGGGCTTAGTGCAAAGTAGTGTAGAGGCATGTTGGGGTGGTGGGGGGAGAGGGGCAGTGCCTATGCTCATCTTAGTATGGGGTAGTGGTGCAATGCGGGTGCCTAATCTGGTGTTTCTTGTCGTGATGGGTGTGGGTGAGCAGAGTAAATACCTAGGAAGTGATCGATTTCTGAGATTGCAGAGTCTGGTGGCTAGGCTAGGTGGCCGAGACTGTGTGATGTTGCAGTCTGGTGCTGCGGCATGTGAATTTAGTGCCGGGCGCTGGGTGAGGTGTGCTGGGAATGTGTGGGGAGGCATAGAGGCTATAATAGTGAGGGCTATAAGGATGGCTGTTAGGCTGGCTGAGCGGAGTGTGGCAGGGAGAGTGCGGGAGAGTGAAACTATGCTATGATTGGGAGGTGCATTCTTGGGCATCATGATCGTGGAGAGTGGCTGTGTGTGTGTGTGTGTGCAGCTGGTGTGTTCTGCTGGTATGTGACAGAAATGACAGGGGGAGCATGCGACTAGTGCTAGGTAGTTCAGAGGCAGGGCATAATAGGTAGAAGTTCAACAAAATACAATGCCTAAATTCGATTTTCTAAGTGGGGCAGGCAGAGGCTAAATGGTGGCAGGGCATAATAGGTAGCAGTTGGCTGCACAAGAGGATACAGTAGAAGCGGATAAGCAATACTGGTAAATGCGCTAAATAGTATAGTTACATATTATATATCAACAATAGACCAGGTGATAGCAAGCAATTGCCCAAAGTCAGTGAAAAGCAGAGGCACCCATGAGGTGTACTGCATGAAGGGATTAGGTGGAAAGGTTAGGTTCTGGGGAGGTGTGGGTAGGCTGCAGGGTCAGGGCAGGCTTACCAGAAAATGGGCAATGTCCTTAGCCCAGGCCTCAGGTGCCTCCGGGCAGGCTCCGGACAGGCTCCAGACAGGAAAAGTTACTTGTGATGAGGATCCTTTGGATGAGGCGGGTGGCGTTTGCCTGCCGGTGCCTAATTGGCCTTCTGTAGTTGCACTTGGCCAACGGGGGCTCTCCTGGATGTCATGTGGTCGCCTTCATGGCAAGGAGGAGGTTGGCGGCCATGTTGAAACAGGAACACCTCATGTGTTCCAATGGAGGCACAGAAAAAACGCTTGAAATGCGCTTTTTAGGTCGTTTTTTCAATAAAAATATAATTTACACTGCTCATGTGTAATTATGGGCTAGGAGGAGCACTTTTCAGTGGGTGGGATTTTCGAGCCCAGGGGGCTACCTACCTGATCTCCTCTCAATTGAGTCTCCTGCAGAAAGACTATGGGCCTCATTCGAGTCCGGCAGTAATTTACCGGTGCCTGACTTTACCGGTAACACCGGGGGATTACAACCCTGGCAGTCCGGGAAGTCAGGCGGCAGCAAATTGTAAATCCGCATTCCCATAGAGTCCTATCGGACTCTATGGGAATGGGGACCACGGAAGCACCAGCACCGTTGCTAATGGTGCAGGTGCTTCCATGATAGTCTGCCTACCGTGGCTGCTGTGCCCGGCAGGGTCAGACCTGTCGGGCACAGTGGCTCTGGCAGGCAGACTTGTAGTTTGCCGATCTGGAAACAACAGTGCCGGTAAGCTTACCGGCACCGTTGTTTCCGGACCGGCAAACTTATAATGATGCCCTATATCTGGTTTCCTCCTACTCAGTAGTGATAATATTTCTCTCCTCTAAGTTGGGTTATTTACACCCTTAACGTTCCAGCTCATGAAAGTTAAACATGCTGACATTGTTTCCAGCACAACAAAATAATATAGAATGATCTGCATCAACTTAAAACTTCATTTAATATTGAATACACATAAAATGTTTAATGTGAAAACCATAACGCAATAGTCATCCTAGATAAAACACATACAAGGAACTGTAACGCTCACCTGGTATCCACGGGGACGTCACTTAGCCTGTTCTGACCTCTTACGACCTCAAACCCTTCCCTGGAGTCTTCTCGACTGGAGACTGGGCCTGAAACAGAGGATTGGTACAGTTTAACTCCCTTTTGTCTCTGTGTGCTTGAACCCCTTCTTCCCCGGGGTCCAACCCTTCCCTTCGATCCACAGCTCACCTTGTTTTCTTGGAAAGTGTGCTCTCGGTCCTGCTTTCAGCAAAGGGGCGCGTTGATTGATGTGGGCTCGTTGCTGCCTAGTTACTTCACTGGCAAGAGTCCGACAGGTAAGTATAATGAGTCTTTTGAACAGTTCTCTAACTTCGTTCCTTTCCTTCCTTAGATGATGGCCGGCATCCGGCGATGGCGACATGCTGCTGAGATGAGTAGCGCTGAAGGTGAGTGAGAGCGAGATGCGACCCTTTCGTATTTGTATTGAACTGAGTTATTTTTCTGTGTCTTTTAGGTGCTGCGACGTTTTCAGTGTGGATGCCGGTTATGAAGAAGAAATGCGTTGAGTAAGTGCGGTATGCGGCGCCTCTAGATGTTTCCATGCTAACCTGGAGTGTCTTTTCCCTCTTGCAGATGGATGAGAAGTTCTGGAGACAGAGTTCCCCCACAGCGGCTGGGATTCAGGTAAGCGTTTGAAGCTCTACAGTCTTTAAAAATAAGCGGAGATTTGCTGAATGCTTACTAATGCCTTTTTTCTGTCCTTTTCCCTTTTCCTTAGGAAGCGGCGTGCCGGGATGGGAATGATACCGCCAAAGATGCCCGCAGAACAGAAGAAGCAATGAATGATGGACAGAAGCGCCGCAAGGTAAGGCTGTTCCTAACAGTGTTCTTGTTCTTGCAGGAGCTGAGCGCATAAGAAAGATGCAGGCCTACTGGAGACTGATCCAAACACGGTGAGTGTCACGCTGCAGGTGCAGAAAACACAAAGCATGTTTCTCAGCCTGGGCGTGGCTTAAATAGTCTCTGGGTATCCCAGGTGTCTCTGGGCTGAACCACACCCAAAAGACTATACTGCACATGCAGTTCTGGGAACCGAAATATGTGGGGGCATCCATCTTGTCCCCATCAAAAGTCCAATCCCCAATGTTATTCTATGGGAGTGAGTGAGTCTGGTGCCATAAGTGCCAAGTCTGACTCCAAGTGGGTCTTTGGAGGGATGGAGAGGCCCTTGAGGGCCATGTAGGTGATCGTGGCCTGGCTCCAGCCTGACACCTTGGAGGGCTGGGAACATGAGGGGCAGGAATCATGACAGCAATCCCCCCAAAGGCCCCTCCCTAGGTGGCTCTTCTGTCTGGTCCTGGTTTGTTTGGATGGTTTTGATGAAATCGTCTAAGCAAGCGAGGTGCATGGATGTACTCACAAGGCTCCCATGTCCTGTCTTTTGGACCATACCCTTCCCAGTCTACTAAGTAGTATAATTTGGATCTGACGTACTTTGAATCCAGGATGTCCTTGACTTTGAATTCTGGCGCCCGGCAACTACTACTGGCTGCGGTGGCATTGCTACCCGGGTCCCAGGTTGAACAGGTTTAAGGAGAGACACGTGGAACACAGGATGAATCTGCATGTTTGACGGCAAGGCTAGTCTGACCGCCACAGGATTTATCACGGAGGTGACGATGAATGGACCCAGGTATCTTGGACGGAAAGTTCGGGTTCCTTTAATGGACACGTGTTTAGACACCAACCAGACTTTGTCTCCCACTTGGTAGTTGGGGGCCTTTGCTCAGTGTTGATCAGCAAACTTCTTTTGGCGATTCTTAGCTTGAAGTAGGTGTTCAGCTGCCCTTTTAAAGGTTTGAGAAATGGTAGTGTGCAAGGTTTTGACTGCTGGCATTTCCAGGGTTGTAGGAACGTCCAACTCAGAAGTACGTGGGTGCCTGCCATACATGGTATAAAAGGGTGTCTGCACAGTGCTGGTGTGTAGGGAATTATTATAAGCATATTCAGCTATCCATAATAGGTCGAACCAGCTTCCTTCAGCTTGGTGTAACATGCAACGCAGATACTGCTTGAGCGTCTAATTTGTCCTCTCAGTTCGACCATCCGTTTGGGGATGGTGACTGGTGGATAGCCGGATGTCAATCTGGGCCATAGAGAAGCATTTTCTCCAGAAGTTAGATACAAATCGAGTCCCTCGGTCTGAGACTAAAACTGAAGTAAACCCATGGAGCTGTACAATGCCTTCAAGAACTACCTTTGCCAGAGTGGAAGCATTTGGGAGCCCCTTAAGAGGAATGAAATGTGCCATTTTTGAAAATAGGTCCACGACCACAAGATTAGTGTTAAACCCTCGACTGGGTGGTAAGTCAGTAATAAAATTGAGGGACAACGTGTGCCAGGGTGGTGGTGGGATTTCCAATGGTTGTAATAGCCCAGCCGGTTTCTGCTTGGATAACTTGTTTTGAGCACACACTCCACAAGATAGGATGAATTGGATAATGTCTTTACGCCACGTGGGCCACCAATAATTTCATTTTACCTTGGCTAGAGTTTTAGCGATTCCAGGGTGGCCCTCGATCAAGGAATCATGATAACCGGACATGACTTGTTCTCGTAGTTCTTGGTTTGGTAAGAATAAACGATTCCTGAAGTAGGGCAACTGATCTTTTATCATGTAATGTTCTCCTTGTGCACTCCACGCTTGTAATTGCTCCGGACTCATCAGGTTTTGGATTTCTTCATGTAATTCTTTCTGAGTTATGGTTGCTGTGATTCCTAGGGGCTTGTCACTCGGGATGATTGCTATTGGGCAGGGGTCTGATACCCTTGCTCTTTCACCCCCATATGGAAAAGGGCATCAGCCTTCCCGTTTTTCACCCCTGGTCGAAATGTAATCATGTAGTCATATTCAGCAAAATAAAATAGCCCAACGTAGTTGTCGTGAGGATTGGGCTTTTGCTGTTTTTAGGTACTGGAGGTTCCGGTGGTCAGTTATTACAGTGATTGTGTGTCTGGCGTCCAAGAGGTAGTGCCGCCATGCCTTAAAGGCTGACTTAATGGCTAGGAGTTCTTTGTCTGTGATAGCGTAATTGAGTTCAGGGGGTGTGAATTTACGTGACCAGAAGGCAACAGGGTGTAACTGGCCCATTTCGGGGTCCTTTTGTGAGAGGACGGCTCCCATAGCCATGCTTGAGGCGTCTGTTTCCACCAGGTATGGAATGTCAGGGCGAGGGTGGCGTAAGATTGGGGCAGATGTGAATCTTGCTTTGAGTTCCTGGAAAGCTTCCTCGGCTTCTGTTGTCCACTGGAACTTTTTGTTGCTTTTCCTTAGCAATGACGTGATGGGATGCACGATTTGCGAAAATCCTGGGATGAACCGGCGGTAGAGGTTTGCAAAACCCAGCATACTTTGAACCCCCTTGAATTAATTTGGGGATGGCCAGTTCAGGATAGCAACTACCTTGTGTACATCCATTCGGATTCCATTCGGGCTGAGAATAAAGCCCAGGAATTCCACCTCGAAGACGTGGAATGAGCACTTTTCAAGTTTGGCGTAGAGCTGGTGTTGACGGAGTTTCTCCAATACGGATCGGACATGTTTAACATGGTCCTGCTTTGATGCAGAATATACTAGAATATCGTCGATGTACACTAGAGCACAGACATCAATCAATTCCCGTAGGACATCGTTCATGAAGTATTGAAATGCTGCAGGTGCGTTGCAAAGGCCAAAGGGCATTACTTGATATTCGTACAAGCCGTATTTGGTGCAAAAAGCGGTTTTCCATTCGTCCCCCTGTTTTACGTGAACAAGGTGATATGCCCCCCTCAGGTCTAGTTTTGTGTAGATTTGGGCATCTTTGACTTGATCAAGCAATTCAGGGATCAGTGGCAGGGGGTATCGTTTTTTTTACGGTAATCTGGTTCAGTGCGCGATAGTCGATGCACGTTCTCAAGTCCCCCTCCTTTTTCGGTACGAAGAATAGAGGACTGGCTGCTGGAGACTTCGAGGGACGGATAAATCCGTTGGCCAGGTATTGGTCAAGATAGGCCTTCAGGTGCTGGTTTTCTGGTTCCGTGAGTGCGTAAATTCGCCCACAAGGGATTTGTGCGCCGGGTATCAGGTCGATTTGGCAATTGTATGGTCTATGTGGTGGCAGGGTATTAGCCTGTTCTTTCTGAAAGACATCTTGAAAATCCTGGTATTCACTTGGTAGGGTGCCGATTGCCACAGTCGCAAGCGTGGAGGTTCTGGGGTCTATTGGTTGTTTCTCTTGGCGATAACATGTGCGGGCGCAAGTCTCGGGAAAGCCCAATTCTTTTGCTCGCCAATCGATTCGAGGATTGTGAGCTACCAACCATGGCATTCCCAAAATCAACTGGAACTGTGGTGCCTTAATGAGGTCGAAAACGATAGATTCTTGCTGTCCATCCTGGCAAAGAAGGGTTAAAGCTGCAGTGCATTGGGATACTGGACCAGAAGCTATTCCTGTGCCGTCGACAGTGGTAACAGTGGTTGATTTAGGGCATAACGGAAGCCCCATCTTTGCCGCAAGATCCTGGTCGATGTAATTCCCAACGGCTCCACTCTCAATGTACGCTCTTACTGCATGCATCCGAGATGGTTGTTGGTGATTGATCAAGACCACAGGTAGTGCAAAATGGGAGGTCTGTAGTTCACTTTCTTAGCTCGACAAGTGGACCCCTACACTTGCCGGGCTGGGGAGTTTTCAGATTCCTTGATGGTATCTTCCTTGTCCGTGGCCCCTACCGTCCTCCTCGGTGGCTTCACTGGGCACTCTTTAAGGAAATGACCTGACCTTCCACAGTACAGACATAACTGCTGCTGTCTCCTTTTATCCCTTTCCGCTTTAGTCAAGGGGGATCTGACGCCCCGATTTGCATTGGTTGTCTTGAACCTTCCGTTGTGCGGGCAATATTGTCCTTTGAGCGCACATACGTAGGGCGAGGGTCTGGTCTGGTTCGATCTGATCTTCGGTCCTGCAACCTATGATCCAGTTGAACAACAAGGTCAATGAATTCTGAGCAGTCTTTCGGGGGGTTCACTACTTGTGCGAGAACATCCTTGAGCTCCCCCCACAACCCCTGATGAAATAACGTGGTTCTCTTCTCCACTGGCCATTCTGCTTCAACTACGAGTCTATTGAACGTGGCTATGTATGTTAATAGGTGTTGATTCCCTTGGCGTAGGGACAGAAGTTCGTTGTCTAATGCCTGCCCATGAGTACGACGGGCAAACAGCTTTTCCATCTCCTGCTGAAAGCCCCTGAAGTCATGCAGCAAAGGATCGTCTTGGGCCACAAAGGGTACAGACCAGTCCGCGGCGCTACCACTCAGGTAGGATAGCACGAAAGCGACCCGTGATTGGTCATTCGGAAAGGCCCCTGGTCTACAAAGGAAGTGCAGGCGGCACTGGTTCATGAACGTTGGGCAGGGCCAAGGGAACTGCCCTAGGAAAGGTTATCTGAACGGGATTGGCTGATGGTGCTGGCATCGAGGGCATGCTTCCCGGGAATGGTGCATGCCCTGCTTGTGACTGGAGAAGTTGCCGGCTTAAATCATCAGTGCGTTCTTTGGCTACTATCAGCTCTCTCCTCAGGGTGCTGGTCTCCTGCCTGGCTGCATGTACTTGGGAACGTAGCTGCCCCAACATGTGGGCAAACTGGTCGGTTTCTGACGTTTCCATGATGTGCAGGTGGATTTTGATGTGAGTCTTTGTGTTCTGTAATGCTCACCTGGTATCCACGGGGACGTCACTCAGCCTGTTCTGACCTGTTACGACCTCGAACCCTTCCCTGGAGTCTACTCGACTGGAGACTGGGCCTGAAACACAGGATTGGTAGAGTTTAACTCCCTATTGTCTCTGTGTGCTTGAACCCCTTCTTCCCGGGGTCCAACCCTTCCCTTCGAACAACAGCTCACCTTGTTTTCTTGGAAAGTGTAATCTCCGTCCTGCTTTCAGCGCAGGGGCGCGTTGATTGATGCGGGCTCGTTGCTGCCTAGTTACTTCACTGGCAAGAGTCTGACAGTTAAGTATAATGAGTCTTTTGAACAGTTCTCTAACTTCGTTCCTTTCCTACCTTAGATGATGGCCGGCGTCCGGGTATGGTGACGTGGTGCTGAGATGAGTAGCGCTGAAGGTGAGTGAGAGCGCGATGCGAGATGCGACCCTTTCGTATTTGTATTGAACTGAGTTATTTTTCTGTGTCTTTTAGGTGCTGCGACGTTTTCAGCGTGGATGCCGGTTATGAAGAAGAAATGCAGTGAGTAAGTGCGGTATGCGGCACCTCTAGATGTTTCCACGCTAACCTGGAGTGTCTTTTCCCTCTTGCAGATGGATGAGAAGTTCCGGAGACAGAGTTCCCCCAGAGCGGCTGGGATTCAGGTAAGCGTTTGAAGCTCTACAGTCTTTAAAAATAAGCAAAGATTTGCTGAATGCTTACTAATGCCTTTTTTCTGTTCTTTTCCCTTTTCCTTAGGAAGCGGCGTGCCGGGACGGGAATGATACCGCCGAAGATGCCCGCAGAACAGAAGAAGCAATGAATGATGGACAGAAGCGCCGCAAGGTAAGGCTGTTCCTAACTGTGTTCTTGTTCTTGCAGGAGCTGAGCGCATAAGAAAGATGCAGGCCTACTGGAGACCGATCCAAACACGGTGAGTGTCACGCTGCAGGTGCAGAAAACACAAAGCATGTTTCTCAGCCTGGGCGTGGCTTAAATAGTCTCGGGGTATCCCAGGTGTCTCTGGGCTGAACCACACCCAAAAGACTAGACTGCACATGCAGTTCTGGGAACCGAAATATGTGGGGGCATCCATCTTGTCCCCATCAATGCACTACAAGTCCAATCCCCAATGTTATTCTATGGGAGTGAGTGAGTCTGGTGCCACAAGCGCCAAGTCTGACTCCAAGTGGGTTTTGGAGGGATGGAGAGGCCCTTGAGGGCCATGTAGGTGATCGTGGCCTGGCTCCAGCCTGACATCTTGGAGGGCTGGGAACATGAGGGGCAGGAATCATGACAGGAACATAGCCAAAATTAAAGAAATTACAAAATGAAACAAAAAGTGGGTAAGGATAAAAAGAAGAAAACACAAAGAAACAAGAGGAATGTAAAAAAGAGCATATAAGCCAGGATATTTATCATCAATATAATCAAAATCAAACTCAGAAAGTTGCTCTGCATGTAGCATAACTAGAACCAACAAAACACAGGCAGCAATGGAACAGCAACATCTACCCACCAACCAAATATGAGTGACAAACCGAGTCTAGTTTATCAGACTGAGGCAGAATCACGAAACTTGCAGCATTGTATGCAACCAGAAACAAAAATGGTCTAAAAGTCTACAGTACGTATAAATTACAAACAATTAGTTAAATGCGCATGTTGAGGGTTCTGCACGTGTATACATGCACATACTAACCCATAAACATCTGCATATATCTTCACACCTACATACATTCACTTTTATATTATGAACATACTCACACATTCACACACATCTCTGTGACTATGTCCACCTCAAGCATACGTATACAACTGGCACATCCAAATAAATATTATTTTTAAAATTGAATTCAATTAAGAAACAATACCAAAAAGCGCAGCTTCAATGTGTCACCATTAAGGGAGTTGTGGACATGTACACTATAATGCAAACCCCACGCATAACATCCCTCACATCAGACAGACGATAATGAAATACAAAACTTTCCCCCCTCTACAAGTCATGCGATTATCTTTCCATGCCATTTGCTTTACGGTTTGAAAAGCCTTACTCCCGGAAAGCATAGTTAGCACTCAGCAGTCAAGGAAGGCGTTCCCTTTCTGCTAAAACGTTCATCTGCAGAACTCATTAGCAAGACATTGGGCCTCATTACGAGAATGGAGGTAATGAAAAAAGGAAGGCGGAATGGTAATACCGGCATCGTTAACGGGTCCGGGGCATTACGACCCGACAACCTGCCAATACCGCCACCGCCCGCACCGTGCCCCTTCATACCGGCTTGCGCGCGTACACGCGTCCCTTCGTGCAGTAAATACCGGGATGCCGGTAATAGGAGGACATCACAACTCACGCGGGCATGCAATTACCGGCATCCCGAAGGCGGTAATTAGGGCCTGCACGATGGCGGCCATAAAGGCATCGCGGACCACCCGTAAACAGCAATCTGCAATCAAGGCAACTGCCACAGGTGCACACAATCACCACAGGTGGAGTCAATGGAGCCTGTCCCAGTACAAAAGGAGTACACCCACACACCACACCCCTTCCTACACCAAAATGATACCACTAGCTTTTGCAATCATGGGGCTGGAGGACATGCCTATACTGCTTCAACTACAGCAACAACAGCAACTACAGCAACAACTACAGCCACAGCAATAGGCAGCACAGAGGAGACGCAGGAGTAGCAGGAGGCTAAGACAGGGCCAGCAGTTACCACCAGTGCAGCCAGTAGTACCTCGTAGGCAGCCACCAATCCCTCGCATCAGACCCAGTCCATTCAATCTAACCCCTGTGCAGAGCCACACCCTGTACCGGTTGGACCGAGACACCATCACCACCATTGTGGACATGATACATGACGACATTGCCAGCCTCATTGAAATACGCACTGCCATCCCCCCGCTACTAAAGGTTGTGTCTGTGCTCCACTTCCTGGCCACAGGCACCTACCAGCACACAGTGGGCCAGCTGCATGGCATTTCACAACCACTATTTTCACTCATGCTGACCCAAGTACTGATGCCCCCCTGAAGCACGCTAGCACCCACATATCCCTACCACGGACTGCCCAGGAGATAGCCAACACCAAAGTAGGCTTCCATGCACTGGCAGGCATACCCAATTGTGTTGGTGCTCTTGACTGCACCCTTGTAGAATTGGTAGTCCCCCATGCTGTAGAGGCGGTGTACCGCACTCGCAAGCAATACCACTCCATCAATGTGCAGATGGTATGTGACCCCAGCAAGATCATCACACATTGCTGCGCCCGATATCCCGGATCGACACATGATGCCATGGTGCTGCATAACTCCACGCTACCCTGTCACATGGAACGACATGCTGGATGATGTGCCTGGCTGCTTGGTGAGTTGCCTTACCTGCCCATGGCAGTGCATCGGGGTTGTGATGTGTTGGGATGCATACTCCACCTGGGTGAGAAGGGGGGGATGCATACGCCATCTGGGTGGGAATGGGGGGGATGCATACTCCACCTGGGTGGGAATGGGGGGGTGCATACTCCACCTGGGTTGGAATGGCCGGTGAGCGGAGAATGCACGCAGAGCTAAACACTCCTGACCTGAACCTCCCAACCCGAACATTACACATCAGTGGCACACATTGGACCAATGCTGTATATCAATGACAACATGTAAGATGCACAACCTGGCCACCATTGGTATGTCAAGCAATGCATGACTAAACATGATTGCAACTGTGCCAATGTGGCTAGTGTGACCATGCACAGTGTAGTATACACAGCAAAAATGTGAGCCAAAACATCGTCCTGCAACCACAGTACATCCACATCAGCATGCAAGAATTCACCCTGCATCATCTCTACAACGCCATCCAGACTACCACACCATATTGCAGTATAGAATGCATCTAAATAATATTTGTGCATACGTACAGGGACATGTGCATGTCGACAGCAAATAGCTGCGGCCATGGCTGTGAATCCTGAAGGTGGCAGCTCAGAGTGACTCACATACACCTATTTGTATTCGCTTGCAGGTGATGGAGGATATCCCTTGAAGCCGTGGCTACTTACCCCTTTGCGGAACCCGCGGAACAACCATGAAGAGGAGTACTGTCGAGTTCATAGCCGCACCCCTGTTGTGATTGAGCAGACCTTTGGCCTGTTGAAGGCGCGGTTCCGCTGCCTAAGCAGGTCTGGTGGAGCACTCCTTTATAGGCCTGAGAAGGTGGCAAAGATCACCATGGCCTGTGTCATGCTGCACAACATGTGCGTCAGGAGAAATGTACCACTGCCACCTGACATTGACATGTATGCACCGGGTGAGGATGATGAGGATGAAGATGGAGGAGAAGCAGCACCCCTGCCAGTACGTGATGCACAAGATGGCTGTGCAGTACGCCAATCACTGATTGGTAAAACTTCTGACCAACAGGGACTTCGATAGATATGTGTCAGTGACACATTGTACACTGGGTCCATGTGGACATGCACACAGGGAATGTGGGGAGTTGGGCACTGTGCACTGTCATGAATTAAATGGATACACACGAAATTAACAATATCCAGGCATTGAATGATTTTTCACACAATGGCCCTCATTACGACCCTGGCGGATTTTTTCCGCCATCGGCGGACTTTTCCGCCATGGCGCAAAGTCCCTTTACGCCATGGCGGATGGCGGACTTACCGCCCCATTCCGAGGTCGGCGGGGCGGTAAGTCCCCATTGACCCATTTACCCTTCCCCATTCCCATTTCGGCCCCATAGGGCTCAATGGGAGTGGGGAAGGCGTTAATTACGCCACCGTAAATTACGGTGGCGTAATTAACACCAAGGTCCCATAGCGCCATGGATTTCTCCGCCCGCAAAAAGCGGGCGGAAAAATGACCATGGCGCTCTGGGAACTCGTAGTTGGCGGTAAGGGGTCGGCGCAGCTAACGCTGGCGCAGACCCCTTAGCGCCAGGGTCGTAATGAGGGCCAATGGGTGTATTAATATCAACTACAGAAATGTGCTACCCCCACAACACCAAAACGCCCCATACCCCAATGAACTCCCCATACCCCCAATGAGCTCCCCATACCCCCAATTAACTCCCCATACCCCCAATGAACTCCCAAACCCCCCAATGAAATCCCCCTAATACACCCATACACCACCGACACCATCTGACCCACTCCCATTGTTGTCCCACACTATTTCGTGGATTTCTTGTTGTCCGGGGCAGCATTTCTGAGTGCCTCGCACTCTGTCTTGTTGGACGCACAGGGCTGGAGGGTGCAGAGGAAGCGGGTGTGTAGGATGGGGGGGTGGTGGATTGGGTGGAGGCCGTGGTGATTTGCACAGCTGGTGCGGGTTGTGGCTGCTGCATGTGCTGCAGGATAGAGGTGAAGACCGGCGTGACGGCCCCCAGACTGTTTCGCATCATCAGCGCTGAGGCATTGACAGCAGTTGTATTTGCCGCTATGCCTGCGCAATCTCACGCCTCGTGTACTCCCCATCCGCAACATATTATCAGAGAAGGTCCAACATTGAGTCCTATCTAGCCTCCACCCTTGCTAGCCATGCCTCAAGGTTGGTGGTGGGAGCAGCAGTGGATGAGGGTGCTGCCACCGGGCCTGCATTGGCAGTGCTGTCCTCGGGGAGGGTGCTGAGGTCTGAATCATGTAGTAATGGGTCCGCACTGCTGCTGGTGGGTGAGGGCTGAGTGTGGGGTTGGGGGGTGGACACGGGGCTTGGGGAGTGTGGACATGCCACATGGGTTAGTCTGCTGCCCCGGAGGTGGTCTTGCCTGTGGGAGCAGTCTTGTGCCGGGACGTGGATGCCCTTGTGGCTGTTTCCTCACTGGCATCCTCTCCATTGGACCCTGGGGGGGGGGGTAGAAGAGATGCAGGGCATCAGTGATGGTGTTACATGCAAGAAGCATTATATGGTGCTGTGGAGAATTACATTTATCATGCATTCATATCTTACAGGTGTGTCACACAGGGTAGCATGAAGGGGGCATTTTGGCATGTGCCGTGACGTCTCAGTGCAGGGATGCTGTATGGCAGGTGGCATGCCGTTGTATTGGGCTTTGTGTGATGTATTACATGGGCAGCACGGTCCGTGTGTGTTGGCTGTGTGTTGGTAATGGGATTGGCACTCAGCATGCATTTCCGTGTGGCAGGGTTTGGGCCTCCATCTGGACAAGGATATGTTGATGTGTGTGTTGGGATATGCATTGCCTTGCCTAGACTCTCTTCCTCATCACCTGTGCTACGTCATGGTTTCCCCTACTGGGATCTGCAGGGTCACTCACCTCCATCTGCAGTTGTTGCGGCACACGTCTCCATCTCCCCAAATCCCTCGATGGACTCCATCTGTATGAACGTGCTGCACGTCTCCTCCCAGCGCATTAGTTTTGTGGGCAAGTGGAGACCCCCGTCAGTGGCCATGGCCTCCCTCTTATTGCTGGCCAGAATGTTCCGTACCCTGGGGCGGAGGTCATCCCACCATTTTTTACAGTCCTTGACTGTCCGTGGGGGGGTGCCGACTGCTGAGACCTTTCGGGCTACCTCCTCCCAGATCTCCCTTTTGCGTTGCTGCACCTCCCTCTTTAGGTTGTGCTGGTTGATCTCCTCAGCATGGGCAGCTACGGTGTCTGCAGCATGTTCAGTTCTTCGTCTGAAAAACGCTTTTTGCGCAGGCGGGGGTTTGTTGGTAGCCTTGGACATTTTCAATAGATAGGCCCTGGTATCTCCTCTGTAGCAGTGGTGGTTTGTGAGGATTGCAATGGATTGTGTTTTTAAAGATGGCCGCCGGCACATTTCCCGTCTGCGCTTTGATCGGGAACATAGAGACATTAGCAAATCACAGTTTATAATGGTAGCTTCCTTTCAAATCTTTCCACCTCCATATTTTCGTTTAAAAATTAAAAGTAAAATGAAAAATGGAAAGTATATCTCCGTAGGCACACGGTCACAAGAGACTTTACGAATGTATTGCATTATTAATGTTTCCTGTTATGAGCACTCAACGGTTAACCATGGTTGGGATGCAGACCCTTTAGGAAAGAGAGTGCTTTCAGGTGGTCTGAGAAAGAGTGTGCAACTCCATCCACAGTCATTCTTAGCACAGCTGGATAAATCATATAATAGGCCACTTGTTTGTCTCTGGCAAGTTTTTTAGATTCTGTAAATAGCTTTCTTTGCACCACCACCTCTCTACTGAAGTCCTTAAAAAGCATAATGGTACACATTATGTCCCATTTAACACTCCCAGCTCCCTGGCTCTCTTCAACAATATTTCTTTCACAGGGTATCTATCTCAAGGATTTAACCAGGAAGGCATGTGGGGGTTGACCAGCTCCAGGTTGGGGGCAAGGGTATGGTGAACATGTTCAATTTCCAGTATTTTCCCTGGGGGCAGGTCTAACAGCTTAGGCAGTACCTTTTGTAGAACATTCACAGGACAACCATTTTCCACACCTTCTGGGAAGCCAGTAATCCTCAAATTTGATCTTTTACTGTAATTCTCTTGCTCAGAGATTTTCTTGATAGCTGTTTCCAAGAGCACTGTCATAGTTGACATCTTTGCCTCCAAGACCAGCAGTCGATCCTCAGACCCAGAGACCCTGGTTTCTAGTTCTTTAGTGCACTTCTTGACCATAGATTGATCCTTTTTCATTTCCAACACAGTCTGTTTGATCTTCCCAATAGACAGCACAACTCCGTACATGATTTCAGTTAGGTAGTCCTCAGCAGATTGACCTTCAGGCCGGGTTCCAACCAGGCTCTTTTCATTTTCATCTCTGACCCTTTTTGAGGGCTGGGAGTCTCTGTTTAGAGTATCAACAGGCTCATCTTCATTATCACTCCCTAATCTTGATCTTCTGGAGGAGGGCACATCCACCATTTCAACTGGGTCTGCCATAATCTATATTAGCAAGGTTATCTGGGCAGGAGCAGAGCTCTCAAGCTGCCATTGCTTCAACTGCCAGAGCTTTTTTCCACTATACGTTTTCTTCTGTAACTCTTTGGTTACAGATCCAATGTGTCCTGGATGGACTCGTAGCAGCGGAAATTTTTCTACTGTGTTTTAAATGTTTAACTCGCGCACTTTCACGTTTTACTGCATAATCCCATAAAAGGTAACATGTACATTAAAATTGGTCGTTCCACTAGATTTTTGCCTGTGCTTTGGCCATGTTGTCCTTTTGCCTTCTTCCTGCCCTTTCTGGTCCGCAATTGTCGTATATGGAAGCCATTTTTCCATAGAATGCTTCTGCTTTCCCAGGAAAAGTAGCAGTTTGTGTGTGTGTCCAGATATGAGGGATGGGAATGTCTGGTCCTAGTCCACATCTGAGTTCCTAAAAGTCTGTTGCTAGGCAGAATGTTAGTCCAATGGGTATCCCTGATTTGGTAGCTACTTCCAATTTGAATGGTGCAGATCCTTACCTTTGGTGGACCTGGGTGAGCTTCCAGTCCTAATCTGCAATAACAGGAGGACTCCTGCAGCCCTTCGCTAGATCATCATGGGAACCAAGACCGGGGATGACCAACATCGCCTCCATCTAAGTCCTGGTGAAGCCTGTCTCCCTCTATCCTGATCTCAAGAGGGCCCTCGTCAGTGCTACGACCCCTGGACCAGTGATAACACCCAGTCTCGACCCCTGCCAAAGGATTTCTGCCTGGTGAGCCTTCGGAAGTAACCCCTAGGCCACCCTCAACCGGACAAAGCACAGAAGGATGAGTCCCCAATGGAATCCAGACCCTCTGAAGTGGTATCTGGGGAGTAACTTAACACACTTGGTTTCTTTCCCCCATATCCTCCATAGGGTTACAAGCAATGGTCGAAGTGGGCGGGAGTGGTCGGAAGCGGTGCTCCTCTACTTCTTTTAATGAGGTTTTACCGTTCCCATACTTTTATTTTAAAAAGAAACCGTTCCGGAACAGTTTCGTTTTAAAATAAAAGTGTAGGAAGCAGTTAAAACTTGCACTTTCAGTGCAGTGCACTGAACATTCCCTTAAACTACAGGCGCATACATTTGGGGGTTTATATTGTGCATGGGAGGGGGTGTGGCGATGGGCTTTGCGGGGAGCGGTGCAGACCAGTAGGGAACATAGCTCCACTACTTCTTTTTGTACACTTCGACCACTGGTTACAAGGGCATTAAGTAATGGCCCTATATCTTCTTTCCTGATTGACATCAGTGGAGGTCTAGTCTAGGATCCTCTCCTAAGTAGGGGTGAGCAAATGTTCCACCCACATAGCAAAAAAAGTGCAGAATTCGCAGTGGAACCCGGTTCTGCCTGCAGTGCGAAATCAGCATTGCTGTTCCGCCTCCACTGAAGTTTTGCCTGTCTTTTTGCACTTTTGCGTGGAGGCTTCATGTAACGCTCACCTTGTATCCACAGGGACGCCCCTCGACTGGCCCGGAATGCTTCTGGGACTCCACACCTTCTCTGGGGTTCGTGCTGCCGGGGATCAGTTCTTGATTTCTGTGAAGATGCGCTCTCCGTCCTGCCGTGCTGGGCAGGAGCGCGTTGTCAGTGCCACCGTTCCGCCGAGTTTCTTCACTGGCGCGGGCCTGGAGTCCAGACCGGCTGTGACTCCACTTTTCAGGTAAGTCTTTAGTATTAAGAATAATTTCTGTATTGGTTGATGCACCAAATAACCTTCTCCTCTTATCTTGCAGATGCTGTTGGCAGCGAGTGGATACTGGAGGCAGAGTTCGAGAAGGTAAGGATGGATGCGCAATATGCAGCGCTGAGAGCGTCCCTGCAGTTGGCTAACCTGTGCTCTTGTTTCTTACAGGTCGTGGAAGAGTCTGGGAAGATGGACCAACCGGAACCCAAAGCCGATGGACGAAGTTCGGGTGGCGATGCCTTCCAGATGGGCTGGGTAAGTAAGCTTACTCGATGTCTCTTTCATTTCCTCCTTTCCAGGGATGTTGCTGGAGGAAGATGATGATGTCTGGAGGACTTCGTTTGGATGGAAGCTGCAGCTGGGCAGGTAAGGATGACTGTGGTTCTTTGTCTTCTCTCACCCGTACAGGCCAGAATGCTGAGCAGGAACCGGTGAACGTCACGCTGCTAGAGCAGAATAACGCGAAGTGCATGCCTCGAGTCGGGCGTGGTTTAAATACCCAGTAGGTATCCCAGGTGTCTTTGGGGCGGAGGCCCCCGCCCTGGATGCTAGACTGCTAGTTGCAGTTCCCCTTTGGTCCTTGTGGGGGCAGCCATGTTTGTCCATTGCTCATTGAAAACCCCTCCTGGCATGTGAGTCCGATGCCAATGGCGCCATTACTGACTACAAGGGATCCGAGAGGGGCAAAATAGGGTCTTTCGGGTCCCGTTCCCAAACAGTGGAGATAAGGTCGTGACACTTCATGGTGGAAAATTCCTGTCATGAAGGCCTTCATGGAAGGAGTAAAGAGACTTCATCCATCTATTTCCAACCCAACTCCCGGATGGGATCCTGAATGTTGTCCTCACAAGGTTAATGGGTCCTCCTTTCGAACCCATGCACAAGGCTAGCCTTAAGGCCCTCACCTATAAGACTGCCTTCCTAGTGGCCATTACTTCAATAAGGGGGTTTAGTGAACTTCAGGACCTTTCAGTTCAAGGTCCATTCGTGACTATTCACAAAGACAAGGTGGTTTTACGCACACACCCACGTTTAGCGCTTACATTTGTCTCAAAGTTCCATATGTTATGTTATGTTAAAGGTACTTATATAGCGCATCGTCACCAATGGAATTGGTCCCCAGGCGCTCTGGCGGATCTGTAGACAGAAAGGACGGGTAGGGTTAGTCAGGAGGAGGGGAGCAGGAAAGTGGGAGAAGTGATGTGTTGTTGGCAGCTTCAGCTCGTTATACACCGAGTGCTAGGGTTTGGTGCTAGTATCGGATCGGGCAAGACTTCGAGTGCTGTAGGTGATGTTTATGTGTTGTTGATGCAGTGTGGCAAAGTGCGTGCGGATTGCTGTGAGAGAGATGGTTGTGTGGCTTTGTGTGGTTTAAGTATGCAGAAGATTGAGGGTTAGGTTAGTGGGGTCTGTGTCCTGATTCAGGTACTTCTGATTCCGTTAGAGTTGTATCCCTGTGGGTTGGGTTGATGCTGGTTGCTCATGGGCCGCCTTGCTTTGTTGGTGCTGCGCTGACCGCACTGTATCATAGTGAGTAATTGTTTGGATTGATAGGTGCGTCTGACCCTTTCTTCGGTGTGGGACTGGGTTGGTAATATCTCTATTCTCTTGTTATCTAGTGTGACACTGGTCAGTTGCGGTTTTGAAAGGATCAGGGTCAGAGTGGTGTTGATGTGGCGTTCTAGTGCTTCCGTCTTGGTAAGCCTGTGAATTCAGTTGTTCGTTTCCTCCAGTCATGACTGTCTTTCTGTTGGTTCTTTGGTTTCTGTTGGGTGAACATCCTTGGGGATGTTGTTTGGTTGTATTGGTTGTAGTTTTTGTGTGATGGGGCATTGTGCTTCCCGCTGTGTAGTAGGTGGACAGTGTGTAATGATGAAACATGCTGTTTCTCACCCACTGGGTTGGGGCTCGTGGTGTAGGGCTTCCTTTCCCTCTGTCTGTTGTCCTTAGGTCTGTTGGGAATGGCTATGGTTTAAGGTCATGGTCCTCTTGATGATTCGTCCTAGTGTTTCTGTCTTTGTCTTGCTATGTATATGGTCTTTGGTCGTATTGCGGATGTCTCCCGGTTAGTTGTTTGGTATGTCGTGGGAGATTTTCCTGAGGGTATTTCCCATTGATTGCTTGGTGTGGATCTGGGTCTCTATATACGTTCATAGATGTTTTAGTTGTGTGTGTGCCCCTGTGGCTGGTCTTTCTAGTTACAACGTGAAGAGCCAGGTTTTGAGTAGTTTCCTGAATAGTAGGTGGTTTCTTGTGTTACGTATGTACTTTGGAAGGTCATTCCAGGTTTTCGGGGCTTGGTGAGAGAAGGAGGATCCTCCAAGTTTTCTTTTGTTGTAGGGTTTCGGTTCCAGGCGGATGTCAATGCTTGATCTGAGCGTTCTTGTTGGTTGATGTAGATGCAGTTTGTCTCTCAGGAACTCAGTGCCTTGGTTGTGTACTGCTCTGTGCGTGATGCACATTGCTTTGAATTTTATGAGTTGTTTTATTGGTAGCCAATGTAGTGTTTTCAGCGCTGGTGTGGTGTGTTCTCTTCGTGGTAGTTTCAGAAACCCCATGAATGTGGCAGAAAGAAGCAAACACACACTGTATGTGAGGAGAGCAGTAATTTATTACCTTGAGAAGAAGAAGCCACTAGGAAAGATAAATCAGATCTTTGTCTCTGTGGCAGCTGGTAAAGAAGGCGACCCTGTCTCTAAATACACTATTTCGAAGTGGATTGTAAATTGCATCACACTGTGTTACACTCTTACCAAGAGAGATCTACCTTTTAAACCTAAAGCCCACTCTACTCGAGGCACAGGTGCTACCAAAGCATTCATGCATATGTTCCTCTAGATTCCATTTGCAAAGCAGCAACATGGAGTTCTCTTCACACTTTCACCCAACACTACTGCTTAGATGCACACTCTTAAGTCTGATTCTCACGTGGAACAAGCGGTGCTAAGACATCTCGTTGCAACTGTTCCTTCACACATCCCACCGCCATCTCTGGGTACTGCTCACTAGTCTATGCACAGCATGTTATTCTAAGGAGATTCACCAGCATCAGAAGACATACATTACTCACCATAATCGTATTTCTGATGATTGTATCTGCTTAGATTCACATGTGCCCACCCTTCCTCCCCTCTTGGAGTAGAAGGAACATAAACATTATCTCTTCTGTACTCACTCACGCATTCTCCAAGGCTCCCTGACGGCAGAAATAAAACAACCGGTAGGATCTCAACGCGTGAGGGATTCTGGGTACACTACACGTCACGTTAGGGATAGTGTTACAGTCACGCCCATGTCGATGTCCTTTTTTTCGATCTTTGAAAAAAAAGATGCAATACTCCGTGATTACCAATAGATGTTGGACTATATGCACAGCATGTGAATCTAAGCAGATACAATTATCAGAAATACGATTATGGTGAGTAATGTATGTCGTATGTTTATGTTTACCCTGGCCACGCGTGCACCATTGATGAAAAATGCATGAGAGTCCAGGATAAGACTTTCACTTCCCCTTTATAACAAATAGTTTCCACCGTCCTTACTCTATAAACACGTCAGAATTTCAACAGCATTCTACAAACTCAATTTCAACCAACTACTGAACCGTCATGTATGTAGATGACTTGCAGAAAAGAAAATATATGTTCAACATGTATATAGGCTAGATTCCCTTCAGTGATGTTTCTATTTAATTAACATCGAAAAGCGTACCTTTCTCACTTTTAATGGGCAACTTAAAAACATGAAAATTGGTAGAGATGAATCACCCTTTCCCTTTAGTCTAGAACAACCTAGCATTAATAACAATATTCTGCTTGATGGTATATCCAGGAATTACTTCAATTATAATATTTTTCTAGATATCCATTTAACTCCCTCATAATTCTTCCTCCCTAGTCGTCTTTGCAGAGAGAAAGAGTGAGGAGATCTCACTGTGGACACACCATTTGGTCCTAGTCTATGAAATATATATTTTTCCAGGAGCGCATATACTTCTAAAATGTTCCCTAACTTCTCGGGGTGCACAATCAATTTATATATTCCCACCCCTCAGAAATGACAAATAACAGGGACCAAGATTTAATCTAATTCCCTTTATAGTATTGCAATCCTCAGGATTATTTCCCCGTTATGTTATACTAACATATGAATTTATTTTGGCTGTCTCACCGACAGGTGGGCACCCTCTTATTGACTGGTTAATTTCTCCTCCTCTACAAACAGCTGGGCATCAGTCAGCAAGATGGGATCAGGTTTTCATCCACAGCCTGTTTGCTGCCTCTTCCTCTGAAGAAGGTCTAGGACATTAACTCCTACTAAGCCTCACTTACAGAGCTTTAGTAATAATCCAAAATGGTTCCAAAAGGAGAGCAATCTATTCTTTCTCCATCCTGTTGTTTTCAATTCTCCTTCTTCCTCTCCACCAGTCAGTGAGTGAGCGAGAGAGTCTGTGAGTGAGTGTATTGGACCTTTTGTAGAACAAAAAACCCTCCCTTTGAGGTGTGTATAATTTCTCTAATCTAATTGGTCAATATATGTGATTGGACAGTGTTCCAAAAATGACATACATTATTCTGAAATAGTAAATTCCACACAGATTCCACACATATTACCACTCTACTGAGATTACTCTCTCTAGCACAAATCAAATGACACAGTTTCTATCATGATAGGACAAATGGTTCATGATTTACAGGTTTTGGCTTATAACTTACTTTTACTTTCATATACAAATTATTGTTCCATCTAAACATAACTGGCTTGTCACTGTGGACGTTAAGACATATATATTGCACTGATATTGCACTGGTTTGCGCTGTTTCTATGTGAAGAAAGGCAAATGCGTCTAGTTTGTGTAATAAAAATGAACTCAAACAATGTAATACCACCCAATAGGGCGTTTGATGTTGAACATTTTAAGACAAAATTGAACTCTGTACGGGATTCTCATCAAGAGTTACGAGCGAAATAGTGAATCCCAATGCAACATTCAAAAGGCGTTTTTTTTTCTAATATTAAATATTACATTTAATATGGCATCTGCAGTTGGGTCTATCAATAACAGAGCATCTGGTGTCTTTAGGTATTTAGCTGTTAGTTCTGGGCTAAAAGTATTTATGACTTCAGCCTGGCAGTGATGCAGTCTTTTGTAGTTTGAAGTGCCTAGGATTTCCAGGGCCTGACAGATTTTAGATAAACATTCTGTTTTTCCAAAAGTCAAGATTCCTTTCCTTAGGAAGGCCTGGAAATTGAAATAGCAAATTGGACAAAACAGATCCACTGGTCAAGGTGAATTCAATTATTTGTTTAAGATGTTAAGACCACCACACATAGATGCACGCCATAAAGAACCCCCCCTTAGAATGTATAGCAAGTTTAGCCTTCCATTGACCTAGTTCAAGAGACCATCATTATCTTTATGGTTCAAAGAAATCTAATTCTTTGAGAGGGTAAGGCATGTCAATTCTGTTGTGTTGCTGGGCGACTGCTGAATGTAACAGAATCTCAAATGTCAGAGTTCAGTCCTGGCTTTATTTAATTTGGCCTTATAAACATTTGCCACTTTTAAAGTTCCATTTTCTTGTTCCCCTAGATTTCACCTTTTCATAACACTGCAGTTTAGCCATTGCATTGCCTTATCAAACTCCTATCAAAGGTCCACATTTTCAACATCTCTAGGTTTCATAACCCTGATCCTTGATAGAATAAACACAAATACCAGCAGAAAATGCAAGCCCAAATCCATTTTTTTTCCTGCCACTCTAAAATGCTACAATTTTCTCTTCATATTCATCAGTTACCTATTTTAACAAAAGTTACATAATGCTTCCCTGAACTTGGAATGTTTGTCTCAGGCCTTGTCCATTAACTTTGTATTTTAGGGACTGCAAAACATTGCACATATTGCTTGCATGTGTGTTTTTCAAATGCTGTGCACAGGCCCCAGCTTACAAGTTTGTTTTTAAAATGGCGCCTTGCTCTTCTGCACTTTGAATTAGATTTCCGTACACTGCTCTGCTGCCTACCTTGATTGGGTTTGGCTAGATTTTAGTATCTTTCCTGTTCACCATAATAGGTTGGCATCCCAAAATCCACCCCCGGGGTTGATTTAGGAAATCCATATTAACAACTGGTGTCACCGGTGGGATGAGGTCTTTGGCACTCAGTGTAGATCCACTGGAGTGATACAATAGTTCTTGGTACGAAGAACTATCAGCTTTAAAAGTGTTAGGCCTGTAAATGTTGCTCAACCTGTCTTATAATATGGAGGCAAACTTTTTTTAATACTTTATTTGTATGATCAAAGCACTGAATTTTACAACAAAAACAGAATTTCGAATGGACCATAGCATCTACATTCATAAGGCAATAAAGGAATAAAAAGGCAGGCTAAGATAGTATTGGAATTGTTGCAACAGCCATCTACTGCAGACAGCCAGAGGTATACAATATAAAGGGATTGCTCATGTTTCAATACAAGCCAGTGAGTTTTAGTTAACAGTCTGCGACGGCAACTCCAGAAAGCTTCTAAAGGCCGACCACATGTCCAGAGATCAGAAACTTGAAGGCATTCAGTTCCAATGTGCTCTCTGAGGCCTATGGGCATACAGCACGTTATAAATGTTAAACTAAACTAATAGTTAGGTTCCATATCACAGTCCCATGCGAAGTCTTTCATCCAGCCGCTAGTCGATGGTGGAGATTTGTGCGTCCATGAGAGCAGAATGGAACACTTTGCCAACGGGAGACACACTACCGACAATCTGCTAAAGGCCTTAGGAAATCCACATTGCTTTCCAGGTAAACATAAACTTTTGTATTAACATACACTACCACATGAATGGCGGAACCCTGCAGCATCACTCCACTTTGGGCATGCATAGCCATTAGACTCGTCAAATTTAGCATGTCGAGCTGGAGTTTAATAGTCCTTATGTAATACCTTGTACTGGATTAATTTAAATGTAGCATTTAAGGACACTTTGTGAGTATAAATATGTGATCTTCTCCATGCAGCCTCATTTGACTTTACCCCCAAGTCTTTTTCCCATTTGGACTCGATGCTTGAATTTTGCAGAAGTGAGAGGTTCTGCGTTAGTTTGTACAGTGTGGACACTATGTGCTTGCAGCAATGTACTTCAGCAGAGTCGAGGATTTGTTCTCAGAGGGGAACCCTGGGGGTCCAAGACCGAAAGGCTTCCTTCGTATGGTGATATTGGAAGAGGGGACCGAGCTTTCCACCCATCTTGGCTTTGAGATTGTATCTCATCACAAAAGAGCTCTCAGGGTACATGTCAGGAAATCACCCAAGCAGTTCAGGCTGGACTGTCCCTTTCGGGGTGGGACCAAGCCTGATTTCCCCTTTTGTAAGGGATTGGCAGGCGAAGAACGATGGTCTGGAGGGTTGCCCAGTTAGGGAGATTTGTCATGTTTATGCTTCATCCCCTTTCCTACTGAGACCCCCAGCAGTTTATGCTGGACCTCTGGACCTTTTTCTTAAATCCTGAATGAGTGGAGCCTTTTTCCACTCATTTATTCTTATGGCTCTGTCTGTTGGAACTCATTCCTTTGAATTTTACTGTCCTATGTAGTCTACTTTCCTCCATATCTCTTTTAAGGCATATGTGTGTTTACTATGGCAGCACACAGCTCCTTGTGGGCAGTGTTGCTGGGGACCCTTTGGGTCCTCCTTGGAGATTCTTTTCAATATCCTAGAGTAACTATAGTTCTTAAGGATAGAGAAATATCTTTTTTTTTTAAAACAATTTTTTTTTTTTTTTTAAAACAACGCTCCAAACCAATCCAACATATATGACATTTCCATATGCTTGCTATTTGGTATTACATCCACATGTTACATATTACAGTCCTCCCCTTCCTCCCCGTTAACTTGAGCGCCCACTTTAATACCGCAAAATTTGTTTCTTAGGGTTTATCTCCTTCACTATTACCAGACGTGTCGCCTTCACTAGGCTCCACATGGGAGAGTCCTGACATCTTAGCCACCATTTGTCTCCAAGCTATCAGGGAGCCTGCTTCCTCCTCGCCTCCCCTGCCGACTGCTTCGTACCATGCCACCGTCTCCGCTTCTGCCCATTTCAAGAGGTCATTCCACCACACTGCTAATCTAAGTCTTTGGGCCGCTTTCCAGCTCATAGCAATTCTCCGTTTGCCCAGGATGTAGGCCAGGTCTTTCAGTTTGCTGATATGCTTTAGGTTACGTGGTCTAGTGAATCCCCCCAGCATGCATGCCCATACTGAATCCACCCTTAACTTGATCCCCTTCTGGGACAGGTGTAGTTTGACTTCCTCCCATAATCTTCCCACCTCCGGGCACGCCCAAAACATGTGAACCATCCCGGCATCCACCTCCCCACACTTGGGGCATTTCTGTATCACTGTACTTCCAAACCTAGCGATTTTACTGGGGGTCATGTATACCCTGTGGGTGACATATAACTGGATCTGCTGCAGCCTTGCATTCCGGAATACCTTCTTGTGATATCTCTGGGCTCTTTCCCATTGCCCATCCTGCATAGGTTCTCCCACCTCCTCCTCCCAGTCCTTCCTCATTTGGAGCAACTCCTTGCCCACTCTGGACATCAATAGCTCGTAAATTTGGGATATTTCGTGCCCGCCCTCCGAGATATCATACATTGTTTCAATGGTCATGTCGGGTTGTTCTGATAGTACTATCTCGGAACACTTTTCTCTCACTCGGTTGATGATTCTGATGTATGTGATGTGTTGTCCTATGTGTACTGCGGTTTCCTCCATTATCTTTTGGAAGTCTAATACCTACCCTTCTTGCCATATGTCTCCCAGAGTCACGAGGCCCACCTGTTCCCAGAATTTGCGTATCCCCTTATCATTTGCTCGTCCTCTCCACATAGCGCTACAAGTGGTATCATGGGGTCGGGTTTCCCACTACTTGGCACGCTTTGCGCCAAGTTCTCCAACCTAGTTCCAGCAATCTCGCTCGTCCACTCATCTTAGGTTTGGATAGCCACATCAGTTCATTTAAAAAGAATGGGGCACAGTCCCTGCTTAGCAGTCTGACCTCTGCCGTTTCTACTTCCCACAACCAACTGGTCACATATTGGAGCTGCTCCGCTAAGTGGTACATCTCAAAATTCGGCAGGTTTATGCCCCCTTTGTCATACGGGTTCTGCAATTTCCATAGGGCCACCCTATTTCTGGTGTTATGCCATATAAAGCCCCTGCATAAGCTCTGGTGTTTCGTAAAAAAGCGTTTGGGGAGCATGTATGGGATATACGTGAAGAAGTGTAATAGCCTGGGCAGGACCACCATCTTGAGCAGAGCCGCCCTACCCACCATGGCCAGGGGAAGTTTCGCCCAGAACCCCATGCTGTTCTTGATTCCTTCCACCGCCCTCGCTATGGTGTATTTATATTCGTCTGCAATCGTGTGGTATTCATTAATCCATAGGTATCTAAATGTTCTAGTCAGCTAGAGTATCTGCAGGATGGGCAGGTTCCCTTGTGGGACCCCTCTGTATCTCCCCAGGGGGAACATGCTTGGCTTTTTGGGGTTTACTGCTATGCCCGAAAGTGTTGCATAATGCTCAGTCACTTCCAGGACATACCTCAAGTTTTCCTCTGGGAAGCGGAGGTATAGCAACATATCATCAGCGTACAATGATATCAAGTGCTGTCCCGCCTTTGTGTGGATCCCGATCTCCCCGTATTGCTGTCTAAGGCACATCGCTAATGGTTCCAATGCCAGGATATATAGCATGGGGGACCAGGGATAGCCCTGCCTTGTGCCTCTGCTGAGTTGCCATTTGTCTGAAATTATCGTGCCCGTTTTGACCCTAGCTGTTGTGGAGCTATATACCATCTTCACCCACCTCAAGTACCCTGGTCCCATCATCCCGTATTCTTTCAAGGTCGCCATCATCAAAGGCCATCTCACTGAATCGAAGGCTTTTATTGCATCCAGCGAAACTATCGCCATTTCGCTAAGGTCGCCCTCTGTCTGTTCTATGATATGGTGGAGTCTCTTGTGGTTGTCGGTTATATTCCTGCCTGGGACGTAGCCAGTTTGGTCGGGGTGTATGAGTTTGTTTATTACTCTTTTAAGTCTGTTTGGCAGCACCGCCGTAAGGATTTTGCTATCCTGGTTTAGTATGCTAGGGGTCGGTACAACCTGCATTCTGTGCTCGTGTTGCTGGGTTTGAGGAGCGGAATAATCACTGCCTCCTTTAAGGATTCCGGCAACCTTCCCCTCTCGAACACCTCATTTAACATGGCCAGCAGCGGGGTGAGCACTTCTTGCCTATAGGTTTTGTAGAATTCACTGGGGAGCCCATCAAACCCCGGGGCTTTTTTGCTGGTGGGTACGTGCAATACTACTGTCTCAAGTTCTTCTATCGTGATTGGGGCCTCCAGGTCTTCCTCATTCAGTTTGGGTAATCCTATGTCTTCCAGTGTCTCCTGGATTTCCCGTTCTGTCACCTCCCCCGTGACTTCGTAAAGGTGTTTGTAGAACCTAAGGAACCCCTCATTCGCCCCCTCTTGGGTGTTCCAAATCTGGCCTTCTTCCCCCGTTATCTCCCTAATTACAGGTCTTGGTGTCTCGTTCTTATATAACCATGCAAGCAACCTCCCCGGTTTGTCCCCACCTGCGTGTTGCCTTTTAATATATTTTTTGTAGTTCAGTTTGCATAGTCTTTCCCAAAGTCCTGCGCTAACTTGTAGTTGGCACACATGTTTGGCGTCCTCCTGCATGGTACCTCCCCTATGCATTATTTCTTCCAGTTTCTTCTCTGTCTCTTGTAGCTCCCACTCTATGCCCCCTAGTAACCCTCTGAATTTGGACATGGCCGCCCCTCTCACTACCACCTTAAATGCCTCCCATAAGATTTCTTCTGACTTCACACTTCCTGTGTTAGTATCAAAACACCCAATGATCTCCTCCCTTAGGTCCTCTCAGAATACCGAGTCCTGCAGGGCCTCTGCTCTGAGCCTCCATGTTGGAATTCTTGCTCTGGGAGGTTGATGTCTCCACTCCAGGACCAGGGGGGAATGATCCAATAGTGTTCTTGCCTTATAGTCTACGCCCGTCATTTCCCCTACGAGGTCTGATGTGACGAACAAATAGTCCAATCTCGTGTACAGGTTGTGTGGGGCAGCGTAGTGTGAATAGTGCCTGCCATTCGGGTGTTTCTGTCTCCATATATCCTCCAACTCGAAATCTCTCAGCAGGGCCTGTAATACTTTTGCGGCGGGGGTGGGTTTATCTAGTTTTGTATCTGACCTATCCATTTTTAGGACTTAGCGTACAGTTGAAGTCCCATCCCCATATAATCACGCCTCCAATGTGGGGGCTGATTTTGCTATATAGTGTCCTGAAGTAGGCTGCTGTTTCATGGTTGAGGGCATATGTATTTATGATACTCAGTTCTCTGTTCTCCAACAACCCTTGTATCATTATCATCCTCCCATCTGGCTCCGCCGCGGCCTGAAGCAACTGGAATGGCACATGGGGTGCCACCCAGGTAACCACCTCCCTAGCATAAACTGAATATGTGGCTCACATGGTGGTCCCTCTCCACTTTTTCTTGACCATCTGTAGTTTCTCTTTGGTGAGGTGAGTTTCCTGCAATATTGCTATGTCCACTTTTTGCCTTCTTAGATACATCATTACTTTGTTCCTCTTCAGGTAGCTATTGAGGCCTCTCACATTCCATGTTATAATTCTAAGACCTCCCATTGTCGTCCATGTTTCATCCTACCTCCCTCCCTTTTTGTACCTCCCTCCGGCCTTGTTTGGCATAAGTATGGGCTTGTTCCCCTTCCCTTTTCAACAATAATTCCCCAACTAACCCCCGCGACCCCTCATCCCCAACTACATTCACTGCACACATTCCCTCCCCTCCCTCCTCCCTGCCCACCCCCAACTGATGCCCAGCTCCATCCCTGGTCTCAGGCTCCCCCGCATTTGGCCCTATCTCGGTGTGCCGAAATCAGGAACCCAGCAGGGTGTTACCGATCTAACAGTAACCTAACTAACCTATTCTTGGGGGTGTGAGAGCACGTTCCATGTGACTCCTGCAATTTTGCGCTATAACATCATGCATGAGCATTCGTATCTATGCAGCCCATGTTGCGTATCTCCAACTGTCTTTGCCCTGTCTTATATTCTAGTCCCAGTGTCTGCGTCTGCTGCACCGGAGGTACAGCAGCCTCTGTTCTACTTATCTGCGCCGTCTTCCTTCTGGATACCAGTTTCCAATTGGCAGTTCGGTGTGTCCAGCCATTCTGACGCATCCACTGGGATGTCGAAGAACAGTGCTCTGTTTCTGTGGTACACCTTCAGTTTGGCAGGGTATATTAGCATGTACTTGTAGCCCACTTCCCCAATCTTCTTTTCACTGCTCCATAGTTCATACGACGTCTTTGCACTAACAGCGTGTAGTCCGGATATGCCGTGATGTTCGCTGATGCCCTTTGTATCGTGCCTCCTTTCCGGAAGTGTTCTAATATTTTCTCCCTGTCTCGATAGTTCAGGATTTTGGCAATTATCATCTCGGTGGGGGGGGGCACCTGGCGGTGGCCTCCTCGTCAGGGCCTTATGCGCGCGTTCCGCCGCAAACCCTTGGGATAGTACCCCTTCTGTTATTTCTTGCAGCAGCATTGTTTCAATGTAATCCGTGGGATTCAGTCCCTCCGCTCCTTCCGGGAGTCCCACAATGCGTATGTTGTTTCTCCGGGCGCGTCCCTCCACCTCTTCCGCCCTGTTTTCCAATTGCTCACGCGTTGCTCTAGTATGTGGATCTCCGATTTGTGAGAAGCGCATGCAGCTTTATTCGGGGCCATTTCCTTTTCCAGTTCGCCTGTATGTTCTGCTAATGTTCTGACATCCTGCCTGAGGAGGTTCACCTCTTCCTGTACTGCGCCAACTTTAAGTTCCAGTGCCGCCTTCAGTTCAACCATGGCCGATTCCAGTTTGGTTTTGCACGCTAGTTTCAGGTCCGCAATCGCTTCCAGAATCTGCTGATCTTTGTTCACTGTCGCGGTGTCTGGGGTGGGGGTCTTCTCCTTGCTCCTAGCCCCCTCTGCTGTCTGCGGTGTCCTAGCAAATTCTTCTAGCGTGGGTTGTTTGCCCTTTGTCTTGGCCTGTTTGTTTGCCATCTCAGTGTTACCGTATACTTCCCTCCGGGCCTTCGGGGGTATGATCTTCGGCGCCTCAAGGGTAGTCAGTCCTCGGTTGTGAGGCTTAAGGGGAGCTGTGGTGGAAGTGTTTGTATACTGTTAACACTGTTTCGCGAATGGGTTATGTCCTCCCACGTCCTTGGCCGCTGCTCTTTCTCATTATCTTTATGTCCCAGCACTAGGTGGGTCATGTCGTTATCTGCGCACCCAAGGGCCTGTGGGTCAGTTTTGATGTATTGGCGATTTATGCTTTTATGTGGCCTGAAATGCCCCTACGGTTATCCTTCGGTGCGCCTTGTCGTTAGCGCCCTCCAAGCCGCTCCTGCAGCTACCCCTCTTGTGTGTGCGCCCAGCCTGCCGCCCCCTCCATGCCCAGCGCACTTATCCAAGTGTGCGGTGCATCGGTATATCCGCTCTGCTTCTCTCGAGGTGTGGCTGTGGTTGTCTCGTTTGCGTTGTTATGCCTACGCTGGTAGGCGCGTTGGTTGTGCTGTCCGGCATGGTTGGCACGTCCAGGCCCGTTCCGCTGGTGTATGTGGATGCCCGCACGTGGTGGCGTGCTTCTTGTGCGACCTGTCGTGGGGTATTGTGCCCCCTGGCTAGATCCGGTAGTGTGCTCTCGCCTTTTCCATCAGCCTCCTAATGTTATTGGATGGTGTGGCATCTTGGGCTCAAGCACTTTATGGTGGTGTCCACTTGGGGCACTGTAGATCTTATTCTGTCCTGCTATCCAGCGCAATTTCGATTATGGCACCAACTGTGATTATCTATGTGGGTGGCCCTTGTGGTCCGTTTGTAGCTGCTGCTGGGGTTAGCTGGCCGTATTCAGATCAGCTTGGCCATGGCGTGTCTTAATGTAATTACGCTGTTCGCTTATTTGCAGCTCTGCTTCCCTTCTAGTGCGGCTACCAGCGTTATCGAATGCAGGGCCCTCCTTCCATCACCTTTCAACAGCTCTGGCAGCTCTATAACTCTGCTGAATACAATTTGTTGCGCACTGCTCGGTCTTTGAGTGTTCGCTGTCCTGCTGTCACTCTCACCGACAGCGTCCGAATGTAAGCTATGGGTGGTGTGAACTTAATCTGCTAATCCGTTGCCAATCCCACGTGGGCACAATGCTGTTCACGGTGGCACTCCCCAGATCTTGCCGGCGTTTCGTTGTGGGGTCAGGCAAGTGACCGAACTGAGAGATGCGCTCTCCAAGTCCATCGATTATGGCGAGTATTACGCCTTTGTTGCACAAGTCCCCACGTCGTGCTGCAGGCAGTGTCTCTTTCTCTTCAACAGGGAAGTGCTCCGGAGCTTGCCATCCCCAGTCCCGCTCCTCTGCAATATCGCTGTTGGTGTGCTGTTGGGGCTACGCTAAGGGCTCTGTATTACTTTCTGCCTGGGTGCTTCCCTAAGGGTGGCAGCTCGGTCCTCACTGTTACTGCCTCTTACGTTGCCGATGGTATCGCGTCCTCCCCTCTGTCTCTTGAATATGTCCGCCTTGTCTTCTTCCCGCACCAGCGCTCCGTTGTCCCCAGCAGGCGCACACTCCTGTACTTGCAGGTTCTCGCTCTCTGGCAACTGATCTCTCAGCCACGGTCTCATTGGTGCACTATCCGCTTCTCCACGGGCGGGCAGGGTCCACTTCTGTGTTCGTTTGTTCCGTTCCCCTCATTGCGATGCAGTGATTCTGCCGCTTGTCCCTTTGTTCTTGGTAGGCGCCATTTTGTTTTCTCTGTGGGTCGGGCTCCTCAGGACTTCTGCTCCTCGTTATTTATTCCACATATTGCTAATCATTCTGCAGTTACGCCTGTTGTATGCTCCCAATTTTCATGCATCAAAGGATATGCATTGGCTATGCACTACCAGTATAAAACACGGTTTCTTCCTAGGATCTACGAAGAATCAGCAGGAGCTCACTAGAGACACGCCCTATCCCGCGGCCATGTAGCCATGCCTCTCAAGGATAGCGAGATACGTAGTATCTCTCCTAAAACGTTATAGTCTAAGAGATTTGCACACACACACCTTAGGTGGAGTGACAAAGGGATACTTAGTATCCCCCTTCTCTCTGCTCCTGTGACTTTTATGTTACATAGACAATCTCCTAGTTGTGGCTGGTGGCAGTGGACGTGTTCTACCAACTATTGTGCACATTTTCTACCGCTGGCTATGTCCATAGCCTCAGTTATACACAATAGGATCACCTAAGTTTTAACCCTTTGTGTAAATTGCTGAGAGAGAGTACAGGCGAGTGTGTGATGGAATTGTATAAAAGATGAGGCTCCTAAACTTTAAGGCAAGTGGACCACTGGAAATTGAAGGAACCAAAGAAGAAGATGACCAGAGACAAATGCAGAACCTTTGCAACACCGTAAAGCAACCACTGCTGTCCTGACCCTGTTTTCTGTGCCACAGAGGAACTTCTTGCCTTTGACTTGTGGGAACAACCGCTCCCAAGACGAACTTTGATTTGAGCCATCTCCCGAGGTCCTGTGATTTTGCGAAACCCCAATACCAGGAGACCTGCTGCCCATTCCGGGTTCATCATCGTGGAAAGGCCGAACCCGTACAAAATCTTTGCTGAGCCCTCAAGGATACTACAGAGATCAAATCCAACTTGCCCACACCCCCTCAGCAAGGTGTGGGACTGAAAGAAGCGAAGAAGATTGACCGGGCGAACGCTGTCCTTTGTTGATGCTGCAGAAAAGGTGACAAAACCACAGAGTGACCAGAGAAGTTGCTGAGAGCCATGCCAGAGGTACTCCCTCGAGACTGCTGCTGAGAGATCATGTCCATTGTCCTGCCTTTCATCATCAGACCAAGGAATCCGGAGGTCGGGTCCAGCCCTGCCACATCAAAGAGAATCCTACCACAGCCTTTTCATCTAACCTAGGGTACAGTGGGAAGAATGGTATTGCTTACCTTGATCCGTAACGTTGCTCCAGAGCATTGGAGCACACATAGATGTGTCCAGGGTACCCACTCTTACCTCTGACTCAAGCCGCTGCTTGTGTCCCTTTAGCGAGTCCTTTAACAGGGTCTCCAAAGTTGATTGTGTCCTCTTGCATCTTAGAGACTAGACACTGTATAGTATCCACAGGAACCTTCGTATTTTGCTGCTTGTGAAGACTTTGAGCCCTCTCTGAACTGCCTTTAGCTTGGGCTGCGTTTTGGACCTTAAAAAGAAGGTGCGAAGAAACTACCTCTATAACTTCAAGAACTGCTAGTGTTACACTAACCAACAACTTTACTTCCTGAAAGTCACTATTTTATATGTGTATGCCGAGTAAATGTCTTATCCGTATCTCTGCTAAGATTCGCGAGTGCGCATTATTACCAATAATATGATAGAACTGTCATTACTGTCAAAAGCTGTAACAAATGTAACCGCAAGCAACTACAAACTAAGCAGTGGCCTTTGAAAAGTATTCTAAAGTATTCCTATGCGTTTTAGTTTATTGTGCTAAGTAATTAAAGGTGATTCTTGTGTAAATATAATGCGTCTATATTTTAATATACTTTTATGTGTAAATGTTTCTTTCATGTGCTTTACTAATTGGGTTCAGGTTACTTACCTATAGCTCACATCTTCCTCTTGAGATAAGCCGGACTGCTCAGCCACTCTACCAAGGTTCCAGCAGTAGTACAGACTGATACTAAGAGTTGGAGATCTACAAACCACTGGGATAGCTTACTAAAGTCTTACCTGCAAGTGGGACTTTAGGAAAACTCCACTAATACTAGTGTTACAGGTGGTGGGGTTTGTGTAGGTTGGATTACATTGGGTCCTGGTTGTATTGTATTCAAAGAATCCATTCTCAATGTCACTATACTGTAAAGTACTAAAACTATGTCCACTATGGAAAACTATAAGGCAGAAGCTCTTATTAATCTTACTGTTGAAAAACTGTGCAAAAACATCTCTTGGTACTAAAGGAAAAAAAGCAGAGTTAATCCAAAATGTGTTGGATTACCAAACTGTGAGTAGGCCTGTAACCTCTGCTCCCAGAAGTGATCTGGATAATAATGATGGTCCTAGTATAACTCTCAGGTTCTGTCTGATCTTTAATATCTTCACCAACCCCCTCCTCACCTGATGCCTTTGTATCGTCTGTATCTGTGTTCCCGGAGTCGTCCGAAGATAGCTCTTTCCTTCTCTGTCTCCAATTATCACTGGGCTTCATACACGTCCTTTTCCCTTGTTTGGAGTGATGAGAGTGAGCTCCACCGGAGGTCACTTTGCCAGAGATGCAGCTTGCCTGGCAGCGGGGACCCCGGGGAGCCCACCCCAGGCCAGGGAAAAGCTTTGCCGAAAAACCCTGGCAGATGGTTATGGTTGAATGGACTTCGAATCCCAGAATGCACCGTGTAGTTGATGAAGTGTTCTGTGATATCTCCAGGAGAAGATCCGAATGCTTGAATAACACGGACAGATGTAAACTCGGAGAATGAAGGTGAATAAGGAAAGGTAGCGTGGCATGCACCTCGCGTAGGATAGAACAAGCGTGCACTGGGAAGAAGGGAAATACAAGAAGTAGGCAAAGTAGAAGGCACAAGGAGTACAAGCCGTCTGAGAACAGCAGAAACGAAGGGTATGCCGTTTGGCAAAAGAGTACACATACACAGGAGCGCTGGATTACCTTCCGTAGCACTGGAAGTTGCAACGCGAATGCGTTAGTCGCTTCCTGGAAGATAAAGGCCGAATTAGTCCTTCTTCTATTGCTCATGATGACATGGCCGGCAAGCATCAAACGTCTAGACTGCGTACAGCGTTCTCAGGGACTAGTCCTTCTTCTATTTCCTCCATACTCTCCATGGCCGGCGAGCCGTGAGTTTCCATGGTAGGCGAGTCGTGACAATAACACTTAGTCCTCATATTCCAGAAAGTGAGGTAGATGAAAAAGTGGAGGAAAATGTGATTGTTGATCCACCACCAAAGCACCTAACTTCACCCATACCTGTATCTAATATGTTAGATAAACTGGTTCTAAAAATAGAGAAAATGAAAATACACCTTGAATGTAGGAAACTGGAGAGTCAGTCAGAAATAAGAGTTAAAGAAATGATGAAGGACCTGCAACTCTGTGAAAAAGAGATGCAGCATGAGCTTGACAGGAAAAGTTGTCCCTTGATTCCACTTCTGTTTCAGAGTCCTCTATGTCCGATACCTCCAGGAGCAGGAATGCCGCATCTCGCCAAATATTTGGTGACTATGTATGATGCAAAAACTGATATTCTTGATTGGCTGAGTAAAGTGCAAGGTATATGTGAAAGTGAGTTTGTTCCATGGGTAATCTCTAGGCTCCCCAGAATGGCTGTGATGCTGTGATGGAGTTGAGTGATGTTGATAGACAAGATTAACAGTTGGTAAAAACTGCTCTTATAGGCAGGCTTGGGAAGACTCCTTCCCAATACCTAAAAAGGTCTAGGGACCACAAGATGAGAGATGGTAACTTGTGGGCCACGGGGGTATGTGAAAGCCTGGCAAATTTAGATTAAGGGCTGCAAGGTGAGCACTTATGAAGGTATGAGATGTCTCTTCATGCTAGAAAGTATTTTTGATGCCTGTTACCCAAGCTGAGACAGCACCCTGCTGACTGTTAGGAACTGGACCCCAAGAAGCTAGTACCAGCTGCTGATTTAGGGGTGGCCAACAGGGCTACTCACAAGGATTCTGGGGCTCCTCACAAGAAAGAGGATAGAAAAAAGTATATGAAGGATGAGAAGGATCATTCAAGAAATCCCATACCAAAGGAGGGCCACAAACATAGCCAGGGTAAATATCGCCATAAACAACCTTATAGGGCTGGTGAAACCTCTGGGCCCAAACCAGAGGGAGATTATCAGAAACCCCCATTCCAAAATACCTTTGGGAAATGTGTGGTTTGTGGGTCTGGTGGCCACATGAAAGCAGATTCCAGATGTAAGGTTAAACCTTCAGGGATCCCCTCAGTCAGCTTAGCATTCACACATGATGTGAATATTCCAATGGCAGGGGCTAGCTTTCACCCTCTTGCTGAAGAACACATTAGAGTTGAAGCAAGAGTTTCTTTAGTATCTCTGGGACTGTGGGAACAACAGAACATTGAGGTCTATAATTCCATTCCAGAAAATACTAAAGAGTATTAGATAGACAGTGTACTTGTTAATGGTCAGGGCACCGCTGTCATTAGAGACACTGGGGCCAGTATAACTGGGGTAGATGACACTTTCTTTCAACCTGAGGAAGTTGCTAAGGCTCCCAAAAGGCTTACCAAGTTAGTAGGAGGTCCAGTCCAAACATGCCCTATACCGCCAGCTATCATTAAATGTAATGATATGACTGTTAGAATCACTGTTTGTTCCGTCAGAAGTGCCAGGTAGGGTACTTTTGGGCAGTGACTTGAAGGCCCTAGGTATAGTTTCCAGCACCCCAAAGCCCCCTTCTAAGAAGTGAATATAGCTAACCAGGAAAACAAGGGAGGCAACCTTAAGACACCTTCCAACTAAGACCAAGTGGAAACCTAGAGTCTCCAAAGGAAAGAAGGGCCCCAAGCCCAAAACCACCAGAAGGAAAAAGGTTCCTGTAGAAAACCTAGAGGTCACATCTGTGACCCCACCACCAGCTGAGGCCAAATTGGTGCAAGAAGAATCCCCAGAGGAACCATCTTCTGATGAGTCAGAGGTGGAGGAGATTCAACCCTGTCTGGAGGATTTCAGTAGGGGACAGAGAGAGGATCCCTCTCTAGAAGGTCTGCATCAGCAGGCAGCTCCCCAGAGCGAAGGGCAAGATCATGGGAAGCATCAGTTATACTCTGAGGATGGACTCCTCTGCAGTGAGCCTATGGAGTCTATTCCAGGGGACCTCAGGAGACTGGCGTCACCCCAAAAATTGAGATCCACATTCCTACAGTTAGTACGTGAAGTCCCCCTGGCTGGTCACTTAAGTCTGAAGGGCAGCATAGAGAGGATATCATTGTACTTTTACTGGCCCAGGATGGGTGCAGAAATTGGGAAACACTAGGAGTTGTCACACTTGCAAGTTATCTGGTAAGAGTGGTGCCATGAATGTGGCACCTTTAGTGCCTCTAACACAAGCATAAGACCAAGTAATAATACCGGGTCACACAACCGCTCGCCTATGGGGCCCAACATGGGCATGTAATCATTTCTGGTTCAGGACAATATGCTCAGGTATCCATTGTGTACCATACTTCTTTAACAAAAATAGAAAAAAGATGAGTCTGTTTGATTTATATCAGATTGATTTATCCGTAGTAATTCAAATGTAAAGCTGTCACTAATAATCCTTAGTGAGGAAGCAGTTGCCACAATCCATGTGTAGTAGACTAAATAAGCCAATGCATTTCGGAAAACATTTCCTTCATCAGGGCAAGTCTAATTGTATAAGTAAAAATGCAAATATGTAACGTAATGAATTCACATCATGGCAGAAATTAAAGCAAAACACACATTAGAGAGAAAATACATTAAGGGCAAGAATAATTAAAAATGATGAAAACAACATACCAATCAATAGATGTTTCGAGATAGGTAAACATGAAAAACAAAAAATGAGAAAAAATATATGATAAAAGATTTGTAAGATAAACAAGCGAAACTAAGGTGTATCAGGCGTGGTTTTACCTCTTTTCTGTGGCCAAAGGTGAAAAGACTGAACGTCCAGCGTTCGCACCCACTCAACAGTGGGTTAAAGATAACGTGTTGCACGGAGAAATGGAGAAAATCCACTCGTGTTTCAAAGGTAAACAATCTGTGGATCACAAAATATCCAGTAACATACCGTGCCTTTAGTGCCTCTCCCAGTTGTGGGAGTCCCTTTTGAGAGAGTGGGGATTGACATTGTTGGTACCCTAGACTCTCCAACTTCTTCAGGCAACCAATTGATATTGGTTGTAGTGGATCATGCCACTAGGTCCCGGAAGATATTCCAATGAAAACTGTGACTGGTCAGGCAGTGGATAAGGCCCTACTTGTTATTTTTGCCAGAGTATGATTTCCTAAGGAGGTTGTATCTGACAGGGGGTCAAATTCTATGGCCTACTACATGCAGACCATGTGGCAAACCTGCGGGGTCATCTACAGTTCTCAACTGCCTACCACCCTCAGACAAATGGGTTGGTGGAGAGGTTTTATAGAACAATGAAGAACATGATTGGAGCTTTAGAAGAACCACTTAATAGAAACTACGACCTTCTTCTGCCCTGCCTTTTATTTGCCTATAGAGAAGTTCCTCAAGCTAGAGTGGGCTTTGGTCCCTTTGAGTTACTTTATGGTCATCCTGTCAGAGGCCCCTTGGCCCTGATTAAGCAGGGGCTGGAGAGTGTTCCTTCCCTGAAGCCAGTAAGGATTACTGACTATGTGCTAGGCCTTAGACAGAGGATGGCACAGATGATGACAGAGGCTTCTGAGAATTTGAAAGCTGGTCAAGCTCTGGTCAAGCATTGGCATGACCAGAAGGCTGACATCGTGGAGTTTACTCCAGACCAACACGTTCTCATCATGGCTCCTGTAAGACAGAGGGTCTTGCACGACAAATGAACAGGACCCTTCAAGGTTGTAGGAAAACGTGGAGAGGCCAACTACTTGGTAGACTTGGGCAACCCCAAGGAGGCCCCAAGGGTCTTTCATACCCACCGTCTGAAGGCTTATGTTTCCAGACAAGAGATAGGAGCTTTGCGCTTAGCTTCGCAAGAAGAAGAGGAGATTGAGCCTCTCCCAGATCTTCTACGGGGAAACCCTTCAGATGGATCAGTAGAAGGGGTAAAACTCTCTCCTAAACTGACAAAGCACAAACAAAAGGAGTGCAAAGCTCTGTTAACTCAGTTTGCCCATCTGTTCTCGCTGGCACCAGGCTTGACCCCCTGGGGCCAACATGATAATAACATTGGTGATAGTGTACCTGTAAAAAGCAGGGGCTACAGGATGTCAGATAATGTGAAGAATCACATAAAGGAGGAGGTCAACAAGATGCTTGACCTTGGCGTGATTGAACATTCCAGAAGTCCATGTGCTAGCCCAGTTGTGTTAGTGCCAAAGGCAGGAACTAAGGAACTTAGATTATGTGTGGACTGTAAGGCATTAAATGCAGTTACTAAGATTGATGTCCATCCCTTGCCAAGGACAGATGAACTGGTGGATAAGCTAGGGCTCAGAAAAACTCCTCAGTACTTTTGAGCTGACAAGTGGTTATTGGAGATTGCCATGACTGAACAGTCCAAGGAGAAGACAGCATTCTCAACCCCGGAAGGCTTGTACCAGTTTAAGGTAATGCCCTTTGGTTTAAAGAATGAACCTGCCACATTCCAGAGGATGGTGAGCCATGTTCTGAATGGACTAGAGAACTTCTGGATGACATACTTGGATGGCATTGCAGTGTTCAGCCCTACCTGGGAAGAACATCTCAACCACCTAGGATATTTGTTGCAAGCACTTCAACAGGCCAATCGGACCATCAAAGCAAGTAAATGCCAAGTTGTTCAGAGTAAAGTATTTTACCTTGGTTGTGAGGTAGGAGGAGGGGAGATTAAGCCCTTGCCCAGTAGAGAGGCTATACAAGACTGGGCCACTCCAACTACTCAAACTCAAGTAAGAGTCTTCTTAGTACTTACTGGTTATGACAGGAACTCCATTGTGAGCTATGGGACAATAGCTTCTCCTCTGAGTACTGTATCTTCTCCCAATTACCCTAAAAAGGTCAAGAGGAATGAGGACTGTGAAAAAGCCTTCCAGGGGATGAAAGATGCCCTCTGTGAAGCTCCAGTGCCGAGAGCTCCAGATTATACTCAAGCCTTCTTTGTCTAAATTGATGTTTCCAACAGAGGGATAGGAGCAGTCTTGAGTCAATTTGATAGCAAAGGCAGGAGGCACCCCTTCTGCTTTATTAGTAGAAAACTAAAAGGTAGGAAAATCCTGTGGGCCACAATTGAGTGTGAATGTTTTTGTATTGTATCGGCCTTGAAGAAGTTCAGGCCATACCTCTATGGAACTACTTTCAGGATTCAAACTGACCACCAATCTGTTGATGCAGATGAAATCAGAAAACCCAAAATTGTTCATCCATAAGCCTACAAAGTTTTGACATAACGATTGAGCACAAGTCTGGTACCCAACATAAGAATTCTGATGGTCTCTCCAGAAAGTATGACCGACTGGATCAAGTGATTAATCCTGGAGTGTGTTAGATCCTCCTGTCCCTAGTCTGGGGGGCGAGATTTATCATGTTTATGCTTCATCCCCTCTCCTAGTGAGATCCCAAGCCCATTTTGCTGGACTTCTGGACCTTTTTCTTAAATCTTGAATGAGTGGAGCCTTTTTCCACTCATTCAATCTGTTGGTTGCCTCCATGATCACCAGTCTGGCTTCAGAGCAGCTAGAAGCACCGCAACTGCTCTTCTGAACAGGTGCGAAGACTTGCTCTGCAATCTTGACTCTAACCTTCCTTCTGTCCTCATTCTCCTTGATCTGTCCTTTGTTTTCGACACGGTCAACCACGTCATGCTGCTCAACATCTCCGAGACAACCTGGGTTCTCTGGTCAGGCCATTGCCTGCGTGACCACCTTTCTCACTTATCGACCCTCCTAGGTCCAACTTGGGTCTTTCCTCTCTTCTATCTCTCTCTCTCTACGTGTGGTGTTCCTCAGAGGTCTAACCTCTGTCCCAGGCTATTTAACCACTACCTGGCACCCTTGGTCCACTGTATCTCTTTCTTCTATTCTAACTTTCAGTGTTGTGCAGATGACACTCAGCTCTACTTCAGGGCCCCCTCAGACTCTACTGCTCCTTCTATCATACCTGATTGTCTGTCCACAATTCAGTAATAATGTGCGGCCAACGATCTCTGCCTTAATGCCAGTAAGACTGAGATCTTCCTCATTGGGACTCCTGCTCCCGCCTTCCCGCCCTCACTCTGGCTGCACGCCCTGGGCCCTTTACCCGCTCCTTCCAGTGAGGCTAAGAACCTTAGGGTCATCTTCGACTCCACCCTCTCCTTCTCTCCTCACATTTTCGATGTCTCTAAGAAGTCACACTATCAGCTGCACCTCCTCAGAGGTATTCTTCCTTTTCTCACTTATCCCCAGAATCTCACTGCCTGCAGAGCTCTGGTCCTCCCTAGGCTGGTCTACTGCAACAGCCTCTTTCTAAATCTGCCTGCCTCTACTCTTCGCCCTCTACAAGTTATGCAGAACAAGACTGCAAGAATTGTCCTTGGCCTCAAGACCAGGGATTGTATCTCTCCAGCCCTGAAATCTCTCCACTGGCTCCCTGTGGCTGTGAGGATCAAGTTCAGGACCCACTGCATCGTCCACAAGGCTTTCTGGGGCCAGGGACCACACTACATCCAACTTTCTCTTCTTAAGCATCTTCCTTCTCAAACCCTCCGCTCATATACCTCCAACTCTCTGAGGGTCTGACGCTTCTCCAGGCAGAGAGCGGGGGGTAGATCTCTCTCTTCAGCTGTGGCCTCCCTCTGGAACAGCCTCCCTGCCTCTCTCAAACTTGAGCAGGACATCTAAGGTTCCGGAAGCAACTCAAGACCTTCCTTTTCGCTTCTGCTTTCTCTCTCCTTCTCCTTTGCTGATGTCCCTGTCTGCTGCGCATACTGGTTACCGGGACACCCACTAAACTACACATTATAGTCTGAGAGATTGACACACACCACCTAATGTGGAGTGCCAAAGGGATACTTAGTATCCCCCTTCTTTCTGCTCCTGTGACTTTTATGTCACATAGACAATCTCCTAGTTATGGCTGTTGGCAGTGGACGTGTTCTACCAACTATTGTGCAAATGTTATACCGCAGGCTATGTTCATAGCCTCGGCTATGCACAATAGGGTCACCCAAGTATTAACTTGGTGGCTCTTTTCTTTTTTCGCCATTACTAGCATTGTTGTTCTTTGTCAGCTCTTCTTCTACCATCCTTGGTGGGGGAAGCCTGCGTGTGTGTTTACCTTTGGTGGGAACCCACGAGTGTGTCCCTGCGTAGGCTCCAGTGTGTCTGGGCAGGCAGGAAGTGGGGGAGGAGTTTTTCACTCCCCTGCCCTTTGTCTGCCTGAGTCCCTGAATAGGACCAGCTTCCACTAGGGGTCTGGCTGTCCTAATTGGACAACCACTCGCACCTTGCTGTACATTGCTGAGAGAGAGTGCAGAAGACTTTGTGCTGGAACTGTATAAAAGATGAGGGTCCTGAGGTGAAAGCAAAGTCAACCACTGGAAACTGAAGTAACCAAAAAAGAAGATGACTAGAGATGCCTGCAGACCCTTTGCAACACTGTGAAACGATCACTGCTGTCCTGACCCCGTTTTCTGTGTGACAGAGGAACCCCCGAAGAGGACGACTCCTTTCTTTTGACTGGTGGAAACAACCGGTCCCAAGACAAACTTTCCAGAGCTGTAAAGCCCCAATACCAGGAGACCGGCTGCCCATTCCAAGTGTATCATCATGACAGGCCAAACCCATCCAAATAATTTCTGAGCCCTCAATGGCACTCCAGAAATCTGATTCAACTAGCCCACACCCCCTCAGCAGATTGTGGGACTGAAAGAAGCAAAGAAGATTGACTAGGTGAATCGCGTCCTTTGTTGGTGTGCAGGAAAGGCACCAAAACCGCAGAGTCACCAGAGAAGTTGCTGAACGCCATGCCAGAAGTCCTCCCTCGAGACTGCTGCTGAGAGATCCCATTCATTGTCCTGCCTTTCGTCATCAAACCAAAGAATCCAGAGGTTGGGTCCAGTGCTGCCACATGGAGGAGAATCCAGCCACAATCTTTTCATCTAACATAAGGTACTGTGGGGCGAAAGGTATTGCTTACCTTGATCCGTAAAGTCACTCCAGAGCATTGGAGTACACTCATAGGTGTCCAGGATACCGCGCCTCTTAGCTCTGACTCAAGCCGCTGCCTGGGTCCCTTTAGCGTGTCCTTTAACAGGGTCTCCAATGTTGATTGGGTCCTCTTGCTTCTTAGAGACTAGAAACTGTAAAGTATCCATAGGAGCCTTTGTATTCTGCTGCTTGTCAAGACTTTGAGCCCTCTCCGAAATGCCTTTAGCTTGGGTTGCGTTTTGGACCTTAAAAGGCTTGCTGTGCGAAGAAACTACCTCTATAACCTCAAGAACTGCTAGTGTTTCTTTCCCAAACATCAGTATCTTATACAGAGTATCGTATGCAGAGTAAGGCCCTCATTACAAGTCAGGCGGTGGACCATGGTGCTATTAGCACCATGGTCCATGCCGGATTCCGCCATGGTGGATGGCGGAATTACCGCCCCATTCCAAGGTGAGTGGGGCGTTAATTCCCCATTCACCATTTGCCCTTCCCCATTCCCATTTTTGCCCCATAGGGCATAATGGGGATGGGGAAGGCGCTAATTACGGCACCGTAAATTACAGTGCCGTAATTAGCACCAAGGTCGCTTAGCGCCTTGGACTTTAACGCCTGCAAAAAGCAGGCGTTAAAGTGTGAATCGGGCGTTAAGGGTTAACGGCGCCGACGGCGCCGTTAAACCCTTAATGCCTGACTTGTAATGAGGGCCTAAATGTCTTTACCGTATTTCTGCGAAGATTTGCAAGTGTGTGTTATTACCGATAATGCAATAGAACTGTCATTACTGTCAAAAGCGGTAACAAATATAACTGCGAGCAACTACAAACTAAGCATTGGCCTTTGAAAAGTATTCTAAAATACGCCTATGTTGGTGGCGTGGCTAGTGCTTGATGGAGTAGGACGGCTCCTTGAGAAGGCTACCGCCTGATCCGACACGATCCGGTGCGAAAGCACATTGTAAAGGCAGACATATGTGCAGCTGACGTTGGGAAATGTGTGTCAACATCTCCTGATTGCCTAGCAGCAAGGGAAAGCAGCGCAGAGGCGTCGTTGGTGAGAAAAGTATCCTGACGTAACAGTCCCTCCAGTGCCAGGAACAAGATGGCAGAGGTTTAACAAAGGAGCCGGCAGTAGAGTGCGAAGGAGAGGGATGCCCTACGAAACCCGCTGTTCCCAGCATGCGAGTGGAGTGGAAGAAGTGAGACATGACAACTGTTGGAGTGCCGCGGATTGAAGGAGGAGGAGGCGGGATGTGCGTGACTTGGGTTGCCCCTGCATATACGGAGTAAAGTGAAGGACAACAGCATACTACAGGGGATAAGTTCAGAGCACAATACTCTCTCTGGAACAGTGAGCTTTCAAGCAACAGTTCAGGAGACTACCCAAACACTATGGAAGGACCCAGAATGGCAGATCAGCACCTTGAAGGTATGCAGAGGTGGCTCCGTCGGGAGAGGGGATCCGGGCTCAGGCAGTGAAATCACAAAGGCTGCCCCAACCGAATCGAGTGTGCGGCTGTAACACTGACTAAGATTGAATAACTCCAGGCTACACAGGAAAGCAAGTGGAGGGCTCCTGGCTACATTAAGCAGGCAGCGGACAGATAAGCAGATACGCTGCTGGCCGGAGACAGGTATTGCTGCAGTGAAGTCCCTCTTTTGGGCCCAGGGGAGGAAGCCACTGCATAATCCCAATTGCTTTTGGATTGCAGTGTAGAAGACAACAGCAAGGAGTCAGCCTGAGGATCGAACCCACTGTGATATAATGCGGCCAGCTGGTGACAAGGGATACCAGTTAAGTAATATTCTAGGCTGCCATCAGTGCGCAAGTAGCCACAGAAACCACACAAGCTAGTGAACCGAGGAGTGCCCCCTCCCTCGAGCGTGCTGTACAGGTTGAACCTGCCCAGGAGAATTGTGGTGCCACTGTTCCCCATTACATTGCATGGTCTGCTGGACAAAGCGGGTCAAGCGGCGCGCACCTAATGGTTCCCAGAATAATGCTATCATGATAAGAAGTGATTGGGGCCAATAGGGTAGAGTGGATAGTACTGCCATCCTGATAAGAAAGTATTGCGGCCAACAGAAGAGAAAGGAAGCTAGCTGAATGCCTCCTAAGTCAGCTAAAGCCAAAGCTAATCAGTCCACTATGGACAACTTTGCCAAGCCTAAGCAACAGGCGCCAGAAGGCAGTGTGGACTCGGTGCAGGGAAACATAAGTTGCGCCATGGAGTTGCACAGTCAGGTGATGATGGCTATAGCGGATCTGAAGGCCACTTAGGGAACACAGATTGCAGCAGTACAACTAGATGTTGGACTTTTGTGCCAAGACGTGCGGGGCCTGGCGGAGCGTACTACCACACTAGAGACACAGGTGAAGGAGAACTCAGGAGCACTTCGAGACACACATGCAGATGTCCATGTTCTGCAACAAAAGGTTCTCCTGCTGAAAAACAGAGTGGAGGAAGCAGAGCGACAGGCCCAAAGTAACAACATTCGCATAACAGGCCTGCCGGAGGGGGAGGAAGGCGCAGACCCTACAGACCCTACAACGTATGTGGAAAACTTGCTGCTTCAAGAGATCGGGCCTGGGAACCTCACGCAGGGATTTACAATTGAAAGAGCGCATAGGGCACTAACTAGGAGGCCTCCGCCGGGAGCGCCCCCAAACGGATTATGGCCAAAGTCCTAAATTATAAGGACAGGGAAAGGATATTGGCATATTCTAGGCAAAGGGGCGAATTGAGGAGAGCCTCTGCAGACCTGGCGTTCTTCCCTGACTACACGTTTCAGGTGCAGAAGAGCAGGGCGAAATTCTCAGCAGCTAAGGCTAGACTCCGAGAGGTGGGATGAAATATATGCTGATCTACCCAGCACAACTTAAGATCATATTTAAGAGCAAGACCTGGTTCTTTGATTTCCCGGAAGAAGCACAAGCATGGATGGACCGGGAGAGAATTGGGCCCGGTGAGAAGGAACGAGATAGCGACCGAAGCAAAATCAAGGAGAGCCCAGCACGTTTGGAAATGAGAGAGAACTAATGAACTTTGGATCGCATGGCCGATACAGAGGAGTCTGCTGACACAGCATTATACGAACATACATCCTTGGGTCGGAGAATCTCACTAACCCTTTACCCGAGGGCAGTGATCACAGATGCCTGTAAATAGGTTTCATTACATATGACGGTACCTACTAGCAGTTCAAGGAAGAGGAGCCAGGGCCCATGGCTGCTTTTGCCACACTCTCTGAGTTCTTTTTTTTGGGGGCACTTGTTTGTGTGCCCACCCGCTGTGCACAAGCCCCAGGCTGAACACCTTGGGGTGAATGTGGGAAGCAGATATGCCAGAGCAAGGGTAGCAAAGATGGGCAGGTGTGTATAATTGGGAAGTTGGGGTAGTTGAAGGGGGGAATGGGTTGCCTGCATGTACGCTGAAAGAGATGCACAGCACTATATTTCGAGATGGAGCACCACATGGATGGATGCAGAGGTTTATGGTGTATTGAGGAGTCGGGGTCGAGCGGCGAGGGATAGAAGCAAATGGTTTGAATCCCAGCAAGGCCAACTCAGCCTTTCATCCTTCCGAGGTCGATAAATGAGTACCAATTTCGGTTGGGTGATATTGTATGTAAAATATGTGCTCTGTAAATCGCTTTGGATTAAAGCGCTATATAAATAACACATCATTATCATTGTCAATTGGCAGGAACCATAAATGTGCTTACTTGGAACGTAAGGGGTTTGAACGCTTATGTAAAAAGAAATAGAGTGTTTACATATTTTAAGAGAAGTAAGGTGGATATTGCCTTTCTGCAGGAAACGCACCTTACTACTGAAAAGCAGGCACTGCTAGCTGGTAAATGGGGAAAGCAAGTATTTGGTTCCATGTATTCATATTCTGCTTACGCTCGAGGGGTACTGATATGGATAGCACCCTTGGTACCGTTCAAAGTTACGCACATTAAAACGGATGACGAGGGCAGGATGGTGCTAGTGCAAGGCCTCCTGGAACAGGTAGATACATCTCTGGTCAACACGTATGTCCCAACTCATAGTGCTGCCAAGTTTTTTCAGACCTTATATCCACGTCTAGACCCCTATCGGGATAGTAACATAATATGGGTGGGCAGGACTTCAACTGCACATTGAACCCGACCCTAGACATGTCAGACACCAAATATACTAAACCGGCTCCGCCTGCCAGAACTTTACAGACGTTCCTGGATTCCTTTGTTTTGGAAGATGCTTGGAGAGTACTCCATCCGGACGACAGGCACTACTCACACTTCTCGGCACCACATGCAGTACATACGAGGATAGATTATCTTTTTGTAGGGAAAGAACTGGTCCATCATATCACGCATGCCCAGGATGAAGGCAGAGTACTGTCGGATCATGCCCCACTTAGACTGCAGTGGCAATATGTGGCCCCTAGGGCACCCATACCTACATGGAGACTTAGGAGTGAATCGCTAAGCGACCCCCCATTTCGCGATAGCATTCAGAAATGTATCACAGTTTATGTAGCACATAATTTGGGCAGTGTGCCAAGTGCTGGTAACTTCTACGAAGCATTACAAGTGGTGGTTAGAGGGGCCACTATGTCGAGATCTAGAGGTGTCAAAGCACATATAAATAGAGAACTATTTATAGTTCGGTAATGCGACGGTAATGCGAAAGCTAGAGAACTAAAGTAGAAATGCATGGAATGCTGGTAGAGACTGGGCAAGCATAGTTTCACCAAATACATGGAGAGGCAGCATAAAGAAGGAGATACAACTGGTAGCTTGTTAACATGGTTGTACAAGAAGGAAGATCAAAGGAGCCCCATATACTGAATAGGCTTGGGGCAAGGGAATCTATGTTACACCCAAAACGGGGTTAATGATATGTTTTGTGAATTGTACCAACAACTGTACCAAGAGGGGCCCCTGGTATCAAGCACCCATCTAGAGGACATGTTGGGCGAGATAGAGCTCCCGGAAAAGATAGCCTGGAAGCACCCATTACACTGGAGGATATACAAACCACGATTATGGGTTTACCGACAGTGAAGACACCGGGTTCAGATGGGCTACCTAGTGAATTCTACAAAGAGTATGCACAAGTCGCGCTCTGAAACACTTGTGTATGAGCGCGATACAAATAATAAATCAATATCAATATCAATATAGAGCGTTGGCCCCCACATTTGCTTAGCACCTTCAATGATTCCTATGAGGTAGGGGTTCTCCCACTCATTCTGAGAGAATCCGTTACTATACCTCTCGTAAAGCCCCATAAAACCCCCACGGAATGTAGCTCTTAGAGACCGCTGTAGATGCGCAATGTAGACAGTAAGATACTGACAGCCGTATTAGCGACTAGAATGAAGAGAGTGATACATAAGTTAGTACAGCCAGACCAGAAAGGTTATATCCCAGGAAGAAGTATGACTTGAAATCTTAGGATTTCCATACACCACGTGATGGATAGGATAGCATCCTGGGATACCCTGTGTGCCATAGCCACGCTAAATGCTGTGAAAGCGTTTGATTCAGTGTAATGGGACTGGCTTTTGCAACATTGCGTAGATTTGGATTTGGGCAGGCATATATCAAGTGGGCCCAACTGGTGTATACTAGACCGATGGTTAGGGTTAAAACGGGTAGATGCATCTCTAGGTCATGGGAATAGGAGAAAGGCACTAGGCAAGGCTGCCCGCTGTCACTGTTTCTTTATGTCCTTGCTATGAAGCCGATTGCCCAGTACCTCAGGACAGAATACAGGGATGCTGGTATTGAAATAGATGGGGCCAGGCACTTGCTATCCTTGTATGCAGATGACACTTTATTATACATTCAGAACCCGGAGGAAAATTTGGAGCTGCTGTTAGAGGCCATGACACTTTTCGAGAAACTGTCAGGGATAACCATCAGCATGGATAAATCGGCATTGTTCCCGATAGCAGGGTTGAGTGGGATACAGAAGGGCGCGCTGCCAGTGCTGGCCCTTCAGTGGAAGAAGTGCACATTTAGGTACTTGGGGATTAACGTGTATCAGGACCCAGAGGGAGAGCACATATGCAACACACTGCACACGCTGGAGGGCATTAAGAGCTCCATAAAGTTCTGGACTAAATTGCCACTGTCCATGATGGGGAGGGCGGCCCTGCTGAAGATGGTGGTACTGCCCAGAGTATTACACTTTTTTGCAAACGTCCCGTACTACATATTTAGGTGCTTTTTTAAGAAATTGGAGGGTCAGTAGAAGGTTCCTGTTGCAGAATGGGCAAAGTAGGATAGCGTTAGCTTCCTTATACAAGCCACATGCAGAGCGGGTATCAGAGTGCCACACTTCGAATTATATTATATAGCTCTGCAACTACAGTTTGTGGTGGATTGGCTAGTGGAAGATCCTACTCCGGATACACAGATATTGCAACATTCGGGAATGCGTTATTATTTGAAGGAGAAATTGTGGATGGTGAAACCTTGAGGTAGTGCATGGTCACACCTAGTGACCCTGGGTGCGAATCTTTTGGGATAGGGCTCTGGCAGTGATGGGGTTAACAGACCGGTGTCAGCAGAAACCCCTCTGGTTTCAGTAATGCCAACTTTACCTCAATCGAGTACGGGCATACGCAAGTATTGGGAGACCTGCAGGGTGGCTACCATAGGAGATTTGGTGCTGCACACTGAGTTCATATCCTTTCCGAAACTGGCAAGACAGACAGGTCAATATATGTTACATAGTACTATTAAGAGTGTGATTTTTGCATAGGTGGCTTGCGTATAGTGAATTAATGGAGAAACACTCGATAGCGGACACCCTGTACGATGTAGCTGAGGGCGGGCACACTATATCGCAAATATACGACCTCCTTCTGTCTAATGGCAATAAGGATTAAATGGGAGGAGGACCTGGGAGTCACCTTTGCAGAAACACATTGGGGCAGATCCTAGGATACCACAAGAGGCTGTCAAGAAATGCAAGACTGCAGCTAATACAATGATTGGTGACGCATAGAGCGTATTTGACTCCTCAGCGGATCTCCAAGTTCCCGGATGTGAGAGCACAAGGATGTCCAAGATGTAATGATATGGAGGCGGGAATGCTTCATATGTTTTGGGCATGTCCAGTGGTGGGACGGTATTGGCGGGAGGTGGCAAGTAGATTAAGAAAGGGGGGAGTGGAATTGGATGCTCTTTCCCCAAGTACATGTCTGTTGGGGTGCTTCCCAAGTCCTAAAGGCCGGAAACACGTCACCAAACTGAAGGATCTAGCATGTATCCTGGCTAAACGTAGAATTGCTATGGCATGGAAATCGTTTAAATGTCCGAGAATAGAGGACTGGTGGAGGGACATGTATAAGTGGGAAACAGCTGTATGGAAGAGGTTGGGGCAGCGAGACGGTGAGGAAGCCTCTGGGGGATCAGAGATTGGGAAGCCTTATTACAAAATATGTTTGCAGAGGTGGCCACTGAAGAGGTAGAAGTGGGTAGGCCCTAGCAATAGTCACGGTGGCTCCTACTCGACGAAAGGTAGAGCGTTTAAAGTAATAGTGGAATTCAGGCAGGGGGGAGGGGCGGGAGGTTTTCTGGTGGAGGGAGGGAATAAGGGGTGGGTTTGGGGCAAAATCTACAACATGCTATGAGTACAAAGCTCTTGATATTGCATATGATAATGGTGTGTTAAGTTTTTGTTTGTGTTTTGATAAAACCAATAAAACATATTTAAAAAAATAAAATAAAGTTTTCCTATGTGTTTTGGTTTATTGTGCTAAGTAAAGTGATTCTTGCGTAAAGATAACAAATCTATATTTTAAAATATTTTATGTGTAAGCGTTTCTTTGATGTGCTTTACTAATTGGGTTCAGTGTACTTACCTACAGCTCACATTTTCCTCTTAAGATAAGCCTGATTGCTCTGCCACTCTACCAAGGTTCCAGTAGTTGTACAGACTGATACTAAGAGTTGGGGATCTACAAACCACTGGGATAGCTTACTAAAGTCTTACCTCCAAGTGAAACTTTAGGAAACCTGCCCTAATTCCCAGACCAACGCCAGAGGTTGAGAATAATTCTAAACCTTCCAGCCCTCACCTCTTTTGTTTTACTAAATCACCTGTTACGGAGAATTCTCAGAAATGTGCCCATTCCTCTCTACCTTAGAGACCCCCAGCTCTTTTGCTGGACTCTAGGACTTTTTCATTTTGAACCTGGGGAGAGTGAGACCTTTTTCCCACTCTCTCATGTATTGTTCTGTGATTTGAACTCTGTGTTTCTTTTAGTTTTGGAGTCTGACAAACCCCAAAGGCATCATCATTTTAGCACCTTCAGTGCAGTGGCACAGTCTTTCAGATTTCCCAAAGGTTTAAATACCTTCTCTTGGATAAACTACTGTTTCCAAGAGCAGTGAAGTGAAATTGACTTTACTTATATTTGCAACTTTCTAGACTCAGCACACACTGGGCAGGCAGGAAGTGGGGGAGGTGTCTTCCACCCACATATCTGCCAGAGTGCCTGAATAGGACCAGCTCCCACGGGGGGTCTGGCTGTCCAGATTGGACAGCCAAACGCCCCTTTCTGTACAATGCTGAGAGAGATTGCAGAAGAGTGTGTGCTGGAACTATATAAAAGGTGAGGCTTGCGGAGTGAAAAGCAAGTCGACCACTGGAAGTTGAAGTAACCGGTGATGAAGACAACCAGAGAGGCCTGCAGATCCTTTGCAACCCGGTGAAGCGACCACTGCTGTCCTGACTCTGTTTTGTATGCGACAGAGGAGCTTCGAAGAGGACGATTCCTTCCCTTTAGCTGGTGGGAACAACCAGTCCCAAGACGAAATTTGAAACAAGCCATCTCCCAAGGTCCTGGGAGTTTCCAGAGCTGCAGAACCTCAATACCAGGAGACCTGCTGCCCATTTCGAGTGCGTCATCATGGAAAGTCCAAATCCATCCAAATCTTTGCTGAACCCATAAGGACACTTCACCAGAGTGCGGGACTGCAGGAAGCGAAGAAGATTGACCGGGCGATCCGTGTCCTTTGTTGGTGCTGCAGAAAATGCACCAAAACCGCAGAGTGAACCAAGAAGTTGCTGAAAGTCGTGCCACAGGTCCTCCCTCAAGACTGCTGCTGAGAGTTACCGTCCATTGTCCTGCCTTCAGTCACCAGACCATTGAATCCGGAGGTCGGGTCCAGAGCTGCAACATCACGGAGCATCCAGCACAAACATTTTCTTCTAACCTAAGGTACTGTGGGGAAAAAGGTATTGCTTACCTGATTCCAAGAAGTCGCTCCAGAGCGTTAGAGGCCACATAGAGGTGTCCAGGGCAACCCTCTCTTACCTCTGACTCAAGCCGCTGCTTGTGTCCCCTCACTGAGTCCTTTTCTTGGGTCTCCCTTGTTAGTTGTTAATCTGTTGCTTCAAGAACATTAGAGACTGGAAGAAATCCACAGGAACTCTTCATATTCTACTGCTTGTCAAGAGTTTGAGCTCTGTCCGAACTGCCTTCAGCTAGGGTTGCGTTTTGGGACTTAAGAGACTTACTAGGCGAAGAAACCCTCTCTAGAACCTTGAACCAAGCTCATGTTACACTAACTAACCATTTTCCTCCATTTAAGTGACTTAACTGTGTGTGTTTGCAGAGTAAATACATTACCGTATAAACTGTTGAAACCCGCATGAGTGCGCAATAACCGGTAATACGATAGCATTACCTTTTCCCTTTCTAATGTTGCTACAAATGTAACCGCAAACAAATACGCAAGTGAAAGTGCCCTTAAAGTATTCCGAAGTGTTCTAGTGTAAACGTCTAAAGCATTTAAAGTGATTCTGGTGTAAATATAATAAATATATACTTTTATATAACTTATAAGTGTTTCTTTGGTGTGCATATCTAACTAGATGCAGTGTACTTACCTACAGCTCGCATCTTCCTCTTAAAATAAGCCTGGCTGCTCTGCTGCTCTACCAATATCCTGAATTAGTACAGACTGATACTAAGAGTTGGAGATCTACAAACCACTGGGATAGCTTACTAAAGTCTTACTGCCAGTAGGACGTTAGGAAAACTCCCCTAACACCTTGCATACCAGATTGTCAAATTTATCATTCACAGAATCTAATCCCTCCTTCAGTACAACGTTGTTACATTGCCAGGCTTTTTTTCGCTGAGTTTTTTGCTGAAATATTTCAGCCGAAAAAACTCATCGAAAAATATGGGGGGAGGGGATATGAGGAGTAGTGCGGGGGAAATACGGACTAGATAATAACAAAAACCCACAAATATATATTTTTTTTAATCAATGAGTTTTTTCGGCTGAACATTTTCGTTAAAATAACAGCGAAAAAATACATGGCGATGTAAGAACATAAAACCCCCTCCTTCATCTTCTGAGAATCAAAGAGATATCCGAGGAGATGGATGTAGGAGCACTTATGCCAGCTCTGTTGGAATAGGGACTGGGACTCTACTATGTCTCTACTATGTCGCTGCTAGTTTCAGCTATGACCATGCACAATGTTGCAATCCTACCTCACAGGCCCACTCCACCATGGCGTGGTTTTCGAATCGAAGTTCAGCTGGATTTGATGTGGAGGAGGAGGGCACTCACGGGCTTGCTCCAATTTCCCCTCTGGCCCTGCCACCTTGAATGCAGCTGTCCCAACCCCCGCTGTAGGCCGCAAGGCGGTGATGGGACAAAGGCACCTGCCTGTCATGGGAGAATGAAAAGGTGTGTGTAGGAACAAGTTAGCATGACTACGCCGGGAGACAGGAAGGACAATCCTAGAGTAGACAGGGCTGGACCACAACGGGGACCAAACCAGAAGGGAAGAGTAGTCACATGCGTGTCTACAGAACCCCACCAGGGTGCAATACATCTTCACAAAGGGGTGAACGTGAATCCCAGCTTGCTTGAAGTCCTTGCTGGTGAAACTGTATTAGAGGAACCGAACAGGTGGATCCTGCAAGAATCTGGTTGCCCGAGAGCCAAAGGTTTGCTCCTGAAGAAAATGTACAATGCAAACTAAGGGAAAGAGACCTGGAATACCCTCAGCAGTTCGACCCTGAGAGGAGCAATGACAAATTATGTGTGGAATTAACTTTTTGCTTTGACCTTTTGGTCATTTGAGACTGAAAGAAGCTATGGAACACTTCATTTTGCACACTTTACACTTTAGCTGTACAATTGAAATCCATAAATACAAGTAGCCAAGTAACATTTACACTCAAGTTTCAGTTATAAATAGTTATTTATTTAAAGTCAGTTTTAAATAAGCATTCTTTAAAAAGGTAAAAGGTTATAACAATATGAATAAACTTTGAAATTACTTTTCAGTATCAATCAAGCCAGTGAATAAACCTGGATATGCTTAATACATTTCTCCTACACCGGGAGGTGACTTCAGTCACAAGAATAGTTTTTCCATTTATATATTACACTAATATACTTTGTAGATTCTGAGTTGCAGAACAGAAATGTTAAGGGAAGCCAAAAGGTTAGAACAGTTTCTCAGAAAAACTGTTAGGACAACTGAATCCTCCAGTGAAGTCTAGATAAGACTTTCCAATCTATGGGGGGAGAAGCAGTACCAAAGTCAGCGGATTTAGAAGAGTGCCTTTTTATGGAGCCAGGACATTTGGACACAGTCTACAGTTCTGATGCACTTCTTGGATAAAAGACTTGCACAAAGTTAGAGAGTTCAGAAAAATCACTTGTAGGGCCACAAGCTGTTAAGCCTGTGTTAAGGGAGTTGAAATCAACTCAGAAAGTAAGTAGGTGCAACCCTCAAGTGAGACAGCATGACTCAAGGCAAGAAGGTAAGTACCACAAAGCCCAAACAGTACCTCTGGTTAGAAGAAAAGGTCGTCCAGCTGGATTCCGTTTTGCTACAGCCAGGCAGACCGTGGTTCCTCAACCTCAGTCGTTGGGACAAGATGAAGGATGTCTGGAGGGCTCCTGCGGCAGTACTCGGGATGGTCATCGGCAGCTATGGATTCTTTTCATTTCAGCGTCACTTCACGGTTTGAGCGCTTTGTAAACAACACTAATGCAGAACGCTGGACACCGGCTGTACTTTCCGTGCTCCCTCAGTCCAGCACTCTGGTGAGGGGACTCTGAATCAGGATTTCCTGCATCTCGAGGGTCCTTAGGAGGCTCCTGGAGATTTTGGCTGAATTCGTTCCGCGGCAGACGTTGCACTCGATTATGGACACTCGACCCCGAGCATTGGGCTTTTGCAGCAACGGAGAGGCACAGCAAGTCGGCGATGGCGCCAAGTGGAGTTCGTCTCGGAGTTAGTTGGTTCAATTAACCCAAGGGGAGAAGTCGTTTCTGCGGAGCTTCTCTGTCAAGGTGAAAAAGGATGTTAGCACAGCAGCAGCGCTTCAATGGGCAATTGAAGGTCCAGGAGGTTGTAGCAGGCTTCGTTTACGGTTTCATCTTTGGATGTTTCTTCCAGTGGTCGACTCTGCCTTTAGTCCCAAAACCCTAGCCTTTTAAGCAGTTTTCCCATTCATGCACAGCTAGCTGTCAATCACACAGCCAGCCAATCAGACTGTTTCGTTCAGGCACTCCTAGAGACAGAGGACAGGGGACCTTCGGGACCCTCCCTGACATCCTGTCCTTCCAGACACACTGGAGCCAGAGGCGGGCTTCAGGGCTGAAGCCCGCCAAAGGCAAGAAAAACAAAGGGCTCAACCCTATCTCAATGCACAGAGTAAATGCCAAGAAAAGCCTCACAAACAGAAAATGGCGAAAAAAAGAAGACAGAGGCCATTTTCGCAAAAATATTCACCCAGGGGTGCTGTACTTCAGCTAAGAGTTCAGCCTACGGTAGAAAAACACAATGGTAGGAAAAAATAAACCACTACCACCAGCCATTTAAAGTAGTGATGGTAACATAAAAATGTTACATGAGAAAGTAGGATAAGGGGCTACTAGGTAACCCCCCAGCACTCACATAAAATGGTGTGTGCTGGACCTACAAAGAGAAAAGGTAAGTAAAGTCAATTTCACTTTACTATTCTTGGGAACTATAGTTCACCCAAGAAAAGGTATTTAAACCTTATAAAAAAAATCTAAAGGATTTTTCAGTGACACTGCACTGAAGGTGCTGTGTCACCATAAAATAGCAGATGCCTATGGAGTTTGTCAGACTCCAAAAACAGTGAAAACACAAAATCCTAATCAGGAAAAAATACATGACAGAGTGAGAAAAAGGTCCCACTCACTCAGGAGTTACAATTAAAAAGTCCTAAGTCCAGCAAAAGAGCTGGGGGTCTCTAGGTTTGAAGGAAGTTAGCACATAAATGAAAATTCTCCCTAACAGTTAATATACTTTTCAGAATGGCAAGTAAAACAGTAACCTTATATATACTTTTCAGAATGGCAGAATATTTGTAACGTAAATTGTAACTTTTGTAACTGTTCACTCTCAGAGTTACAGTTACCAACCAACTTCTTTTACAAGTAACTTTTGCACACTTGTTATTCTTTAGCCAGTCCTTCCCTTATTCGATAGCATGAGATCACTCAGAGGCAGTAGAGCGACCCTAGTGGTCTAGGTGACAACTGTAAGCAGGGTGAGATAGGGTTCAGTTGCAGGCAAAGTCAGAGTTCCAGAGGATGACTGTTCACACAATAAGTATTTCAATTTAAAGTTAGTTGAGGGTCCAGGGACTTCAGAGAAGATACCGTAGGAGGATTCCGCAGTGGGTCTTGGTGAACTGGAAGAGTGGCCTCCCAATCACAAACCCCAAAGCTATACAGAAATCACCAAGTCTTAAGGTAGGTAAAATATGCCAGCCAACACAGTACCTCAGCACAGAAGAAGAGTTGCAACAGGAAGACTTCAGGATCTGCTGTCAAAAACCCGGTAGATGGATTCCTTTGTCAAGAAGACGGAAGACAGGACTTTGGAAGGACTTTTGCAGCAGGGATTATGGAAGAAGGCTCCAGGCAAGGGTTTCCTCATGGCTGGATGCGGCTCGGTGGATTTGGCGCCTTTCGAGGAGCACAGAAGAAGACAGAATATCACCAGTCAGATTCTACCAGAGACACCTGCAGACCCTTTGCAACACCGTGAAGCGGCCACTGCTGTCCTGACCCTGCTTTCTGTGCGATAGAGGAGCTCCAAAGACGATGACTCCGTCCCTTTGGCTGGTGGGAACAACCAGTCCCAAGATGAAGTTTGAATTGAGCCATCTCCCGAAGTCCTAGGAGTTTCCAGAGCTGCGGAACCCCAATACCAGGAGACCTGCTGCCCATTTTGTGTGCAACATCGTGGAGAGGACAAATCCATCCAAATCTTTGCTGAACACGTAGGACACTCCAAAGATCTGATCCAACTCTCCCTGATGCCCTCATTAGAGTGTGGGACTGCAGAAAGCGAAGAAGATTGACGGGGCGATACGCATTCTTTGTTGGTGCTGCAGAAAAGGCATCAAAACCACAGAATGAACCAAGAAGTTGTTGAAAGTCGTGCCCCAGGTCTTCCTCAAGACTGCTACTGAGAGATCCTGTCCATTATCCCGCCTTCAGTCATCAGACCAAGGAATCTGGAGGTCAGGTCCAGAGCTGCAACATTGCAGAGCATCCAGCACAGGCATTTTCTTCTGACCTAAGGTACTGTGGGGGAAAAGGTATTGCTTACCTGATTCGAAGAAGTCGCTCCAGAGTGTTTCAGTGCACCTAGAGGTATCCAGGTTCACCCCTTCTTGCCTCCGACTCAAGCCGCTGCTTGTGTCCCTTCATCGAGCCCTTAACAGGTCTCTCTTGTTAGTTGTTAACTTGCTGCTGCTATAACACAAGAGACTGGAAGAAATCCTCAGGAACTCTACTTTTTCTGGTATGGTAGGTAACTTTATTGGGCCTCGGGTCATCAAAGCGCATTCTATCAATACAGTTCTAAAATTGCAAATACATTGCTTCAAAGAAGGTATACATTTAAATCAGAGGAAAAAAGAGAGAGCTTACTAGCAAGGCTCTCCAATAACAAAGAATACAGGAAAATAGTGGGGCCCTACTTATACAACTAAACCATTCTCAACAAGCCTGGTCTAATGCCACATCACAGAAAACACTGCAAAGCTATGCAGAAATTACGGTTGTATACGAATTGTTCGAACTACAATTGTTCGAATCACAATTCACCTTTGCACAATTGACCGAATTGTGAAGGTCAATTGTTACATATATGCGGGGGGAAACCCCCTGCAACCTCCCATTATATATAATAACTAAACCAATATATATATATATTACATGGCCATGGTAGTTATGGTTAAATTGCTGTTTCCATAGGAAGAGCACTTTTTGGGCGGCTTATAACTTTGCTCCCCCTGGACGAATCCTCACCAAACTTTGCAGAAAAAGTATATAGCCCACTCTGAATTTGTTTGCAACGTTTGGTGAGGATTCGTCCAGGGGGGGGGCAAAGTTATAAGGGGGGTCCCAAAACTTTTTTCTTTCCCTTAGACTGAATGGGGAAAAAACCTTGCTCGCGCCTACAGCCCAAACCGCTGGACGGATTTTCACCAAATTTGGACCAGGAGTAGCGGCTTGGTCCCGAAAGCGTGCTTTTGCAAATTTGGTGAAAATCCATCCAGTAGTTTTTTTTTAAAATGACCAAAAAGTAGGTAACAAAAAATTAGTGATATCTGTGTTCGGTCTGCGGACACATTTCCCTGTTCGCTCCGCGGACAGTGTCCTGATTGGCCAATAGGCTTACGTCATGTCCGCGGACATGCAACGTGTTCGCTGATTGGACTGCGTAGAGCGTGAAGCACGTCAGATTTTCGGTAGCGCCCGCCAACTTGGATTCGCGGACGTCCGCGGACAGCGCGGTGAAACTTGGTTGAAAAATTGTATTTAGTAGAGTGTGTTGGTGTGTAAGAGTGTTTGGGGAGGGTGGAAGAGTATGATATGGGTTAAATGTTGTATTTTTTTTATGTGGTAGACTCTCTTGATGTGTTCGATTTGTCTGCGGACAACACGGCTGTTCTGAAATGTTCTAAATAAACTAAATGGGGGTGTTCTGAGGACGCAATATGTGTCTGTGTTGTTCGCAAGCAAGGTGAAACTGTTCTAAGAACACTCGCGGTGCCCTGAAATGTCCTTAAGTAAAGAAGTTGGGGGTGTCCTGAGGACGCTGTCCGTATTGTTCACTGGTAAGTTGAAATTGTTCGAAGAACACTCGCGGTGTTCTCAAATGTTGTTAAATAAATAAAATGGGGGTGTCCTGAGAACGCGGTGTCCTGAAATGTTCGTAAATAAATAAAATGGGGGTGTCCTTACAATGGTATGTCTGTCCGTTTTGTTCGTAGATAAGTTGATAGTGTTCTAAGAACACTCGCCGTGTCCTAAAATGTTCGTAAATAAAGAAAATGGGGTTGTCCTGAGGACGCTGTCCGTATTGTTCGCTGGCAAGTTGAAAGTGTTCTAAGAACACTCGCGGTGTCCTGAAATGTTCGTAAATAAACAAAATGGGGGTGTCCTGAGGCCGCTGTCCGTATTGTTCGCTGGCAACTTGAAAGTGTTCTAAGAGCACTCGCGGTGTCCTGAAATGTTCGTAAATAAACAAAATGGGGGTGTCCTGAGGACGCTGTCCGTATTGTTCGCTGGCAAGTTGAAAGTGTTCTAAGAACACTCGCGGTGTCCTGAAATGTTCGTAAATAAACAAAATGGGGGTGTCCTGAGGATGCTGTCGGTATTGTTCACTGGCAAGTTGAAAGTGTTCTAAGAACACTTGCGGTGTCCTGAAATGTTTGTAAATAAACAAAATGGGGGTGTCCTGAGGACGCTGTCCGTATTGTTCGCTGGCAAGTTGAAAGTGTTCTAAGAACACTCGCGGTGTCCTGAAATGTTCGTAAATAAACAAAATGGGGGTGTCCTGAGGACGCTGTCCGTATTGTTCGCTGGCAAGTTGAAAGTGTTCTAAGAACACTCGCGGTGTCCTGAAATGTTCGTAAATAAACAAAATGGGGGTGTCCTGAGGCTGCTGTCCGTATTGTTCGCTGGCAACTTGAAAGTATTCTAAGAGCACTTGCGGTGTCCTGAAATGTTCGTAAATAAACAACATGGGGGTGTCCTGAGGACGCTGTCCGTATTGTTCGCTGGCAAGTTGAAAGTGTTCTAAGAACACTTGCGGTGTCCTGAAATGTTTGTAAATAAACAAAATGGGGGTGTCCTGAGGACGCTGTCCGTATTGTTAGCTGGCAAGTTGAATGTGTTCTAAGAACACTCGCGGTGTCCTGAAATGTTCGTAAATAAACAAAATGGGGGTGTCCTGAGGACGCTGTCCGTATTGTTCGCTGGCAAGTTGAAAGTGTTCTAAGAACACTTGCGGTGTCCTGAAATGTTTGTAAATAAACAAAATGGGGGTGTCCTGAGGACGCTGTCCGTATTGTTAGCTGGCAAGTGGAAAGTGCTCTAAGAACACTCGCAGTGTCTTGAAATGTTCGTAAATAAACAAAATGGGGGTGTCCTGAGGACGCTGTCCATATTGTTAGCTGGCAAGTGGAAAGTGTTCTAAGAACACTTGCGGTGTCCTGAAATGTTTGTAAATAAACAAAATGGGGGCGTCCTGAGGATGTTGTCCGTATTGTTCACAAGCAAGTTCAAACTGTTCTAAGAACACAGGCGGTGTCCTGAAATGTTTGTAAATAAACAAAATGGTGGTGTACTGAGGACGCTATGCCTGTCCGTATTATTTGCAAGCAAGTTCAAACTGTTCTAAGAACACAGGCGGTGTCCTGAAATGTTTGTAAATAAACGAAACGGGGGTGTCCTGAAGACGCTATGCCTGTCCGTTTTCTTCGTAGGCAGGTTGAAACTGTTCTAAGAACACTCGGGGGGTTCTGAAATATTCATAAATAAACCAAATGGGGATGTCCTGAGGACGCTGTCCGTATTGTTCGCTGGCAAGTTGAAAGTGTTCTAAGAACACTTGCGGTGTCCTGAAATGTTCGTAAATAAAAAAAATGGGGGTGTCCTGAGGACGCTGTCCGTATTGTTCGCTGGCAAGTTGAAAGTGTTCTAAGAACACTTGCGGTGTCCTGAAATGTTCGTAAATAAACAAAATGGGGGTGTCCTGAGGACGCTGTCCGTATTGTTCGCTGGCAAGTTGAAAGTGTTCTAAGAACACTCGCGGTGTCCTGAAATGTTTGTAAATAAACAAAATGGGGGTGTCCTGAGGACGCTGTCCGTATTGTTCGCTGGTAAGTTGAAAGTGTTCTAAGAACACTCGCGGTGTCCTGAAATGTTCGTAAATAAACAAAATGGGGGTGTCCTGAGGACGCTGTCCGTATTGTTCGCTGGCAACTTGAAAGTGTTCTAAGAACACTCGCGGTGTCCTGAAATGTTCGTAAATAAACAAAATGGGGGTGTCCTGAGGACGCTGTCCGTATTGTTCGCTGGCAAGTGGAAGTGTTCTAAGAACACTCGCGGTGTCCTGAAATGTTCGTAAATAAACAAAATGGGGGTGTCCTGAGGACGCTGTCCGTATTGTTCGCTGGCAAGTTGAAAGTGTTCTAAGAACACTCGCGGTGTCCTGAAATGTTCGTAAATAAACAAAATGGGGGTGTCCTGAGGACGCTGTCCGTATTGTTCGCTGGCAACTTGAAAGTGTTCTAAGAACACTCGTGGTGTCCTGAAATGTTGATAAATAAACAAAATCGGGATGTCCTAAGGACACTGTCTGTATTGTTAGCTGGCAAGTTGAAAGTGTTCTAAGAACACTTCCGGTGTACTGAAATGTTCGTAAATAAACAAAATGGGGGTGTCCTGAGGACACTGTCCGTATTGTTCGCTGGCAAGTTGAAAGAACACTCGCAGTGTCCTGAAATGTTCGTAAATAAACAAAATGGGGGTGTCCTGAGGACGCTGTCCGTATTGTTCGCTGGCAAGTTGAAAGTGTTCTAAGAACACTCGCGGTGTCCTGAAATGTTCGTAAATAAACAAAATGGGGGTGTCCTGAGGACGCTGTCCGTATTGTTCGCTGGCAAGTTGAAAGTGTTCTAAGAACACTCGCGGTGTCCTGAAATGTTCGTAAATAAACAAAATGGGGGTGTCCTGAGGACGCTGTCCGTATTGTTCGCTGGCAACTTGAAAGTGTTCTAAGAACACTCGCGATGTCTTGAAATGTTCATAAATAAACAAAATGGGGGTGTCCTGAGGACGCTGTCCGTATTGTTCGCTGGCAAGTTGAAAGTGTTCTAAGAACACTCGCGGTGTCCTGAAATGTTCGTAAATAAACAAAATGGGGGTGTCCTGAGGACGCTGTCCGTATTGTTCGCTGGCAACTTGAAAGTGTTCTAAGAACACTCGCGGTGTCCTGAAATGTTCGTAAATAAACAAAATCGGGATGTCCTGAGGACACTGTCCGTATTGTTCGCTGGCAAGTTGAAAGTGTGAAATGTTCGTAAATAAACAAAATGGGGGTGTCCTGAGGACACTGTCCGTATTGTTCGCTGGCAAGTTGAAAGTGTTCTAAGAACACTTGCGGTGTCCTGAAATGTTCGTAAATAAACAAAATGGGGGTGTCCTGAGGACGCTGTCCGTATTGTTCGCTGGCAACTTGAAAGTATTCTAAGAACACTCGCGGTGTTCTGAAATGTTCGTAAATAAACAAAATGGAGTGTCCTGAGGACGCTGTCCGTATTGTTCGCTGGCAAGTTGAAAGTGTTCTAAGAACACTCGCGGTGTCCTGAAATGTTCGTAAATAAACAAAATGGGGGTGTCCTGAGGACGCTGTCCGTATTGTTCGCTGGCAACTTGAAAGTGTTCTAAGAACACTCGCGGTGTCCTGAAATGTTCGTAAATAAACAAAATGGGGGTGTCCTGAGGACGCTGTCCGTATTGTTCGCTGGCAAGTTGAATGTGTTCTAAGAACACTTGCGGTGTCCTGAAATGTTCGTAAATAAACAAAATGGGGGTGTCCTGAGGACGCTGTCCGTATTGTTCGCTGGCAAGTTGAATGTGTTCTAAGAACACTCGCAGTGTCCTGAAATGTTTGTAAATAAACAAAATGGGGGTGTCCTGAGGACGCTGTCCGTATTGTTCGCTGGCAACTTGAAAGTGTTCTAAAGAACTTGCGGTGTCTTGAAATGTTCGTAATACAAATGGGGTGTCCTGAGGACGCTGTCCGTATTGTTCGCTGGCAAGTTGAAAGTGTTCTAAGAACACTCGCGGTGTCCTGAAATGTTTGTAAATAAACAAAATGGGGGTGTCCTGAGGACGCTGTCCGTATTGTTCGCTGGCAAGTTGAAAGTGTTCTAAGAACACTCGCGGTGTCCTGAATGTTGTAGATATGGGGTGTCCTGAGGACGCTGTCCTATTGTTCGCTGGAAGTTGAATGTGTTCTAAAGACACTTGCGGTGTCCTGAAATGTTCGTAAATAAACAAAATGGGGGTGTCCTGAGGACGCTGTCCGTATTGTTCGCTGGCAAGTTGAAAGTGTTCTAAGAACAATTGCGGTGTCCTGAAATGTTCGTAAATAAACAAAATGGGGGTGTCCTGAGGACGCTGTCCGTATTGTTCGCTGGCAAGTTGAATGTGTTCTAAGAACACTCGCGGTGTCCTGAAATGTTCGTAAATAAACAAAATGGGGGTGTCCTGAGGACGCTGTCGGTATTGTTCGCTGGCAAGTTGAAAGTGTTCTAAGAACACTCGCGGTGTTCTGAAATGTTCGAAATAAACAAAATGGGTGTCCTGAGGACGCTGTCCGTATTGTTCGCTGGCAAGTTGAAAGTGTTTCTAAGAACACTCATAATGTCGCGGACATTAAAAGTTTCCATAGGCCATAGTTGAAATGTTTGACTCTATGGATGTGATATGCTGCGGTGGTTGTTGCCAGGGCATAGAGTCTTGGGTGCATGGCCATTTGGCCATGCACCCAAGACTCTATGCCCTGGCAACAACCACCGCAGCATATCACACTCATAGTGGCTTATAACTTTGGGATCCAAAACAAATTTATAAGGAACAAAGTTATAAGCCACTATGGGTGTGATATGCTGCGATGGTTGTACTTATTATAATATACTTACTGTTTGGTTTAGTAACTGGAGTACATGTATTTCTTGTTCATTTCTGTGATAAAAGAAAAGATCATGTTAGTATTGGTATTTTGTAACGACTTATAACATTGAATAATCAACATTTTTTTTTACCCTCATATTTAGTAGATTACAAACCAGTGTACTGTGCAATTTGCTCAGTTTCTGTGTTTGTTGCTAAAATCATTGGGTCTGTGGGAGAAAAAAAAATCCATGTTGGATTAAAAAAAAACTTTTTTGTTATGTTACAGTTTTTGTGTTGTTACATTAATTATTTGTTTGGATATTGTAAAATTTTGGAGCAGTTAGATACAGTTGGCGTATTCTAACTGTCTATTTTTTATATATTTTAGTGGTATTGATTTATCTGTTTGATATTGTAAAATTTTGTGGCAGTTAGATACCAATTGGCATATTCTAACTGTCTATTTTATATAATTTAGTGGTATTGATTATTAGTTTGGATATTGTAAAATTTTGGGTTAGTTAGATACCAGTTGGTGTATTCTAACTATCTATTTTTTGCTCTAATTTAGTGGTATTCATTTATCTGATTACTTGTTGTAGAATCTTTGGGCAGTTAGATAGCTTTGGAATATTCTAACAGTTTATATTTTTTACTACAAGTTTACTTAAGGTTTAAGTACAGTTTAGTTAATATATTTGGTTTTAAGAACATTAAATAAGCGTTTGTAAGATTTGCTGGTAATCTCTGCTTTAGAGTAATGGTACTATCATTACATTCAAACCATCCACATTTCTTTTTTATATATGCAATGTAGTGACCTGAATTAGTTGTGGCTCCTGCGTGGTAGATTATACCTATTGTTGTGAAGGTTTTCTTACCAAGTGATACTTGACCATGTGTGAATCCAGTCAGCTTGCAGTTGTTTTTGGTACCATCTGCATTGTAACGTAGAAGCATTAGTATTACGTATTTACTATGTGTTTGTATTAATACGGTGGAGCGATTATCCGAATTGCAGGTAGTACATAATCTACCATGGTTTGCATTTTGTACAAGTTGCTGAAATGGAATGGATTCACAATTAGGTATTGATATATATACAAAGCGTTCATTGGGGATTTGTTCTTGTGTCACATTGTTGCAGAGAGTGCATGTATGTTTCCACATGTATGAAATCTGGAAGATTTCATTTATAGGTATGTTTTTATTTTCCAGTACTTGTAGTAAGTACATTAGAAATTCTTGTGGATCTTCCTGTGAGTTTATAGTGAATTTCACCATTCCAGCACAGTAGTCCAATTGTTGTCTTATTCCATAAACACTATACGTGTTGTCAGGATTGTTTGTTGCGTTTCTATGAAGTACTAACATTTGCAAACACAATTGGTCTGTACTGTGTAAGTAAATGTTGTCAACAATTGGTGGAATTGAAATAGAATATTCATTGCTACATTTGCGTAGCAACTTACTCCAACTATATTTGAGAGTTTAAATGGACCAGGTAGTTCTGTATCTGAGTGATTTTTTGGAGTTTGTCTTCCTTCTTTGAAGAAGTACCTGGTTTACTTTCCCTAATGATTCTTTTTTGTTGTGGTACTTGATGAAGTTTTAGTTTCTTTTACTCTCTTTGGAGGATTTGCAGTGACATCCTGTTGCATTTCTGTTTGATTTAGTTTTCTTTTACAACGTTTTACTTTTTGTGGAACAGAATATGTGTTTAGATGGGGGGTGTATAGTGAGCGAAGTCTATTGTATTCTAAAATGCAAGTAATATCAGCGTTTACTTTACTTGCGTCAAAGTTGATTAGAAATAGACCGTCAAGTGTACGTAAGCGTGATAGTGCTACGTAGCTCATGCCTTCTTTAAAGACTGTGTTACCAATGTCTATCATTGCTTTGTCTAGGGTAAGACCTTGTGATTTATGAATGGTGACTGCGTATGCAAGAGTTAGAGAAAATTGTTCTCTGTGTACATACATGTCTTTGAAGAGAAGGAATCGAGCTGTTGAGCGTCCTATCCTTTTTACTTCTGAAAGTTTGTCAAAGAGAATATTGACAAACTGAATTTTGTTGTCACGTGGGTATGTTTGAAAGCCAACAACTGTACCCAGTGCTCTATTAACTAGTCCTTGGTCCACGTCAAGGTTACGTTTAAGCATTACTCTGCAATTTAAGGATAATTTTAATATCTTTTCCAACCCAGCTGTGTTGGAGATTGAATTTTCTAAACTATTTAGTCTTGTTGTGGCTTGCTCACACATGGGTAGTGTCATACCATGTACATCTAGTTTGTCTGTGGCACTAATTTGCATTATTGGTTGCATTTCTTTAACATTATTTCATTGAATTTGAAACAGCTTGCAAGAGTTGGCATTAAGGCCATACAATTGCCATTTTTATGGGCTAATTGTTCCATAACATCTGTAGCACATGCATTATCGCCATAAAGTGCATGAATGTGCCGGGTTCACAATATTGCTTCTGCTTCTTTAGATAGTATACCAACTCTAATACTTTTTAAGATGTTGGCATAAGTGAGATCTGCAGATTGCCGCATGTTTTCTGTTAATTCTCTGTATTGGAAATGTTGCCAAAGGTTGACATTTCCAATGCTGCCAACAGTTTTACGGCAGAGTTTGTGTCCTAATGTTTTAAAAATAGGCTCACCTTTTACTGGTGTCAATTGAAGAAGATCTCCGAAAACAATAATGTGTTTTCCTGCAAGAAGCTCTTCGTAGTTTGTTTTGAGTACTTCTTGTAATCTGTGGTGAATCAGAGCCAACATTAGGTTGGACACCATGCTCACTTCATCTATTAGTAGCATTTTCATTTGTTTTAATACTCTGCGTAGTTCCATTGCAGCTTCTGTAGAAAGTTTGTAATAGTCTATTTTGTTTTGGTGTTCTACTGGCAGGAGTAGTAATCGGTGTAAAGTGACACCGCCTATGTTGTAGGCAGCTAAACCTGTGGGGGCAGTGACAACAGCTGACAGTTTGTTGTTTGTCAATTGTTGACTGAACTTACTGATGATTTTGATTAGGAATGTTTTGCCAGAACCAGCTTCACCACTGACGTACAGTAGTATAGGTTTGTAATTTTGGCAGGTGCATTCTTTGTTTTTATGTTTCACACCATGTGCAATTTCTTTTGTTACTTCTTGAAAAATGCTACATTGCTCATTGTTTAGTTTTGATTGTAGTATAGTTAAGTCTTCTTTATCTTCATACTGACACATGGTGTTTTCTACTTCTGTCATAGCTAATTCTGCCTCATTTGTTATTAGTGGTTCTCCCAGTGGTTCTTGGCTTCCTGTTACAGAAGGTTGACTACTGTCAGGAGTGTCCTTATTTAGTTGGGCCTGCAGTTCTTCTTTGTGTTGCTGTTCATTGTGCAACATTGTTTTGTACTGTGTAAAGTTTACATCAGTTATAGTGCTTTCATTTGATTTGAAAGCGTCTTCATATGAGTCATAGTTATCTATTATTTCTTCTTCTTTTCTCCATGGTTCAAAGAGTTGTAGCAGGGACATGTAATATAGTTCTTTATGTTGAGGAGTCTTTAATGACAATTTGATATGATTAATTAAATTTGGTTAGGTGAGTTTTACTAAGCTGCCTTCACAATTTGTCACTCTGTATCTACCTTTTGATGTTAATTTAGACATTGATTTTTATGTTTTTGTACAAGTATTGTTGTTTGATATTTGAACATAGTGTGTGCATGCAATTTTGTTTGACTATGTGAACTCTTTATATTTTAATTTAAATATGTTAGTTCAACATGCTTTGAAAATGTTTGTGTAAAAAGAAATTAAATAGCATGTAGGTTTGTAAGTGACAGTTGATTTTAGGAGATGGAAATAAAGACAGTAAGTTCATTTTATAGATTATACAAGCTAAAAGTCAGTTAATCTGTTTATATGAAACTAGAAGAATTGTACATGTACTATACAGAAAATATGCATACCTGTAGTTTGTGTTCATGCATATGGATATGCATGGAGCTGGAAGTAGAAATCTTGGAGACTTGTACAGTATTTCTTGTAGAAGGTGCTTTCCAATGAAATGACACTTGTACTCAGAGAGATTAACAGTACATTTGCAGTGCTGATCTATGGTGATGCAGTTATATGTAGAGGTCTTGGATGTGATTGGTTAATGGTCATGTGACTTCTTAGCTACATCCAATGAGGGAATGGCACAGAGAGTGAAGTGGAAATGGTAGAAGGGCTGTCCATGTTACGATATGTCCGCGGACATGACGGTAGTCCGCGGACATCAGGTGTTACATCCGGGGATTTTGAGTTGGGGAGCCATGCAAATGAGAATGAGCAGAGGAAGGGATTGGTCAGGAAAGTGTAGTCGGTGTGTTGTGCCAGGAGAGAGTTTCTCAGATACTCTTTTTGCTGAGAGAAGAACAGATAGCTATGGCTGTGTGTTTCAGAAAACAGATTGTTTGGATTTTGGGAGACTCGTGGATACATTGGTTGAAGGTGCATGCAGAAAGCTGTGGATTAGCTGTAGATCTTGGATTCCCACATGTGGAAGTGCACTGGCATGGAGTACGTGGAATGAAGTGGTGGGACTTGCTACCTCTCTGTGCTACTTTGGAGACAGAGCAACATCCAGACATAATTATAATTCATTGTGGAGGGAACAGTTTAGACATGTGTCTGGAATTTCTTTGCAATTTGCAATGAAAGAAGGACTTGGGAAGGTCATGGACATGTTTCCAAATATTCAAGTAATTTTTTACGGATTACGCAGAGACAAATGTGGCTTCATTCTTCTTCATTTGGTCCACAAATGGAGAAAGCAAGGTGCAATGTCAATAAGGCTGTTTGTGCCTTTCTAAGGGATTTTGGCATGTCTTCTTTTCACAATGAAAATATTATGTTTCGTAGTACATACATTTTTCGCAGAGATGGAGTCCATCTTACTTATGCTGGCAATCAGATTTTTCTGAGAAATGTACAAAATGCATTGTGACCTTTTTTAGAATTACAGCATCCATTTTGTAGTAGGTGTTGAGTATTTCAAATTTTTCAAACACAAACACCACCAAAAGGCTCTTTTCAGAGCCACCACTTCCTCCCAGATAGGGCATTACACAGGGCCCTGCTTCATTTATTTTACTTCTATTTTTTAACTGTGAAAGGCGGCTCTGAAAAGAGCCTTATTTTTTTGATTTTTGTTGTTTTATATTTTTTTTGTTTTTTTTATACAAGACACACTAGGAGAGGAGGGGAAAGGAGGGTAAGGGGACACACCAACCACGGGGATAGGAAAGGGCGAGCTGAGAGAGGAAGATGTAGAGTGGGTTTTACTAGGGTAGTGAGCAGATCTTCTCGTGCTCTGAGACGATAGTCTCAAAAGCACTTCGAAGACTCTCCCCCCTGCAGAGTACTGCGTCTCAGTACATACACACAACTGTGACCCTCGAAAGGTAAGGGTCATCAGCATTGTGTATGGCCTGTGAGGCACCTTGAGGAATACGCTGTCCCAAAGGAGTGGTCCTTGTGGTGACAGTATCGGAAACAGAGGGTGAAGTAGAGGAAGTCAACCTGCTAAGCTCCTCGCAAGGTACAACCTTGCGAACGGCCACAGTGTGGAATGACTTTAGGTGTCGCTTCATGGTAGTGGTCCCAAAACTGTACGAACCAGGCCTCCCGCGACTGAGTACCACTCGTTGCAGGTGACTTGGTGCGCACGCGCCTTAGGACCATTACCACGAATGGTAAATAACCGCCACACCCAAGACTCACGCCAAGTGCTGGTTGTAGGGTGTTCATCTACCTCATCCTCGTCATCCTCTTCTTCCTCCTCTGCATCCTCACTCCTGTTCCCCTCTTCAGGCCCTTGGGGAGGTGGTGGTGGTGGAGGGGGTGGGGGTGGTGCTGAGGCAGATGCAGCACCAGGTGGCAGCAGTGGAGCCATGGATGCCATCAGGTTCGCAATGGAAATCTGCAGTTGGCAGCAAAATTTGCTGTGCTCTGTAGGATAGCCAGAAACACAATGAGAATGTGCACTAGGGCGTGGTCTTTTATAGGGGTGCTTGTACGCGGTTCGCGGACATGCGCGCTGTCCGCGGACAGGTCGAACACAAAAAAGGGTTAAAAAAGTTTCAAAAAGTAAGTAGAAACTCAGGATTAGTATATGGGACTTGTGCTATGGTGAGTTTTTATTGAAAAATATTGTGGATTACTTGAAAATGTACTTTTAAATTGTTCGGGGACACGAACAGTGTCCGCAATCAGAACACACGATCAGCGTGGGTGCAGTCACATGATAGCTTCGCGAACATGTCCGCGAAGGGAGCGGCTGTCCGCAGGACACCAAATGTACTGACAGTGTTTTGCGCATGGGCGTTGGTGTTCTACGGACACTGTTTGGGTCCTGAAGTAATTAAAACTGCGTCACACGTCAAACAGTTATGGACAGGCGTTTGTTCTTAGAACAGTTTCAAGTTGATTGCAAACAATACAGACAGACATAGCGTCCTCTGGACACCCCCATTTTGTTTATTTACGAACATTTCAGGACACCACCTGTGTTCTTAGAACAGTTTCAACTTGCATTCAAACATTACGGAGCGGTACTAAGGACACCCCTATTTCGTTTATTCACGAACATTATAGGACACATGATGTGTTCATAGAACAGTTTCAACCTGCCTACGAACAAAACGGACAGGCATAGCGTCTTCAGGACACCCCTGTTTCGTTTATTTATGAACATTTTCAAACTTGTAAAAAAAAAATATATATGTTAAATGGATATAAAATAATAAAAATAATTAAATGGTTTATATTGTAAAGTGTCTACCAATAGATTCTCTATCTTCTGACATTTCCTCACGTGGGAAATGCTCCTCTACCACTCCAGAGTACTAGACATTTCTGTGAGAAAAAAAACATAATAACATTTTTTTTGTATCTAATACAGAAGGTTTACAAATATATGAGTAAAATGCAGTACACTTACTAGCTTCTGGTAAGGTGTGTTCGGAGTGGTCTGTAGATCTGCTGCTGTTCTTGGTTGTGGAGTTTCTGTGAGGTAATCATGTTGGAAGCCTATCTTTCTTCTTTTGGTATATTCCATTTTAGAACATATTGGGCCTCATTACGACCCAGGCGGTAAGTTACCGCCTGGGCCGTGACTTTACCACCATGGCGTAAACTACGTTTACGCCATGGTGGTTGGCGGACTTACCGCCCCATTCCGAGGTTGGCAGGGCGGTAAGTCCCCAATCCCCATTTACCCTTCCCCATTCCCATTTTTGCCCCATAGGGCATAATGGGATTGGGGAAGGCGTTAATTACGGTGGCTTAATTAACTCCATGGTCCCTTAGCGCCATGGATTTTAACACCTGCTAAAAGCAGGTGTTAAGTCCGCCATGGCGCTAAGGGACCTCGTACTCAGGCGGTAAGGGTCGGCGCTGTTAACGCCGCCGTAAAACCCTTACCGCCTGAGTCGTAATGAGGCCCATTGTATTTAAATGAATGGTTAGTGTGTTATATATATGGGTTACAATTCTTATTTATTACTACATATAATATGTATGTGTGTTGGTTTGTGAATTTGTAAAATGTTCATATGTTATGATATAACAATTAAACATACCCCCCAGACTTTTTGGATAGTGGTGCTGTTGTCCGCATATGTCCGCGGACATTAGAAGAGTTCACGGACATCAAATTCAGTATAGTAGGTTCGGTTTGTTCTATGTTACATGTACATAAAGTCAGAGATATTATTGTTAAGTTGTGCTACTAATAACCTATGAAATTCAGTGAAAAAACTTTGTTAAAGGGATGTTATGGTTAAGTTGCGCTACTAAAAACCTATGAAATTCAGTGAAAAAACTTTGTTAAAGGGACGCTATGGTTAAGTTGCACTACTAAAAACCTATGAAATTCAATAAAAAAACTTTGTTAAAGCGACGTTGTGGTTCCAAGTAAAACCGAAAAACCATTTAAATTCGTCAGTTATGGTAAGCTAAGCAACCATAACTCGCGCCACCACCGTGCACTGCTAAGACTAACACCCACGACATCAAAGATGACATCACAAATGTCATTGATGACATCACTGATGATATCACATGTCTGGCTCCCTCTTTTTTCCTTTACTGACATATCTAGGCCACATGGTTTTCTTCAGTAACAGTCAGGAACTAAAAATTGTAAACATACTATATTTGTAGACTTATCCTTCAAGTAGGTTCTTACAGTAATTCCCTTAGCGTCCACTCACATCATATGAAACATATACATAGGGGAAGACACAAGCTTGAAAGACAGCAATCCTTTCTGTGCATGAAGATAATCAATAGAGTTATCAGCACTTTCTGATAGTTCTGTTGTTTTTTTATGGCTGTACTTTCCCTGTATATGCTCATATTTGTATACATTGTACTCACACTACTTTCCTTAGGGTCCAGTCACATAATGTGATACATATACATAGGGTAAATAGCAGCTTTGAAACAGAGCAATCATTTATTTGCATGAAAATAATCAGTTAGGTTATGAATAGTTTCTGCTACTACTGCTTTTTTGCTTACTTCACTTTCCCTGTATATACCCATATTTGTATGTGTTCTTGTCTCTTTGTGTTTTGTCTGTAGTAATGCAATTATGTAATACATGGGTTTTATTAGCTACTTATTACATATTTCACAGTACACCAAAACTCTAATAGGAAAACAATTATTTCATTATTCAACATATCAACATTATAAATATTATACCTTCATCATGTATGCTGCACACAATGCTATGTTTCTACATGAGTAACTTAGTATACTAGATAGAACCTCATGATAGAATGCTATTTATATCAATGCATTGTTTAATGCACTAATTAGCTTATGATATTTATTGCAATGATCCTTGACACTTTTTTCTCAACATTATAATAAGGATCCCTTGTACACACATTTCATGAAAAGTAAATACACATGTGATGTCATCAGTGATGTCATCAATGACATTTGTGATGTCATCTTTGATGTCGTGGGTGTTAGTCTTAGCAGTGCACGATGGTGGCGCGAGTTATGGTTGGTGAGCTTACCATAACTGGCGAATTTCAAGGGTTTTTCGGTTTTACTTGGAACCACAACGTCGCTTTAACAAAGTTGTTTTACTGAATTTCATAGGTTTTTAGTAGCGCAACTTAACCATAACGTCCCTTTAACAAAGTTTTTTCACTGAATATATATATATATATGTGTGTGTGTGCGGCCAATTGTGCAAAGGTCAATTCGGACCCTTCACTTTCGGTCAATTAGGTAATTCGAACAATTGTGTTCAAACAATTTGGGTAATACCGAAATTACAAAGGCTTAATTAAGGTAGGTAAAATACCCCAGCCAACACAGTACCTCAGCACAGAAGAAGAGTTGCAGCAGGAAGACTTCAGGATCTGCAGTCACAAACCTGGTAGATGGATTCATTTGTCAAGAAGATGGAAGACAGGACTTTGGAAGGACTTTTGCAGCAGGGATCATGGAAAAAGGCTCCAGGCAAGGGTTTCCTCATGGCTGGATGCGGCTCTGTGGATTCGATGCCTTTTCAGGAGCACAGAAGAAGACAGAATATCACCAGTTGGATTCTCATCATTTGCAAGGTCCAGCACTCTGGTGGGGAGATTTTTCAGACCTGAATGATAGCTCTGGAGATCCAGCAGGATCACCACAAAGTTTCAGCGAGATTCGGAATTCGGAAGACCATGCACCGCACGATGGGCCGAGGTCCAAGGGTATTGGGCTATTGCAGCCCCGCAAGATCACGGCATGGGATGGCTCAAAATTCAGGTCTTCCTACGTCTAGTGGGACTCACCAGGCTCTGGGTCGGGGTCATCGTTTTCGGAGTCCCCAGGTCGATTGGGAGAAAGGGCTACAGCTGGGTCCGGTTACATAGCGGGCTCTCCGGTCGCTGGAAATCATCTCAGCTGTGGTTTGTTCATCTTCCTCTTCGGTTTTGGTTTCAGTTGTCGACTACCTCTTCAGCTTCCAGGATTGGACTTTTTTGCAGGAACCCAGCCAATCAAATAGCCTTGCAACATTCAAACTTGGGGAGTTGGCAGTCCTTTCAGGACAGCCAGCCTTCCAGTTTGAACTGGATTCTTGCAGTCAGGCTGGAAGACAAAGGGCTGCAGAATGTTGGACTCCTTCCTCGCTTCCTGCCTTCACAGACACTCTGGAGGCCGAGCAGGGAATCCACAGGATTCCTGCTGAAGATAAAAATCACACAAAGGAATTTCCCACCCTGGATGTCAGGAGAAGGAAAAAGAAAGGACAAGGAATGCTAAAATGGCAAAAAAAGATGAAAAGGGCCATTTTGGTAAAATGAGAACCATGGGTGACTTTACCGGGGTTGTGGAAGCAGCCCACGGTAAAGGTGCACCGAATTAATAAAAAGGTTCACTGCCACCAGCTATTAAAGGTAAGTGAGAAAGGGGATACTCAGCATCTCTCCAGCACTCCACATACGGTGGGGGGTGCTGGTCTCACCTAAGAAAATGTAAAAGGGATCCAAAGATACTTTCTTCCCTTGGGAACTATAGTTCTCACAAGGTTAGCCAGAGCAAGTTAAAGGGGATCCCTTAGGGCAACCCAGCAACAATAGGCACTTAATGCCAAAAAGTTGTGAAAGAGGTTAAAATTTAAAAGGCACTAAGGAGAGTCTTACAAATTACACCCATAAAAAAAGTTAAAGACTCACTGAGTGTGGAAAAAGATTCCAAATCACTGAGGTATAGGGAAAAATAATCTACCAGTCCTGCAAAAGGTTCTGGGGTTGACACGGGTCTGGAAGATTTATCATTAATATGAAAATCTTACCTAACATTGGGTTGAAGAGTGTTTTAGGGAGATATATCATTTGTATGCTTCATCCCCGCTCCTAGTGAGACCCCCAGCACTTATTTCTGGACTTCTGCACCTTTTTCTTTAAATTCTGAATGAGGGAGCCTTTTCCACTCATTCATTCTTGTGGGCTCTGTCTTTTGGAAATCTATTCTTTGTGTCCTTTCTGCACTTTGGAGTCTGTCTGCTCCATAGCTCTAAAAGGCATCTGTGTTTTACTTCTGCAGCACACGGCTCCTTATGGGCTGCGTTGCTCAGCACCCTTAGGGTCCTCCTTTAAGATTCCTCTTTCTATAGCCTCGAACAACTACAGTTCTTAAGGACAGAGATGCTTAGTGTCTCTTCCAAAACTCTATAGTCTGAGAGATTGGCACACACCACCTTCAGTGGAGTGCCAAAGGGATACCCATTATTCCCCTTCTCTATGCTCCTGTGATGTTTTAGTCACATAGACAATCTCCTAGTTATGGCTGGTGGCAGCAGACCTGTTCTATCAACAATTGTGTAGTTTTTGTACCGCAGGCCATGACCATAGCCTTGGTAGTACACAATAGGGTCACCCAAGTACCAACTTGGGGCCTCCCTTCTTTTTTCGCCATTACTAGCATGGTTGTGCTTTGTTGGCCGTTCTACCATTCTGGGAGTGGGTGGTCAGTGTGTGTGTTTTGCCTTTAGCGGAAACCCTTGGGTGTCCCCCTAGGCTCCAGAGTGTCTGGGCAGGAAGGAAGTGGGGTAGGAGTCTTCCACCCCCCTGTCCTTTGCCTGCCAGAGTGCCTGAATAGGACCAGCTCCCACAGGGCGTCTGATTGTCCTGATTGGACAGCCAAACACCCTTTTCTGTAAAATGCCAAGAGAGATTGCAGAGGAGTGTGTGCTGGAACTGTATAAAAGGTGAGGCTTCTGGAGTGAAAAGCAAGTCGACCACTGGAAGCTGAAGTAACCGAAGAAGAAGATGACCAGAGACACCTGCAGACACTTTACAACACCGTGAAGCGCCACTGCTGTCCTGACCCTGCTTTCTGTGCGACAGAGGAGCTCCAAAGAGGATGACTCTGTCCCTTTGGCTATTGGAAACAACCAGTCCCAAGATGAATTTTGAGTTGTGCCATCTCCCGAGGTCCAAGGAAATTCCGAGCTCCGCAACCCCAATACCAGGAAAACTGCTGCCCATTTCGAGTGCATCATTGTGGAGATGAAAATCCGTCCAAATCTTTGCTGAACCCGTAAGGACACTCCAAAGATCCGATGCAACTCGCCCAGACGCCCTCATCAGAGTGTGGGATTGCAGAAAGCAAAGAAGATTGACTAGGCGATCCGTGTCCTTTGTTGGTGCTGCAGAAAAGGCGTCAAAACCGCAGAGTGAACCAAGAAGTTGTTGATAGTCATGCCCCAGGTCTCCCTCCAGACTGCTACTGAGAGATCCTGCCCAATGTCCTGCCTTCAGTCATCAGACCAAGGAATCCAGAGGTCGGGTCCAAAGCTGCAATATCGCAGAGCATCCAGCACAAGCATTTTCTTCTAACCTAAGGTACTGTGGGGGCAAAGGTATTGCTTACCTGATTCCAAGAAGTCGCTAGTGTTTGAGTGCACCTAGAGGTATCCAGGGTCAACCCCTCTTGCCTCCGACTCAAGCCGCTGCTTGTGTCCCTTCATCGTGTCCTTGAAAGGTCTCTCTTGTTAGGTTTCTCAACACCCCGAGCCTAGTGCCACATCGATTCCCAAGTAGTATTTTTCCCTGTACAATGAGGTTTGCTCCCAATAAGACCCTGTTGCCTATGGCAGCTCCAGGGGGGTCAACAGTTCCTGGGTAGGGATACTGGCTGATTACAATCCTAGTGTTGGGGGCCCAACCAAAACACCCGGTCTTCCAAGATGTCCCTGAACATCTGTTCATCCCTAAGGACCAGTTTAACTGAATCAGACAAAGTTCCCCCTCGCTAGGTATTTTAATGACAAAAGAACAATTTCCTGCAGTGCAGAGCCAGTGGAGGGATTTATTTAGGAGAGCATCCCTCGGCTCTCGCTTGTCAGGGGGCAGTTTGGACACCCTGTGGAGAAATAATGTAGTGTTGCTTGGCCCCCCATGTGAATAACACTTGGGTGGGCACACCCTGGACCCTGGCTGCGAGCTCTTGTTACCCTCTCACTGGGGGCTATGGTTCTCTGTGGGCTTGGAACGCAGTCCAGCGACGTGGTGGGGCCAGTACACAAAATGTGTCCGCCAGGCAGCTCCCTGGCCACATTGCAGACTGGCGACTGCTCGGTCAGAGGCTGGCTCATTGGTGGGGGAACATTGGATTCACCAGGTACGATGTTCGGGAGTTGAGACTGGGATCAAGCACCTTGACAGATGGAAGAATACAAGCAAGCTCCCCCCTTCAGACCCTCCCTCCCCTGCCCTTCCCTGGGACTCAATCAGGACTATTAACAGTGTTTTGATAACTGCCAGTTCTGAGAGCACTAGCTCACAGGTGCAACCTCGGGCAGTGTGGGCCTCCTTGTGAGGTTGAGTGGCAGAGGACTGGCTTGCAGAGATTAAGGGTTTAGAGGCTTTGAGTCTGAAGAAAATGTTCCAGCTAGCTTCTGTTCCTGTTATAGTCCTGCAGATCCTGTTGTTCCTGGGCCTCAGTTGTGGGGACAAGAGAGAGAACGTCTGGGGACTCCTGCACTATGGTTTGAAGGTCGGCAGCAGCAATGGGCACACTTCAGATCAGCGGCACTTCGCGGTTAAAGCTACTCGCAAATAGCCCACTGCGGTTCCTGGACATCTTGTGGACTTTCCTTGCTTCTGGGTTCCAGCAGTCTGTTGAGGTGTCTCAGGCTTGGTTAGTCCTGCTTCCAGGGAGTCCGGAGGATCTTTTTGGAGCTCGGGTCCGGCTTTAAAATGATATACTAAATTCTGCTGTTCCTGTCCCCTGGCACTCAGTTCCAGCAACAGCAAAGAAGTACAGCCAGCAGGTTTAGGGCTTCCAGTCAAGTTCGTCTTGGGGTCGATTCGTCCCACCACCCAAGGGGAGAAGTCGTCCTTTCCGGCTTCTCTAGTCGATAAGAAATTCAGAGCTTTAGCACAGCAGCAGGGTGTAACGCTCACCTGGTTCCCACGGAGGGCGCGGCGTCGAAGGCGTAGAACTCTGAAGATGGACAGGAAGGGCCCCTCTATTCTGGCTTCCCTGGCTCGTTGGATACCCTCCTGTGCGTGAAAAGGGAGTATTACCAACTGTGGAACAATGCTCAAGCCTCCCACTCCCTTCCAACCCTCCACGATACCTCCTCCACGATTCCCGTGAAGCCTCACCTTAGGGTTTGGAAGGATGAGCTCTCCATCCTGCTTCTGATGCAGGGGCGCGTTGAAACCCAGTTACTTCACTGGATTGAGGATTGATGGGAGTTCAGGTAAGCTTGACTGTTCAGGTAAGGCGCTGTAAAAGTTCTGTTCAAAAGTTCAAGCTTAATAATAATGTTCGTTGTCTAATTGCAGCAAGCGCTAATGCTTATGTCTTTTTCCCCTTAGGGGCCGGGGTTCGGAGTGCCGGAGATATGGCGCCGACCCGAAGTGAAACAGTTCTGGATGAGCGCTCAGGTAATGTCTTTGCATTCGCTCATTCAATGTCTTTGTCTTTTTTCCCCATTGGGGCCGGGGTCCGGAGATGCCAGGAAGCGGCAGGACCCGAAATGCAGTGGGAATAATCCAACAGGTAAGACTTAAAAGGAAACTGAGCTTTCCTTATTCCTTTTCTCCCTCTCACCTTTGTTCTTGTCTTTTTTCCTCTAGGCGCCGGGGCGTAGCTGAATCCGGAAGATCGCTGCTGAAGATGGAAGCGCCTTGCAAAGGTGAGTAAAATGCCGCGCTGCAGCGATCGAAACGAAATGCCTTTAAAATGATGTCTTCCTTTTCAGGGCCGTTGGAGAAATGACTCCGGGATGCAGATTTAGCAGGAAAGGGCTTTTCTTCTCCTATTCTCTTCCTTTCTCCCCTTGCAGGTGTTCCAGGGTGCTGGCAGGCGTGGCTGAAGTCAGGATGCAGGAGCTGACACGGTGAGCGTCCAGCTGCTAGGTGCAGAACAACGCGAAGCATGTGTGGCTGTTCGGGTGGGGTTTAAATAGCCTTGGAAGAAGTTCCTGGTATGTATCCTTCCACCAATCAGGTATGTATCCTTCCCCGACCACACCCGGGTGGTGAAGTAGTCCTACAGGTTAAGTAGTCCCATTCAGGCCTCAAGAGGGCCTGGATGAAGCAGCAAGGTCTGCATCAGGTAAGTGTGCACCCAAGCACTTAAACACATATCCTCTTCTATGAGCCTGGCGCCTAAGGCGCCAGGACTGGGGTCCACTATGAGCCTGGCGCCTAAGGCGCCAGGACTGAGTCCAAAGGGCCCCGACTTGGGCCCGCTGAGACTTCCCTGGGGAAAATGATGTCTGCCTCTGGGGTTGCTGGGCCCGGCCTGGCTCCTTAGAGGTAGGCATCATGACACAGGGCTTCACCGGGCAAACCAACGGTCCAGGAGGGTGCAGCAAGCTTCTCTTCCAGTTTCTTCATCGGTTCCTTCATCCAGTTGTCGACTCTGCCTTCGTTGCAAAAGACCTCACCTTTTATGCAATTCTCTCCCATTCATTTGCAGCCTAGCTGTCACTCACACAGCGGGATGGCTGTCCTCCAAGAACAGCTAGCCAGCCAATCACCTTAGGGTGCATTCCTGTAACAAAGGAGACTAAGTACAGGGAGTTTTTGGGAACCTCCCTTGCTTCCTGCCCTGCCAGATACTCTGGAGCCAGAGGCAGGCTTATCCTGCCAAAAAAAAACAATCAAAGGGGTCAAACCTGGTTTGGCGCGCAAAGTAAATCTGCAGAAGAACCTTTCCAACAAGATATGGTGAAAAAAGAACACTGGGACTTTTCTGACAAAATGGGCACCCATGGGTGCAATACTGCAGCTGATGATTCAGCCTGTGGTTTAAATTCACAATGGTAGGAAAAATAAACCACTGCCACCAGCCATTAATTGTAGGAAGGTTAACATAAAAATGTTACACGAGAAGGTAGACAAAGGGGATACTAAGTAACCCCTCCAGCACTCCATGGAAGATAGTGTGTGCTGGGTCTACAAAAAAGAAAATGGAAAGTAAAGTCAATTTCACTTTACTACTCTTGGAAACAGTAGTTTATCCAAGAGAAGGTATTTAAACCCTGTAGAAATCCAAAGGACTTCTCTGTGACACTGCACTGAGGGTGCTGTGTGTCACAATACAAAAAAGATGATGCCTATGGAGTTTGTTAGACTCCACAACCAAAAGAGTCCAAATCAGACAAAAACATATGAGAGAGTGGGAAAAAGGTCTCACTCTCTCCAGGATAAAAATGAAAAGTCCTAAAGTCCAGCAAAAGAGCTGGGAGTCTCTAAGGTAGAAGGGAATTAACACAGAAATGAGAATTCTCCCTAACACTCGTCCCCCACAGACTAAGGGACAGGAGGATTTAATCCACTCCTGGATAAATCTCCTAATTCAGTCGGTCATACTTTCTGGAGAGATCATCAGCATTTTGGTGATTACACCCTGACCTGTGTTCTATGGTGAAATCAAACCCCTGGAGGCGAATTGACCATCTTAACAATTTAGGATTCTCCCCCTTCATCTGCATTAACCATCTCAAGGGTTGGTGGTCTGTTTGAATTACAAAAGTAGATTCTTACAAGTATGGTCTGAACTCAAAACACCCACGTTTAATAGTTGCCCACCTTATCTCACGGTCCTTCAGTTTCCCACTTTGACTGAAAACTGTACCTATTCCTGTGTTAGAAGCATCAGTCTGTACAATAAAGGAGTGTTTGTAGTCAGGAGCTCTCAAGACTGGAGCTTGACAAAGGGCTTTCTTAAGTCCTTCAAAGGCTTGAGTGCACTCCTCATTCCACCTGAATTTATTGGGGAATTTGGGTGAGGAGATCACATTCAAGGGAGAAGCTATGGTCCCATAGTTCTCAATGAAGTTACTACAGTACTCATTGAGACCTAGAAAGGCTCTCACTTGGGTTTGAGTAGTAGGGGTGGCCCAGTCTTGCACAACTTGTACTTTGCTAGGCGATGGTCTTATTTTACGTCCTCCTACCTCATGTCCTAGGTAGACCGCCTTGCTCTGACCAATTTGACATTTGCTAGTCTTTATGGTCAGACGAGCCTGCTCAAGAGCCTGGAAAACATATCCAAGGTGGTCAAGATGCTCTTCCCAAGTGGGGTTGAACACTGCAATGTCATCCAAGTATTCCATGATGAAGTTCTCCATCCCATTCAGAATTTGATTCACCATCCTCTGGAATGTAGCAGGTGCCTTTTGATTCAAAAAGGCATAACCTTAAACTGGTAGAGGCCTCCTGTGAGATCAAGCATCTTCCTTTATGTAGGTTCTTACATGGTCTGACATCCTGTAACCCCTGCTTTTGACAGGGAGACAGTCACCAGTGAAAATAGCATGCTGGGCCAAGGGAACAAGCCTGGTGTCAGTGAAAACAGTGAGGCAAACTGATTCAACAGAGCTTTGCACTCCTCCTGTTTGTTTCAGTTTCAAATCTGAAGAGATTCACTCCCTCATTCTTTCCATCTAAAGGTTGTCCCCTGAGGAGGTCAGGTAAAGCTTCACTCTCCTCCTCCTCTTGATCAGATGCTAAAAGCAAAGCTCTTAGTTCTGGTCTAGAGACATAAGCCTTTAGGTGGTTAGTGTGTTAGACCCTAGGGGCCTCCTTGGGATTGCCCAAGTTCTACTAAATAATTGACCTCTCCAAGTTTGCCCACAATCATGAAGGGGCCAATCAATTTGTCCTGTAAGGCCCTCTGCCTTGTAGGTACCATAACTAGAACAAGCTGGTCTAGAGTAAATTCCACCATGTTGGCCTTCTGGTCATGCCAATGTTTGACCAGATCCTGACCTGCTTTCAAGTTATCAGAAGCTTCTGTCATCATTTGTGCCATTCTCTTTCGAAGGCCTAACACATAGTCAGTGACTCTCACCGGCTTGAAGCGAAGGAGCCATCTCCAACCCTTCCTTGATTAGGGCCAACGGACCTCTAACCAGATGACCATAGAGCAGCTCAAAGGTGAAACCAATCCCTTCTTGAGGGACTTCTCTATAAGCAAAAGAAGGCATGGCAGTAAAAAGGTCCCACTTTCTTCTAAAGGATTCTTCTAAATCACCTATCATGCTGTTAAACCTCTCCACCAACCCATTGGTTTGGGGATGGTAGGCTGTTGAGAAGTTGTAGGTCACGCCACAGTTTTTCCACATGGTTTGCATGTAGTGGGACATCAAATTTGACCCCCTGTCAGAGATGACCTTCTCAGGAAAACCTACCCCGGGATGTTATAGGTACTTCTGTAACTTCCAGCTGAGAGCCATCTAAAGTTGCCTCTGGCCAATCTAGTTTGCTCCTGCTTCCTTTTACTGGGAGGTCTGGGGTGCTTCATACAACTCCAAGAGACTTCAAGGCATTCTCCAACAGAACTCTCCCAGGCACCTCATTTTGTAGACTGACAGGTCTTATAACAGTAATATTATTGAACTGGATGAGAGCTGGCAGTATTGGAAACATCTGGATTGGGTTTCCAGCAAGTTTAGTGGGACCTTTGGATGTTTTAGCAATATCCTCAGGTTTGAAAAAACTTTCATCAATCACTGTAATGCTTGCCCCAGTGTCCCTAATGGCAGGGGTCTCCTGACCATTCACAAGTACACTGTCCTTGTAATATTATTTTGTGTTATCTGGAATGGAGTTGTACACATCCACATTCTGCTGTTTTTTCGCCATTACTAGCATGGTTGTGCTTTGTTGGCCGTTCTACCATTCTGGGAGTGGGTGGTCAGTGTGTGTGTTTTGCCTTTAGCGGAAACCCTTGGGTGTCCCCCTAGGCTCCAGAGTGTCTGGGCAGGAAGGAAGTGGGGTAGGAGTCTTCCACCCCCCTGTCCTTTGCCTGCCAGAGTGCCTGAATAGGACCAGCTCCCACAGGGCGTCTGATTGTCCTGATTGGACAGCCAAACACCCTTTTCTGTAAAATGCCAAGAGAGATTGCAGAGGAGTGTGTGCTGGAACTGTATAAAAGGTGAGGCTTCTGGAGTGAAAAGCAAGTCGACCACTGGAAGCTGAAGTAACCGAAGAAGAAGATGACCAGAGACACCTGCAGACACTTTACAACACCGTGAAGCGGCCACTGCTGTCCTGACCCTGCTTTCTGTGCGACAGAGGAGCTCCAAAGAGGATGACTCTGTCCCTTTGGCTATTGGAAACAACCAGTCCCAAGATGAATTTTGAGTTGTGCCATCTCCCGAGGTCCAAGGAAATTCCGAGCTCCGCAACCCCAATACCAGGAAAACTGCTGCCCATTTCGAGTGCATCATTGTGGAGATGAAAAATCCGTCCAAATCTTTGCTGAACCCGTAAGGACACTCCAAAGATCCGATGCAACTCGCCCAGACGCCCTCATCAGAGTGTGGGATTGCAGAAAGCAAAGAAGATTGACTAGGCGATCCGTGTCCTTTGTTGGTGCTGCAGAAAAGGCGTCAAAACCGCAGAGTGAACCAAGAAGTTGTTGATAGTCATGCCCCAGGTCTCCCTCCAGACTGCTACTGAGAGATCCTGCCCAATGTCCTGCCTTCAGTCATCAGACCAAGGAATCCAGAGGTCGGGTCCAAAGCTGCAATATCGCAGAGCATCCAGCACAAGCATTTTCTTCTAACCTAAGGTACTGTGGGGGCAAAGGTATTGCTTACCTGATTCCAAGAAGTCGCTAGTGTTTGAGTGCACCTAGAGGTATCCAGGGTCAACCCCTCTTGCCTCCGACTCAAGCCGCTGCTTGTGTCCCTTCATCGTGTCCTTGAAAGGTCTCTCTTGTTAGGTTTCTTCAACACCCCGAGCTAGTGCCACATCGATTCCCAAGTAGTATTTTTCCCTGTACAATGAGGTTTGCTCCCAATAAGACCCTGTTGCCTATGGCAGCTCCAGGGGGTCAACAGTTCCTGGGTAGGGATACTGGCTGATTACAATCCTAGTGTTGGGGCCCAACCAAAACACCCGGTCTTCCAAGATGTCCCTGAACATCTGTTCATCCCTAAGGACCAGTTTAACTGAATCAGACAAAGTTCCCCCTCGCTAGGTATTTTAATGACAAAAGAACAATTTCCTGCAGTGCAGAGCCAGTGGAGGGATTTATTTAGGAGAGCATCCCTCGGCTCTCGCTTGTCAGGGGGCAGTTTGGACACCCTGTGGAGAAATAATGTAGTGTTGCTTGGCCCCCCATGTGAATAACACTTGGGTGGGCACACCCCTGGACCCTGGCTGCGAGCTCTTGTTACCCTCTCACTGGGGGCTATGGTTCTCTGTGGGCTTGGAACGCAGTCCAGCGACGTGGTGGGGCCAGTACACAAAATGTGTCCGCCAGGCAGCTCCCTGGCCACATTGCAGACTGGCGACTGCTCGGTCAGAGGCTGGCTCATTGGTGGGGGAACATTGGATTCACCAGGTACGATGTTCGGGAGTTGAGACTGGGGATCAAGCACCTTGACAGATGGAAGAATACAAGCAAGCTCCCCCCTTCAGACCCTCCCCTCCCCTGCCCTTCCCTGGGACTCAATCAGGACTATTAACAGTGTTTTGATAACTGCCAGTTCTGAGAGCACTAGCTCACAGGTGCAACCTCGGGCAGTGTGGGCCTCCTTGTGAGGTTGAGTGGCAGAGGACTGGCTTGCAGAGATTAAGGGTTTAGAGGCTTTGAGTCTGAAGAAAATGTTCCAGCTAGCTTCTGTTCCTGTAATAGTCCTGCAGATCCTGTTGTTCCTGGGCCTCAGTTGTGGGGACAAGAGAGAGAACGTCTGGGGACTCCTGCACTATGGTTTGAAGGTCGGCAGCAGCAATGGGCACACTTCAGATCAGCGGCACTTCGCGGTTAAAGCTACTCGCAAATAGCCCACTGCGGTTCCTGGACATCTTGTGGACTTTCCTTGCTTCTGGGTTCCAGCAGTCTGTTGAGGTGTCTCAGGCTTGGTTAGTCCTGCTTCCAGGGAGTCCGGAGGATCTTTTTGGAGCTCGGGTCCGGCTTTAAAATGATATACTAAATTCTGCTGTTCCTGTCCCCTGGCACTCAGTTCCAGCAACAGCAAAGAAGTACAGCCAGCAGGTTTAGGGCTTCCAGTCAAGTTCGTCTTGGGGTCGATTCGTCCCACCAACCCAAGGGGAGAAGTCGTCCTTTCCGGGCTTCTCTAGTCGATAAGAAATTCAGAGCTTTAGCACAGCAGCAGGGTGTAACGCTCACCTGGTTCCCACGGAGGCGCGGCGTCGAAGGCGTAGAACTCTGAAGATGGACAGGAAGGGCCCCTCTATTCTGGCTTCCCTGGCTCGTTGGATACCCTCCTGTGCGTGAAAAGGGAGTATTACCAACTGTGGAACAATGCTCAAGCCTCCCACTCCCTTCCAACCCTCCACGATACCTCCTCCACGATTCCCCGTGAAGCCTCACCTTAGGGTTTGGAAGGATGAGCTCTCCATCCTGCTTCTGATGCAGGGGCGCGTTGAAACCCAGTTACTTCACTGGATTGAGGATTGATGGGAGTTCAGGTAAGCTTGACTGTTCAGGTAAGGCGCTGTAAAAGTTCTGTTCAAAAGTTCAAGCTTAATAATAATGTTCGTTGTCTAATTGCAGCAAGCGCTAATGCTTATGTCTTTTTCCCTTAGGGCGGGGTTCGGAGTGCCGGAGATATGGCGCCGACCCGAAGTGAAACAGTTCTGGATGAGCGCTCAGGTAATGTCTTTGCATTCGCTCATTCAATGTCTTTGTCTTTTTCCCCATTGGGGCCGGGGTCCGGAGATGCCAGGAAGCGGCAGGACCCGAAATGCAGTGGGAATAATCCAACAGGTAAGACTTAAAAGGAAACTGAGCTTTCCTTATTCCTTTTCTCCCTCTCACCTTTGTTCTTGTCTTTTTTCCTCTAGGCGCCGGGGCGTAGCTGAATCCGGAAGATCGCTGCTGAAGATGGAAGCGCCTTGCAAAGGTGAGTAAAATGCCGCGCTGCAGCGATCGAAACGAAATGCCTTTAAAATGATGTCTTCCTTTTCAGGGCCGTTGGAGAAATGACTCCGGGATGCAGATTTAGCAGGAAAGGCTTTTCTTCTCCTATTCTCTTCCTTTCTCCCCTTGCAGGTGTTCCAGGGTGCTGGCAGGCGTGGCTGAAGTCAGGATGCAGGAGCTGACACGGTGAGCGTCCAGCTGCTAGGTGCAGAACAACGCGAAGCATGTGTGGCTGTTCGGGTGGGGTTTAAATAGCCTTGGAAGAAGTTCCTGGTATGTATCCTTCCACCAATCAGGTATGTATCCTTCCCCGACCACACCCGGGTGGTGAAGTAGTCCTACAGGTTAAGTAGTCCCATTCAGGCCTCAAGAGGGCCTGGATGAAGCAGCAAGGTCTGCATCAGGTAAGTGTGCACCCAAGCACTTAAACACATATCCTCTTCTATGAGCCTGGCGCCTAAGGCGCCAGGACTGGGGTCCACTATGAGCCTGGCGCCTAAGGCGCCAGGACTGAGTCCAAAGGGCCCCGACTTGGGCCCGCTGAGACTTCCCTGGGGAAAATGATGTCTGCCTCTGGGTTGCTGGGCCCGGCCTGGCTCCTTAGAGGTAGGCATCATGACACAGGGCTTCACCGGGCAAACCAACGGTCCAGGAGGGTGCAGCAAGCTTCTCTTCCAGTTTCTTCATCGGTTCCTTCATCCAGTTGTCGACTCTGCCTTCGTTGCAAAAGACCTCACCTTTTATGCAATTCTCTCCCATTCATTTGCAGCCTAGCTGTCACTCACACAGCGGGATGGCTGTCCTCCAAGAACAGCTAGCCAGCCAATCACCTTAGGGTGCATTCCTGTAACAAAGGAGACTAAGTACAGGGAGTTTTGGGAACCTCCCTTGCTTCCTGCCCTGCCAGATACTCTGGAGCCAGAGGCAGGCTTATCCTGCCAAAAAAAACAATCAAAGGGGTCAAACCTGGTTTGGCGCGCAAAGTAAATCTGCAGAAGAACCTTTCCAACAAGATATGGTGAAAAAAGAACACTGGGACTTTTCTGACAAAATGGGCACCCATGGGTGCAATACTGCAGCTGATGATTCAGCCTGTGGTTTAAATTCACAATGGTAGGAAAAATAAACCACTGCCACCAGCCATTAATTGTAGGAAGGTTAACATAAAAATGTTACACGAGAAGGTAGACAAAGGGGATACTAAGTAACCCCTCCAGCACTCCATGGAAGATAGTGTGTGCTGGGTCTACAAAAAAGAAAATGGAAAGTAAAGTCAATTTCACTTTACTACTCTTGGAAACAGTAGTTTATCCAAGAGAAGGTATTTAAACCCTGTAGAAATCCAAAGGACTTCTCTGTGACACTGCACTGAGGGTGCTGTGTGTCACAATACAAAAAAGATGATGCCTATGGAGTTTGTTAGACTCCACAACCAAAAGAGTCCAAATCAGACAAAAACATATGAGAGAGTGGGAAAAAGGTCTCACTCTCTCCAGGATAAAAATGAAAAGTCCTAAAGTCCAGCAAAAGAGCTGGGAGTCTCTAAGGTAGAAGGGAATTAACACAGAAATGAGAATTCTCCCTAACACTCGTCCCCACAGACTAAGGGACAGGAGGATTTAATCCACTCCTGGATAAATCTCCTAATTCAGTCGGTCATACTTTCTGGAGAGATCATCAGCATTTTGGTGATTACACCCTGACCTGTGTTCTATGGTGAAATCAAACCCCTGGAGGCGAATTGACCATCTTAACAATTTAGGATTCTCCCCCTTCATCTGCATTAACCATCTCAAGGGTTGGTGGTCTGTTTGAATTACAAAAGTAGATTCTTACAAGTATGGTCTGAACTCAAAACACCCACGTTTAATAGTTGCCCACCTTATCTCACGGTCCTTCAGTTTCCCACTTTGACTGAAAACTGTACCTATTCCTGTGTTAGAAGCATCAGTCTGTACAATAAAGGAGTGTTTGTAGTCAGGAGCTCTCAAGACTGGAGCTTGACAAAGGGCTTTCTTAAGTCCTTCAAAGGCTTGAGTGCACTCCTCATTCCACCTGAATTTATTGGGGAATTTGGGTGAGGAGATCACATTCAAGGGAGAAGCTATGGTCCCATAGTTCTCAATGAAGTTACTACAGTACTCATTGAGACCTAGAAAGGCTCTCACTTGGGTTTGAGTAGTAGGGGTGGCCCAGTCTTGCACAACTTGTACTTTGCTAGGCGATGGTCTTATTTTACGTCCTCCTACCTCATGTCCTAGGTAGACCGCCTTGCTCTGACCAATTTGACATTTGCTAGTCTTTATGGTCAGACGAGCCTGCTCAAGAGCCTAGAAAACATATCCAAGGTGGTCAAGATGCTCTTCCCAAGTGGGGTTGAACACTGCAATGTCATCCAAGTATTCCATGATGAAGTTCTCCATCCCATTCAGAATTTGATTCACCATCCTCTGGAATGTAGCAGGTGCCTTTTGATTCAAAAAGGCATAACCTTAAACTGGTAGAGGCCTCCTGTGAGATCAAGCATCTTCCTTTATGTAGGTTCTTACATGGTCTGACATCCTGTAACCCCTGCTTTTGACAGGGAGACAGTCACCAGTGAAAATAGCATGCTGGGCCCAAGGGAACAAGCCTGGTGTCAGTGAAAACAGTGAGGCAAACTGATTCAACAGAGCTTTGCACTCCTCCTGTTGTTTCAGTTTCAAATCTGAAGAGATTCACTCCCTCATTCTTTCCATCTAAAGGTTGTCCCCTGAGGAGGTCAGGTAAAGCTTCACTCTCCTCCTCCTCTTGATCAGATGCTAAAAGCAAAGCTCTTAGTTCTGGTCTAGAGACATAAGCCTTTAGGTGGTTAGTGTGTTAGACCCTAGGGGCCTCCTTGGGATTGCCCAAGTCTACTAAATAATTGACCTCTCCAAGTTTGCCCACAATCATGAAGGGGCCAATCAATTTGTCCTGTAAGGCCCTCTGCCTTGTAGGTACCATAACTAGAACAAGCTGGTCTAGAGTAAATTCCACCATGTTGGCCTTCTGGTCATGCCAATGTTTGACCAGATCCTGACCTGCTTTCAAGTTATCAGAAGCTTCTGTCATCATTTGTGCCATTCTCTTTCGAAGGCCTAACACATAGTCAGTGACTCTCACCGGCTTGAGCGAAGGAGCCATCTCCAACCCTTCCTTGATTAGGGCCAACGGACCTCTAACCAGATGACCATAGAGCAGCTCAAAGGCTGAAACCAATCCCTTCTTGAGGGACTTCTCTATAAGCAAAGAGAAGGCATGGCAGTAAAAGGTCCCACTTTCTTCTAAAGGATTCTTCTAAATCACCTATCATGCTGTTAAACCTCTCCACCAACCCATTGGTTTGGGGATGGTAGGCTGTTGAGAAGTTGTAGGTCACGCCACAGTTTTTCCACATGGTTTGCATGTAGTGGGACATCAAATTTGACCCCCTGTCAGAGATGACCTTCTCAGGAAAACCTACCCCGGGATGTTATAGGTACTTCTGTAACTTCCAGCTGAGAGCCATCTAAAGTTGCCTCTGGCCAATCTAGTTTGCTCCTGCTTCCTTTTACTGGGAGGTCTGGGGTGCTTCATACAACTCCAAGAGACTTCAAGGCATTCTCCAACAGAACTCTCCCAGGCACCTCATTTTGTAGACTGACAGGTCTTATAACAGTAATATTATTGAACTGGATGAGAGCTGGCAGTATTGGAAACATCTGGATTGGGTTTCCAGCAAGTTTAGTGGGACCTTTGGATGTTTTAGCAACATCCTCAGGTTTGAAAAAACTTTCATCAATCACTGTAATGCTTGCCCCAGTGTCCCTAATGGCAGGGGTCTCCTGACCATTCACAAGTACACTGTCCTTGTAATATTATTTTGTGTTATCTGGAATGGAGTTGTACACATCCACATTCTGCTGTTCCCACAGACCCAGGGACACTAAAGAAACACTGGCTGAGACTCCAATGTGGTCTTCAGCCAATAGTTGAAAGTTACCAATTGCCATATGAACTTCTCCCGCAGGGATGAAGGCTACGGAGGTAATGTGGACCCCTGAAGGTTTACCCTTACATCTGGGATTCCCTTTCACATGGTCAGGTGACCAACAAGCATAACATTTACCAAATGTTCTTTGGAACGGGGGTGTCTGCTGATCTCCCTCTGGTATAGCACCGAGGTTTCACCAGACTGACCTGGTTTCCCATGGTGCTTACTCTTCTTATGTTCGTAGCCCTCTTTTGGATGGTTGGAATTAGAATTCTCTTTTCCCTCTTTCTTGTGTTGCGTCCCCTCATCCTTCTTGTGAGTGTCCCCAGAGTCCTTGTGAGTGGCCCTGTTGGCACCCACAAGTCAGCAGCCTTTGCTAACTTTTTGGGATCAATCTCATTTGAGTCAGCTAAGTGCTTTCTCAGCTCAGGAGAGCAGGCATCAAAAATAGATTCTAACAAAAACAGACTCCACCAGTGCCCATCAGAAACCCAAGACCACTCATCTCCTGAACCCCACTGCCGACCCGCCAGCACTGCCCATGCCCGCTCCCCCCACTACCACACCCTACCCTGCAATCACCCACCCCCCGCCTTGCCATCCTACCCCTGCCACCTCCCCCCCCCCTCTGACCCGCCTACCCTCTCTCACACCAATCGCAGCAAAGAAAGCGTGCGGACCGGACAAGTGTGCGGACTGGACAAGGGTGTGAACTAGACGATGATAATGACTGGACGAATGTGTGGAGCGGACGAGTATGAGGAACGGACGAATATGTGCAACGGACGATACTTAATATGCTTTGGAATGAAGGAAACACTTGAAAACATACATCATACGACACCCCATGCTTACTCTCCCCCTTACACCACCACTCATCTAGAACACAGAGATACTATGACACCATTCGGTATAACTGTTCTCATATCTACATTCTCCCGCTTACTCCACATCACTCTAAGTAATCATTGCTGGTTTCACACCCCCCAGCCAGGCGTTCTCCTCAGGCCTAACGCAGCCACACTCGTTCTGGGTAAAACCGACCAGAGCGAACACATATTCCTGACCGCTCAACCACCACACCTACAGCTAAGAAGCAGCTACCACTCGATTTCCGCACCAGCTGCACATATACCTGGTGCGCACACGCACTTTTGGACTCCCTCTACTCTCTCTACTGACCTGAACTTCGGTTCCCAAGGGAGTTCAACCTACCAGCGCCTTCAGACCATACCAATGGTATATAAGGCGCTATATAAATGCAAAATAACATAACATAACATAACATAACTTCTCATTCCTTCAAAGGAGTTCATTTTGTAACCCTTAACCCAACCATCTAAGTTCTTCAAACAGTCACACACCGAGTTAGCCCAAGGGTACCATCAGTCTTTTTGAGGGTCCTAAACCTCGTAAGGGTTGGGAGGAGTCTTCCCAAATCTGGCTATTAAGGCCATCTTTATATTTTCATACTCTTGTTTCTCAGACTCTCTCAAGTCCCTTACAGCATCACTTGCATCATGGGTGAGCCTAGACAAAAGCCAGGGAATTAACTAATTCTCTTTGAGACCATGAAAACCATGAGTATACGCAAAAGAATCCAAGTAATCCAAAATATCAAGTTTCACATCATACATTCCTAGGCCCCTTTGGGCTGGAAGACCTAGAGGACCTTGGGAGGGATGTAGATTCAATAGACAATATATTCATATTCAGTGCATGCTGCATTTCCATTTCCCTGATTCTGATGTCTTGATGTTTGGCTTCTCTTTGAGCATCTAATTTCTTGGCTTCTAATCCAGTTCTCTCCATCTCAAAAGAAACACACTCTGGGCTCAATGTTAGACCTGGTGGGGTCCCAGTGGACACAGGTTGAGGCAAAAGGGCAGGCTGTGGCAAAGAGGGGTTTCTAACCTGAGACTCCTCTACCTCCTCTTCCTCTTCTTGTACAAAAGAGTTAGACTCTGTACTATCCTCCTCATCATCATTTTCCACTTTTCCTGGGTTAGTAGGTGTTGCACACCTACTACCCAAACTTTAGTGATTCAACAACCTTGTAATCAACTAATTTTTCTTTCCTTTTACAGTAAGATTCCTGACTTTACACATTTCTTTCAGCTGATCTACTATAAGAATGATCAGGGCTTCCTGACTGAAGTTATCCATATTTGGCATGTTACAATTGCTTTTTACTTTCTGATGGAGCTTAGCCTTGTGGGGCCTAGTTGAACACAAGCAAAGCACAATACTCAATGTAAAAACTCTACACAATATCCTCACCGCATGTCACCAGTGTTAGGCGAGGTGGTATGTAGTAACTCTGTGGGAGACTACACCAGCCTTATCCTCCTGGCAATAGGCAACCCAACTTTTGGTATAGGTTGTACTACACAAGTTGGTAGAGTGACTGAGCAGCCAGACTTATCTCAAGAGGGTTCAATGAGAGCTGTAGGGTTGTATCATAGATATTCACAGTGACAAGTATTCAAATAACACTTATACTCAAGGTTTCTTGATTAAAATAATTATTTAGTAATTTAACAGTCCATTTTAAAATAAGGCTTCTTTAGAAAGGGCAATATGCAACAATGAATTACACTTCAAAAATACACTCCTTCAGTTTCAGTTAAGTAAGTATATCCCCTTTGTTTGGGATGTCACACGCACACTTCCTACACCTGAGGTGACTTCATTTGCTAGGACCATGTGGATATTGATAGATCACTTTTTACACTTAATACAATACTGAGGTTGTGGAAAAAGGAATAGGTTAGGGAAGGAAACAAAGGTTAACAAGTTTCTCAACAGGTAAGCACTTTTCAATCCCCCAGTGAAATATAGGTTAACCCTTTCCCAGCTATACAAGTGAAGTATGTATGACTTTTTGGAGGGACAGATCAACACAAAGTCAGAGGGTAAGAAGTGTTGCGCTCACCTGATATCCACGGGGACGCCACCCAGCCCTGGTTGGATGATTTGCATTCTCGAACCCTCTCCCGGTCCCTTGGTAATGCCTCTGGTTAAAGATGGGTCTGCAATATAGGAGAGCTGGATTCAATACCAGATTGTCTTTATGTTTTCCCACTTCCCTTGGCCTCAACTCCTTCCTCCCCCTTGGGCCTTCTCCTCACCTTAATATTGTAAAAGGTGGATTCTCCGTCATGCTCCTCGTGGCAGAGGCGCGTAGATGTGGGGGCGAGCAGCGACCAAGTTCCTTCACTGGTGCAAGCCCCCCTTTGGGAATGCAGGCCTGCTGCGACTGCGTAGGTTTGCTGCTTTACTGTCTTTATATGCAGTTATGTTCCTCATAGTTCGAATAATATTTGTCTTGCTTCTTTCCTTTTAGGTATGGAAAGGTATTTTAGTGTTGTCATGCAGTTTGAAGATGAGCAGGGGCCGGTAGGCCAAAGCGCGGTGTGCGCAATGCTGTCCGGTGAGTAATACGTGATCCGCGGCGCTGTTTCGCCTTTTATGTTGCTAACCTGTGTCTTTTCTCTCCTTGCAGGTTGCGATGTTCCTCGCCGAGCGCCGTAATGTTCCAGCAATGATACTGACCAGGAGATGACTACCCAGGTAAGAATTGTGTGGCTTTCTTCATCCGGGAGGAAACGTGAGTAAACGCTTACTAATGCTGTCTTTCTTTCTCCTCTTTCCAGGTTATGGTATTCCAGGATGCATGCGGCGCCGGATGATGGAGTTTGTACCTTCAGGTGAGTGGAACTGAAGTCAGCGATGGATTGAAGACAGGATACTGTTCCAGGTAAGTTTTGTAGTGTTCTTTCTCTCTCTGTAGGTCCTTGGTTTCAGGTAAGCTGGCATCAAAGAACTGGACACGGTGAGCATTACGCTGCCCACAGCAGAATAACGCAAAGCATGTTCTGCTGTTTGGGTGTGGTTTAAATAGTCTCAGCTAAAGTAGTTTCAGGCCTGCCACACCCAAAGTAGTCCAGGTAAAGTAGTTCCAGGCCTGCCACACCCAAAAAACTAGACCGCATAGCTCAGTTCCTTGTAACTGAGCTATGTATGTGCCTCCATGTTGGCTGTACCCCCCCAAGTCAAATAGTCCCAAGTAAATAGTCCCATTCTAATGTTGGTCTTCATGATGGTTATGAGCCTGGCGCCAAAGGCGCCAGGACTGACTCCAAGAGAGTCTTGGATGAGGTTTTAAGGCCTTTGACCTGGCCCTAACTGGAAGGCTGACTTGCCAGCGAGGGCCAGGGGCAAGGGTCATGACAGAAGAGTCTTCAGGGAGCCAGGACAGCCAATGCCAATTGAGCAAAGTCTAGAGGAGCTGAGGAACTTATTGAAGATAGCACAAAAGGCTTTCACAATGTTAAAGAGAGTGTTGTTGTAAAAATAAATTTCTGTTCGGCCACAAGCTGGGAGGCTTGTGAAGGGCAAATATGCAAGCAGCTCTGCAAAGGCAGCAAATGCAAGTCTCCAGCGAGAGCAAGCAAGCTACACACAACAATAGGTAAGTACCTTAGTTACACAGTACCTTGAGTCTGAAGAAAAGGTTCCAGCTGCCTTCTGTTCCTGTTGTTACTGGGCCTCAGTTGTAGGGACAAGAGTGAGGACGTCTGGGGATTCCTGCACTACGGTTTGAAAGTCGGTGGCAGCAATGAGCACACTTCAGATCAGCTGCACTTTGCGGTTATAGCTACTCGCAAATAGCACCACTACGGTTCTTGGACACCTTGTGGACTTTCCTTGCTTCTGGGGTCCTGCACTCTGTTAAACTGGCTCAGGCTTGGTTAGTACTGCTTCGAGGGAACCCAAAGTATCTTCCTGGAGCTCGGGTCCGGCTTAAAAATGATGCACTCGATTCTGGTGTTCCTGTCCCCTGGCACTCGGATCCAGCAGCAGCAAAGAAGTACAGTCTGCAGGGAGAGCGGTTCCAGTCAAGTTCGTCTTGGGGTCGATTGGTCCCACGAACCCAAAGGGCGAAGTCGTCCTTTCCAGGCTTCTCTAGTCAATTAGAAATTCGGCTTCAGCACTGCAGCAGGGCTTCACCGGGCAAACCAATGGTCCAGGAGGGTGCAGCAAGCTTCTCTTTCAGTTTCTTCTTCGGTTCCTTCATCCAGTGGTCGACTCTGCCTTCCTTGCAAAAGACCTTGCCTTTTATGCAATTTTGTCCCATTCATTTGCAGCCTAGCTGTCACTCACACAGCAGCGTGGCTGTCCTCCAAGGGAAAGCCAGCCAGCCAATCACCTTTGGGTGCATTCCAGTAATGAAGAAGATTAAGCACAGGGAGTTTCGGGAACCTCCTTTGCTTCCTGCCCTGCCAGACACGCTAGAGGCAGAGGCGGGCTTCACCAGTGAATCCCACCAAAGACAAAATGAACAAAGGGGCCAAACCTAGTTTGGCACGCAGAGTAAATCTCAAGAAGCACCTTTCCAACAAGAAATGGCGAAAAAAGAAGACTATTTTGACAAAACGGACACCCATGGGTGCAATACTGCAGCTGTGGATTCAGCCTACCGTAAAAACGCACAATGGTAGGAAAAATAAACCACTGCCACCAGCCATTAATTGGAGGAAGGGTAACATAAAAATGTTACATGAGAAGGTAGACAAAGGGAATATTAAGCAACCCCTCCTGCACTCATTGGAAGATAGTGTGTGCTGGGTTTGCAAAAGAGAAAAAGATTTCACTTTACTACTCTTGGAAACAGTAGTTTATCCAAGAGAAGGTATTTAAACCTTGGGGAAATCCAAAGGACTTCTCTGTGACACTGCACTGAGGGTGCTGTGTTTCACAATACAAAAAGATGATGCCTATGGAGTTTGTCAGACTCCACAACCGAAAGAAACACAGAGTCCAAATCAGATAAAAACACATGAGAGAGTGGGAACAAGGTCTCACGCCAGGATAAAATTGAAAAGTCCTAAAGTCCAGCAAAAGAGCTGGGGGTCTCTAAGGTAGAAGGGAATTACCACAGAAATGAGAATTCTCCCTAACAAGGACTTTAGGAAAACTCTCCTAACGCCAAACGATGAGACGCGATGAACAGCATTCGCATTCTGCCTTAGTAGACGCGACTTGTGCTGTCGCCGACAATCAGAGGAGGGTTAGACTGCTCGTTCCGCTTCCGCATAGAATGCCCGGACGCCATCTTGGAAGAAAAACCCTGGCGCGATCCTCCATGAGGACCAAAACAACCAGGTCCTGAAGGGCATGACACCTCCATATCTTTCCTCCCTCATTTCCTGGTGTACCAAACATCACGCCCTCTCTTTTCCCAATCACTTTTTCTTATTTCAGTTTCTCGCCCTCCGTGTGCCAAATCACGCTTTGCTCCTTTTCCTTATTAGCCCCTAAACTATGTAAATCTCTCCCTCTATTTGTTCTCTTGATTAATTTCCCTTATTTTGTTCTCAATTGAAATTCCCATTTCTTTCTTCTACTTAAAAAATGTAATTTCTTTTCCCAAGATTTGTACCATTGACTAACGTTTGCCTGTAGTCTTTTATCATTGTTATGTGGTTTGGCGCTATATAAACACGAATAAATCAAATCAAATTAAATCAAATTAAAGCTTTTTAGCATAACATACGCATGATGTCTGAAGCCTCCACAAATTAATGTTGTGTGTTAGTGGACATCATTATCTTAATTCATTCAAAGAATAAGATAAAGCTGTTCATTTACATAACACATAACACATTCATGTTAAGCTAGAAAGCAGCCAATGTGTATAAGTCTTCAACAGCATGTAATTCCTGTAAAACTGTCTGTACAAACAGAGATTTAACATAGTAAATACGTTGGCAGATTCAAAATGCATGCATGAGGTTTGTGTGTCTGGTATACGTGATAAATCAGAGGTGATCATCCCAAGGAACCTGGCCTGAAACCCTTCTCATGTGGCCAGGGAAAGGCAGACGCTACCTGATCCTGACCCTGGGGGTGGTGTTCTGCGGGAGGGCAACATTTGAGAGGACTTGGGCCAGGAAGAATGGGAGTATCCTTGAAATAATTTCCCTAATGATCCCACTGTATTAAAGCTTTTTGTCAAATTGAAGATTTCCCTGTTAATACAACTAAGACCATGATGGTCTTTAAGGCCCATAATGCTCTCAGTACTGAGACAAGGAAGAGGGGCACAGATTCACTAGACCATAGTGAGCGGTCTAGTTGTTCTAATGACCCACATCTGAGCGGGACCTTTAAATATTTAAGGGCCTGTCAGGTGCAGGTCCATAGAAAGCCATGGTAGCAGGAGCAGCAGGAGTTTCAGAATCAGCAGGTGAAACCAGAAGTCAGTGCTGCCACTTTGCAGATAGTGGGACGCAAAACAGAGAGTTTGCTGGAGCCCTGGAGATGCAGAGGACGTGCAGCGGGAAATGGTGATGGGACCAGCTGTCCTGCAAAAGAGACTAGCTCTCCATGTCCGACTACGCACTCCGGTGTAAGGACTTCACCGGAGCATGTGTGCAACTGTATGAGCTCCAGCGAGAGACAGCATGTGCAGCAAGTGGCTTATGGTGGCTGTCCCCCGTGAGTGGATACCCGACGAGCAGCAAAGCATCAAAAGGGGTTCGGAGGCGACGCCACGAGAAACTGGTAGGTTACCCTGAACTAGATAACCTTGGGGCGCTCCACCATGTACTGCTTCATAAGCAACTCAATTTTGAATATCGAGCATTTAAAAGGAAGCAGATTGAATGTAATTACCCAAGAGAGAGAGGGCGAAGTATATTGTAACCCACATTTATCAAACCAAGAGGTGGCAATTGTTAAAACAAGGTGAATGTGACTAGCCTGAAAAGAGAGGCCCAATAAGGGAACGTTGCATTGCCCAAGCCAAAGAAGGGCAATATTTAAACAAGGGACATTATTACCTGCATTGCCAAGAGATATCAAGGCAGACTGAATGTAGCAGTCACAGGAATTTTGAATCACATTGTCAACAGCCAATAGGTTGTGTGGAAAAAATAAGAAACAACAGGAGAGAGCCTGTAGAAAAGGATCAAGGGGGAGAGAATAACAACCTGCATTGCCAATGGCAATTAATGCATGTAAGAATCATTGTCCTTCTGTGCAACATGTGTATTAAAGAAGTTATAAGCCAATGATGTTACAAGTCCAGAGACGTATCCCAGAAGCTGTTGTTGGTTTAATTTCCCCATTGAGGAGTCAAGTGTGGAAAGTTTGGAACACACTTTACCACGGAGTAAGAGTAGTAATAGTGGTAGAAGTTTTATCCTGGCAGGTAAGTGGACCAGGAAGAAGAGAAGTTTATTTACTTTAAATGTGGTAGAAGGTTATAACGGATTGTGGTGGAAAGGAATTGGCATTTCCACTTCTGACTTTGATGAACTGATGTGTGAGCATCCACACTGAAGTAGAACTTTTGAATGGTCTGTTCTGATCAACGTGTTATATGTGAAGAGACATAATATGATGAAAAGTGATTGGTCTCCTGAGAAAATAAACTCTTTGACATTTACTTTCCAAATTGATGTATGGATAGAAATACATTTGAACTGCCAAGTGGAAGCTTTAACAAGTGTTTAAAGAGAGAGGAATCTTTTGAACCAAGAGGTCACTTTGCCAAGTGAAGGATATATTGGAGACAACGAACTGTGTGCTCCACCTGGAGTGGAATTAAGCAACAGAAACGAACTTTGGTGTGAACTATCCTGAATTTATCCAGGGGAGAGGTATCCAACCCTCATCATAAGAGTTTCTGTTTACATGATATTTGAATATATGTTGAGTTACAAAGTTGACAGTGCTAAATGGTTCCTATATGATTTTGTTGTGTGTAATAGTGTGAGAGACTGACAGTTCTGGGACACTAGGTCTTTTTTCCTTTAGTCTTGGTTTTGTTAGGTAAGGGAAAGATAGGCATTTGTCTCACCCTTTATTATTTCAATAAATGGCAAATTGGGAGAAACTCCAACTATGTGTCCGCCTTCCTTGTCTGACTCCTCACATATATCAGAAATGGTTCACAGTTGTAACTGACCTACATGCCGTGCCCTCTTAGCCTGGCTACTGCTGTTGCTGTTTTGGTCTTTAAAACTGTTAACGTTTGCTTGAGGGATTTGCCCTGATTCTGCCATCTCATATTTGCTGTGAGACCAGCACCAAGACTTCCTCCTTCAAAGTACCAGTGCACACTCCCATAGCCAGGTCTTAACCTGCAAAGGTTTGCCCCTGGTGTCTGTGCATTATCTGGTCAGACTGCACAACAAAACTAAATTAGTTGTAGAGAAGATTTCCTAACTGGCATCCGTATTGGTGCAGACACTAACAGGGACACCAGCATCTTGCCATTACGCTAAGAACTTAATTTGGTGCTATATGCTATGTCATGTGGATTTATGCTGTGCACCACTGCCATTTACATGGTCTTCGCGCACTCTCATTGATCTGAAAAGAAAAGTGGGGCTGGGTTGTTAGGGGAGAAGTGGGAAAAAACAAGGTGTTGCACTTAGCTTTTGGTGTGTGATTAAACATGAGCAACTGATATCTTTGCCAGCGTTATTTCTAGGTGGGTTTTGGTGTGTACACGGATTGGATATGCATTGTACCAAAGGGAGATGCCGAGTATTTAATTTGTCAGGGTGTTGGAGTCAGTTAGGGAGTTTTGCACGAGGATTTGAGAGAGGTAGAGTTTTGTAGTGTTTAAGGAGAGTGTTTTCTCTAGCCATTTGTGTTAACGTAATTGGTCAGCATGCGGTGAGTGAGGGTGGTTTAGTAGGAGTTTGTCAGTGGCTTTGATGGGATACTTAATTGTGAAACACAACATGGCATAGTACAACAATGCTAAATTCATGAGCAGAGTCTGTTGTCTCTCTGCACTCTTTATGGGGCAAAGAGATCCCTCTATTGTAATTCTTGTTAGGGAGTTTTACTGAAGTCCACCTGTGGTAGGACTGTGGAAGGCTCACTCTTATGAGTACAGGGCTCCAATTCTTAGGTTTGGCCTGAGCTACCCAAAAGGTTTGGTAGTAATGGACGAGCAGACAGTCTTGTGTAGGAGAGAAAGGTTGTAGGTGAGTACAAAGACCTCAGAGCAGACTTATAGTCAAGAATAAACTTATACATTGGAGTTTTAAAAAATATGGTTATTTCTTATAAATACTAAGGAACTAATACAATACTAAGATCACAGGTAAGTAAATGTTTTCATATGTATACAGCAAGACATTTGTTAAGCATTACTCAGTTCAATAGTTAACAGCAGATGATATACAGATAAGTACTCAGAGTTACAAATCAATTCTTTAACCAACATTCAGGTAAAATAACAAGGATACTGGTAAGTAACGTTTAGGCAGCCTATACTTCATAAAGTCCAATCCTATCTGGGGATGAGAGTTGCAGGGTCAGATGGGGAACTGGGGGACAAGATCCTGTGGGCAGAAAAACAAAGGAAACAATACGCGTACAAAGCAAGCAGCGTTTCCAAAACCGAAAACGTATGTTTAACTTTTGTGAGAGCGCGATAACAAGTAATGGGCTGCATCCGTTCAAGCAGGACATGGCTTTCTTTGACATGGTCTGTTGAACAATGGTTAATCGAGTAACAGTAATGTAGGAATAGCCATCCTCCTAAGATCTTTCTTTTAAATGCCTGCCTTAAATAATGCAAATGGGACTGCATTCATCAATTGGAGTACGCACACATGGAGATTTTCTCTTTACTGCACCTCAAAAACAAGCCAGATGGTTCTTTGCTCATGAGCATCGTGCCTTCAGCATAAACTAATCATATGAACTAAAGTTGATTCAGAAGCCTTACCTCTAGTACGATATGCAGAATGCTCATTAAGGGCCACATATGTTGTTTCTTGAACTTGTAGATTGCAATAATCAGCAACATATAGTGATTCATTCTATAGGAATTGGTTACAAGAAAAGACCATGCCTTTACAAGCCTGAAGAATCATGGGCACCTAAGCCAAGGTCAGAAGAGACTGTTGACTAGTGGTATCACTCAGGTACACATGTACATATTTCATGTGAAAGTGATTTAGTCCATAATACACTCATTGGCTGTTGTTTTCTTTCATTAAGCGGAAGATATCAGCTTTCTTAACTAAAGAGAGAAGAGAAGAAATAGCCTATCCCTACACCATCTACATTAAGACAAGGGTCAGTCTTAGTCACAACTTCCACCATAACAACACTTGAAGGTTTCCCAGTCAGGCCTGAGATAATTTGTTTTGTCCTTCTTTCTTATTGTTCTCCCTCTATTTATGAAAACGGGTCTCTTAGATTCATTTCCACACTAAAAGAAATTCCATGTCCTGATGAAGGCCCTCTCCTACTTTGGTCAAGAACGTTCCAGGAGTAACATATGTTAAATGTGCGGCCGAAACCCAGTGTCGCAACTTCAGTTTGCCTAGATGCTATTGCCCTGCTAGTCAGTCCCTTTCAGGATTCAACTCTTGAGCCACAACAAACCACGCTATAGTTCTGTGAGATATACCACCATTGGTAGACCCAAAAGGTTTCCATTATTAAGACATCCATAAGTCTGCCTCATGTCCCCTTTTCCAACCATATTACATTCTACTATATGTTCAGTACAATAAGTTGTGGAACGTGTGAGCTACCTGTTATTTTTTGGTGAGAAGACTATTCTCATCCGGGAAGTTGTATCAATCTTTTTTACGGCGGAAACTCAATAGTGAGCAGTTACCGCTGAGTGTTTTATTTTCCATGTGACATACTAAGGTTTTTATATTCTTTTGTAAAAAAAAAAAAGTGGATCAATACATTAGTTTTTTAACAGAAACTTTGATAAATTAACAGATATTGATTGTCACCTGCTCATGGAAGTTGCATCTCTCATTAGTGAATGTGCATAAGGGAGGGGTAGACTGTTTCCCTGTTTCTATATTGTCCAAAAGGACAGCCAGCCTCCCAATTCGAACTGGATCCAAACCGACCCATTGCAGGACAAAGTCAGGGAAGTTTTGGTCACTTCCACCACTTCCTGTCCCTTCAGGCACACAGAGTGCCTTGGCAGGTTTTCGCAAGGAAGCCTGTCAAAGACAAAAGACCTAGCAGGACCTCCCTCACCCAAGTAGGTAGAAGACAGCTCAAAAAAGGACAAGTCATCAAGAGTTGGTGAAAAAAAGTACAACCACCATTTTAGGTCAATGGTGACTCATGTGTCCCTTACCGCAGCTGCAATAGCAGCCTGCGTGCAAGTTTCATCTAAATCGGTAGAAATCATCCACTGCCACCAGCCACAAGAAGAACTTGTCACTGTAATTAAAAAGTCACAGGAGAAGTGGAACAAGGGATACATTGTGTCCCCTCAGCACTACACATAAGGTGGGTGGGCTGATTCCACAAAGTAAAAGTCATGTAGGGCAAAGAATGTCCCCCCAAAGAGTGTTCCCCTGTCCTTGGTAAAATTTGTTATCACAACGAAAATAAAAATGGCAGTTTAAAGAGCTCCCAGCAACTCTGCACATAAAGCGCAGTGTACTGCAATAATAAAATGCAGATGCCATAAAAGTTGGAGGAAAGAATAACTCAAAAAATATACAACAAAAAGGGTTGAAAAAGATTCCCAAAGGTAAAGTAAAAGTGAATGTGGAAAAAAAGGTTCCCACTCACTGAGGAGAACTGATAAAAGTCCAAGCGTCCAGCAAAAAGTGCTGGGGGACTCACAAGTGAGAAGAATTACACACAACAACGAAATTCCACCTAGCAAATCTGAATAGATTTTTATTGATTATTATGTTCAAAGTAACAACTAAGCAGAGTGTATACATTTAAATTAATTACAGTACACTTCGAAGATCTTTTTTTTTATAAACATAAGTTCACAAAAAATATATCTTGATTGTTTTATGCCACTTCATATGCATAATTTGAAAGGAATAGACAAAAAGCATTACATGAATCAATTTCCTTTGACTTTAGAAACAATACATCTTCTTTAAATACATTCATTTGTAAAGCTTAGTAAGTTTCTTCAGCGTTCTCATTCAATTCGACAAAATCCCTCAAATAGGCCAGGAGTCTATTACACTCACTTTGCGTTTTGGGTCGCGGCAGGAAGCTTCTTTAGAATAAATACTGTGTGATATCCTGTAAAGTATAAAAACGTAAGCATCACTCAAGCAATAATTGAGGGGCACTTAGGGTTAAAAAGTACTCATCATTTTATTATAATATTAAGCCAAGTCTGCCCATCCATTTACTGAAATGAAGTCTAAAGGGGTTGTACTTCGCAGACGCATCCCACTATGACCTTTTATCTGCATGACGGGCTAGTGTGGGGACCCTGGACTCTCCCACCATATCTTGCACCATTTGCATGAATGTCATTGTCTGGTTTGCATCATAATCTAATTGGTATTATGTATTTAATTTCTATTTTCACTCATTAGAGGATGTTTAAAAGGTTACTCATACTAATAGAATACAACAAATTAAACACTCCCGTGGCCATTCACTGTTGTAATTACAGGCACCCTTGTCACCTTCCATAAGCACGTAGAGGGGACAACTTAACATGTCATGTGGGTCTGACATATTGATTACAACGCAGCAGTGAGTTGAGTTCTCAGGGCAGGAACAATGGCACGTTCTTTTCTTGAGAGCTTCTCGCAGTTAATGGTGCCAGGATTGCAACGGTCCATAGCAGCTCATACCTCCTATCTTCTTCAGCTACATTCAGTCGCACCAGGCCACCAGGCTTTGCGAACCCAGAATTACTATTCTGGTGTTTTTCTGTGGGGCTATTCTAAGATAATCCCAGGTAAAAAAAACGCCAGCGCAATTTAACTAGTGCTGGCGGGGCACACCCCAAGCCCATCACTCAGCCAAACACTCTTAACTGCGTGTTGTTCTTCGAAATTTCCCTACATAAACAGTTTATTTGAACAAACATGTTTAGACTATACCTTTATTTCTGCAATCCGGATCTACATGTACCAAAGCTGTCACAAAACACTGCGTTCCCCTACATCATCCCTTTCCTATGCCTGTGGCACTTGAATCCGCTTTCCAATCCTTGTTATCTTTGCCGTACACCTTTTCCTTCACAGACAAAGGTCTAGATACCCAGGCTGGGGCACAATTTCCAAGCTCCAGACAAGCCAGGCACTCTGAGACCACTGCAGCAGTGATTTGGCCCAGTGTAAAAACCTTGTAACATAAAGTGTTGAAGTGGGAAGTACATTTGATTAATCAATAAACACAACCTTAACAATAGTAATTAAATGATTAAATCAATGCAGTACCTCTAAAGGGTCAGCTCAAGGACTTGAACAAGTGGTCAGTCAAGGTTCACAGGTAAGTTTTGTTTTAGTTACTTAGGGCACTTTTAAAGAGCAGGTCAGACCCTTTCTTCTACAAAATAAATGGTACAAACACAATACATAAATTGTGGTTATAGTTACATGCCAGGTTAGTTTAACTTACAGGTCTTCTTGACAGAAACAAAGGTAGTCACCCAGGTGGGGTGTGTTAGGTTAGAATTTATGTAGTAACACTGTGTGAGACTATACAACACTTATCTGCTTGGTATTAGGTAACCCACCTTTTGGTATATGTCTGTACTACACAAGTTGGTAGGTGACTGAGCAGCCAGCCCTATCTCAAGAGGTGTAAATGTGAGTTGTAGAGCTTTAGCAATGGAATTCGCAAGTGCAAGTAGCCAAGTAACACTTACACTTGGGGTTTCAGTTATAAATATTTATTTATTTATTTAACATCAGTTTTTAAATAAGCATTCTTTAAAAAGGGCAAGATATGTAACAATCAAATATATTTTAAAATACTTTTCAGAATCAGCACAAGTTAGTGGATACTCTTTGGATATGCTTTTTTACACACTTCCTACACCCAGAGGTGACTTCATTCACAAGGTAAGTAATGGCAATTATATATCACTAGTTATACTTTGCAGATTCTGAAGTTGCAGAAAGGAAAGGTTAAAGGAGGGAAACGGATTAAGCAGGTTCTCAGAGCATGTCAGTATACTTCAATCTTCCAATGAAGTCTAGACAAGCCTTACCCAGCAATAACAGTCTAAAACAAGTTACTACTTATGAGGGACAGAAATATCAAGTCAATGTACTAGAAGAGTCTGCAGGGATCCAGGAGAGCCGTAGTCAATTGGAACACCGTCTATGGAGCAAAGGCCCTTCTTAGATAAAACAGTCTTGCACAAAGTAATAGAGTTTTGTCGAAATCACTGTTAGGGTCACAAACTGTTACTCTTGTGAAAAGCAGAGTTGGAATCAATTCCAACAAAAGTAAGCCAATGAAAGTCTCAACTGAGAAGAGCACAGCTAAAGAGACAGTGTGGTAAGTAGCCCAAGCCTCAAAACTTCCTCTGGTCTGAAGAAGAGTGGCCCATCTGGATTCTGCCCTGTTGCAGCAGTGCAGACCCTGGGTTCCTAAGCCACAGTCATGGGGACAAGAGGGAGGATGTCTGGAGGGCTCCTGTGGCAGTGATTTGGCAGTCGTTGGCAGCTACGGGCTCTTTTCGGTTCAGCAGCACTTTGTGGTTTCAAGATGCGGTATACAGCACCACCGCGGATCTCGGATATCAGTTGGGCTTTCTTCACTCCTTGAGTCCTGCATTCTGGTGAGGGGACTCGACCTCGGGTCCTCCTGCTTCTGGAGGGTACTTAGGAGACTCCTGGAGCATCTAGGCAGATTTCAGACATTTCACTTGACTACGGATTTCTCAACACCTGGCACTCAGTTCCTGCAGCAACGAAGAAGTACAGCCAGTCGGGGAAGATGATCCAGGAGAGTTAATCTCTGGGTTAGCTGGTCCCACTAACCCAAGAAGAGAAGTCGTCCCTTCTGGAGCTTCTCTTGTCAATTAGAAAAATGAGTTTCAGCACAGCAGCAGGGCTTCACCGGGCAATTCAAAGGTCCAGGAGGATGCAGCAAGCTTCGTTCACGGTTTCTTTGTCAGGTGTTTCTCCCAGCGGTCAACTCTAGTCTCAAAACCCTCGCCTTTTAAGCAGGTTTCTCCCATTCATGCACAGCCTAGGCTGTCAATCACACAGCAGGGTGGCTGTCCTAGAAGGAGAGCCAGCCAATCAGGACTGGTTGCATTCAGGCATTCCTAGAGACAAATGACAGGGGCGTTTCGGGAAACCTCCCTCACATCCTGCCTTTCCAGACACACTTGAGCCAGAGTCTGGTTTCATAACTGAAGCCCACCAAAAGCAAAACAAACAAAGGGCTCAACTCAGCTTTGACGCGCAGAGTAAAACCCAAGAAAGACTTCACAAACAGAAATTGGTGACAAAAGAAGACCAGGGCCATTTTGACGATATGGTCACCCATGGGTGCTATACTGCAGCTGAGGATTCAGCCTGCGGTAGAAAAGCACAATGTTAGGAAAATTAAACCACTGCCACCAGCCATTAAAAGTATGGAGGGTAACATGAAAAATGTTGCATGAAAATGTAGGATCAGGGGCTACGAGGTAACCCCCCAGCACTTCACATGAGATGGGGTGTCCTGGGCCTGCAAAGAGGAAAGGTAAGTAAAGTCAATTTCACTTTACTATTCTTGGGAACAGTAGTTCACACAAGAAAAGGTATTTAAACCTTATGAGAAATCTAAAGGATTTATCTGTGACAGTGCACTGAAGGTGCTATGTGTCACCATACAAAAAGTAGATGCCTATGGAGTTTGTCAGACTCCAAAAATAGGGGAAACACATAATCCAAATCAGGTCAAAACACATGAGAGAGTGAAGAAAAGGTCTCACTCACTCCAGGGTTAAAATTAAAAGTCCTAAAGTCCAGCAAATGTGCTGGGGGTCTGTAAGGTTGAAGCTAATTAGCACAGAAATGAGAATTCTCCATAACAGAGTGTCAGGAAGACCCCAGTGAAGACTTCCAAGCTCAGGTTCTACATTCAAAAGCAGATAGGAGGGATGGCTGCAGAGGTGGATCTCAAGCCCTCTGAAGAAACATTGCAGCCAAGGAGTCCTTTCCTTCAAAATGTGCATACAAACCCAACCCAGAAGCACAGCTGTGGAAGACCAGTGACTTGAATAGGGTATAAAGTCCAAGGGGAGACTACCTACACTAATGGATGCTGCATAGGCGGCCCAGAGGTCACCTTTGCAGAGGTGAGTTTTGGTGTCGGGATTGGGTGTAGTCAGATATCAGGTCTCATCTCTGGCTGTGAATTCAAAATCGCAGAGTAAGACAGGGCCAGCAATTCAGGATCAACAACAAAAAAACAACTTCCTCCAAGCTATGAGAGGGCACAGCAGAATCCACAGTAGTCAAGCAGACTTAGAGAGACCCTTGCAACAGGCCACAGTTGACTCAGAAAGGGGCAAAGATCACAATGAAGGCAGCCAGGTCAATCCATTGGCAAAGAGCAGCAACAGGGCCACGAGTCAGAATGTAACACGATAGAGTCATCCAGAAGGGTGAACAGCATGCAAAGCCAGGTAGAGTCTAGGCACACCAAGAGATTCATGTGGAGCCTTAGCAAGCTGTGGAGGATAGTGTAACAGCTGGGCCTACGGATTCAATGGAGGGATTCCCCTTCATATGGCATACCATAGTCTATGAGAGGCACAGCTTAGCCTTAAGGAGGACAGGCAGTCAGCCGCACAGCTTAAAGTAGAGTCCTTAGCTTCCCTCGTTGTCCTCTCAGATTCCTCAAAATCCAGTCCAGTGGGTTACTGAAGAATGACTCCAAATCCTCACAAGGTATACACATCTGCAGGGCTAGGTGCTATCTCAGCCGTCCAATCACTGCCTCTGCAACCTTCAAGTAATTGTTGGCTATGCAGTCATGGAGGGACAGCTAACTTCCTCTTGTGACATGATTCATTTAGTGGTGAGTATTAGGGCATCTGGAGGACCCTTACCTAGGCATAGATGGTTCTCATTAGTTTAATTTGCTTGTGCTGAGCCAGCTAAATACAAAGATGATTCCTGACAACAAACCTGATGAAGATGTCCAACACAGACAGTGGTTTGGGTCGCAGGGTAAAAAACAGAAGCAGCCATGTGTACTACACAGACAAAGGAAGCTATCTCACAGTAAAAAGATGGTGCACTGCACATTTAACATTTAAACATTAAAACACTGCTATCCACCTATAATAAACATACTGTGTGGGTTAGGGGATTGGCACTGAGACAAGAAAAAGAGGTTTTCTCTTGCTCTGGTTACAGGACTACCAGAACGTTCAAAATATGTTACGTGGGTACATGTGGTTTAAAAAGAACTTCACTTAGTCAAAAGAAAAGCCAAAGACACACACATCCAGGAAATGACTTGGAGGAACTTGCAAATTGAGGCTATTGTGACAAGAAGAAAAAAGGAAAATCCATTTAAACAGGTAATCTTCAGGCTTTTTATAGGCTTTCTATAGGCTTTCTATCTTTCTGTTGTAACACCAGGATGGCATCTCGGATGAGCTCCAGGTGTAGACCTTAGTCTGCTTGTTTTATGTTGAAGAGATGTCGCTTGAGGGGTTTGGTCACCCCCACCCCCTTGGCTCCTTTTAGCACTTACATTGGCCTCCTTATTCTAATGTTGAGCATGGTCTGGACTCGTGTTGTCCAGGGATGGGCAACCTTCGGCCATCCAGATGCTTTGGACTGTGACTCCCATGAACGCTCATCATTGACAATACTGGCTAAGGTTGATGAAAGTCGCAGGCCAAAACATCTGAAAGGCTGTAGGTTGCCCACCAGTGATGTAGATGTTCTCTTGCGAGCCACCATGGTTTTGTTGTTTTCATTAGTTAACTTTTTTACTGTTCTTGCATGCTTATTTTCTAAAATTCTTATTTGCATTCTCCATAGCAGCTAGGGCTGTCCAGGTAAAAAGTGTTCTCTCAAAATGAAATAAAATCAAAATCAAATTAAATATTACAGGAGGATGTGTATTGTTAACTTGCCAAATCTATGAGATTTTATTAGAAAACCTTATTTTGTTACCATAATGTATGATTGTTCCTCCATTTTTCCCAATTGAACAGATTTTTTCGATGTGTCTGGTACAATACAATCTTCTTCCTATTCCCCATAGATGCTCTTATTTGTCAGTGGCTGCCAGATATATTGTGTTTTTGAAAGCTCTGTAGTAGTTCTTTGAGATTGCAAACTGTGTTTCAACTTCTGACCTATTTTTTCAGACTAGCAAAAATGTGTAACATTGTAACCACACTTCTTAAGTCTCTGGTTTTGGCAAGTCCAAGAGCACCCTTAACAATTGGTTAGTCGTCTTCTGACAACATTTTTGTTACCAACAGGACAGAGAAATAAATTATATTTATTTATTAATTTACCAGGTGCATTTCAGGAACGAGCCAGGAATAGACGCAGGAGGATTATCCAAGGAGTTCTTCACTTTAATATCCAAAGAATTATGTGCTCCCAAAGCAAAGGTGTTCCGGCATTTTGATGAGTCTCATTACATCTGGTTTCCAAACGAAGTAAGTACCTCTACCCCTGCCTACTATGTTTTCTCTGACAAGGTAGCTAAAGAAGTTCATTTCTACGGTCCGCCAGAAGTAAGTACATGTGCAGACTTGAACTCCACTGGCCCAGGAATGAAAGAACCAGAAGATAGGCCTTCTCTGTCTATGTCCCTAGAGTCTGGAATCTCCTCCACGTCAACATCAGACTTTCCCCCTCGATTCTACAGTTCATGAAGGAATTAAAGAACCTCCTCTTCAAGGACTTGCTCCTTCCTAACACCTAGGTCCTCACACCCTCCACTCACCACCCTTCCTGAGTCTGGGTGATTTAATCCCCATTGTTTCTCCGCCTGGTTGCTTGTAGATCCCATGCCTTCCCTCTCTCATGATGTTAGATCACCAGTCCCTTGCTTCTCTGCTCTCCTCACCATGTTCTTCCCCATATGATTGTAAAGCACTCATTTGCTTCTTAAAGTTAGGTCTCTGCTCAATAAAATACCCTAATAATAATAATAATAATAATAATAATAATAATAATAATAATAATAATAATAATAATAATTCTTGCCCCAGACATATGTGTTCAGCATACAGAACACTCGTTTGAATTCCAGCAGGGTTGGATCCGTCCATCATCCTTCAGAGGTTGATACATTGAGTGCCATTAAATAAGGTAATATGATACATATTCTTACTGTGCTTAGATGAGGGTGCAATCCACCATAAAAAGCTATTTAAAAACATGATATTAATGGAATCCTTGGAAAAAGAGTTTTGTCCCTTAAGGTTAAAATCTGTATGTTATTTCTTCAAATTTAAATTTGTGATGGCACACTGGGATGTCTGCTCCTGGGTGGGCCCACTGTGATATTTGCTCCTAGGCTGGGTCCACTTAGTCATGCTCAGGTGGGGTTGACTGAGATATTTGCACCTAGTTGGGGTTCACTGTAGTATTTTCACTGTGATATTTACAACTAGGTAGGATTCACATTGCTATGTATACTGTCATATTTGCTCTTAGTTGGGGTCCACTGTGATATTTGGTCCTAGGTGGAATCCACTGAGATATTTGCAATGTGATATTTGTGCCAGGTGGTGCCCACTATATAAATTGTACTGTGATATTAACACTGAGGCTGTGTCAACTGTGATATTTGCAGTGAAATATTTGAAGTGTGCTATTTGCTCATTGGAGGGACCTACTGTAATATCTGCAGTGTGATATGTGCTTCTAGGTGGGGTCTCCCGTAATATTTGCTTGTAGGAGGAGTTAATTGTGATATCTGCTCCCACTAGTCATGCAACATTTACTTCATAGGGGGATTCCAATGTGATCGCTGCTTCTTGGCAGGATTGTCAAATTCATGTGCATATGTCTACCTGCCCCTCTGCTGTTCTGCTGCAATATCATAATCTAACCTTCCCCCAAACCATCCATCATCACCCACACAGAATCTCTGCTGATTGACGTCAGGGGTTTTGACTACACTTAGTGATATTACTACTACCTAGGTCCCTGTGGGACTGCATCACTTAATACTCATCCTTTTCATCTGCTATTTCACACCCAGTGACTTGCCACCGAGCTACATACCACATCGACCATATCTGATGTTGCTGCTGTTTAAACATACACTGTGGGATCAACAACAAGATCTATACAACTGGGTATAATGCTGTATCTGAGGCTCTGCCCTTGTCATCACGATATTAGTCATGCTCATCAACTGAGCTGGAACTCACAACATAATGCTGCTGCATTATTTATCTCCAGAACTGTCTCTGTACACATCACTCTACTCAAAAGTATGCCTAGTAAAAATCTCAATCCTGGGTATAGCCAAACAGTATACCATTTTACTGGACCAGCAGTCAGCCCTCAGTGGATCAGCACTCCTAGGATTGACAGCAGGATTGACAGCTAGCAACTGCTGACTGAACTGTATCTGGAGACAAACACATTGGTAACACCACAGGACAAATGACCGCTGTAACTAACCAATGTACAGGACCCAGATACACAAACAGAAACACTGCTCCACTAAGAAAGATGGAATCGTATCCGCAACAGACAAATTAACTAGTGGAAACTTCAATTTGCCCCATACTTATGAACCACAACATCTTCACAACACCACTCACCGGCCATATCCAATGAAATTCCAAGGCGGTTAGACCACAAACCTCAACTAGATCAAAAACTCTCTATATCTCACACTACCTGGCAAGATATTCACAAAACTCTTATCAGGACTAAGAACTTTCATCAACCAAGGAGAATGAACCGTGAACAGGGGCATGCCAGAAAGTAAATAATGGGCAACAGAAAAATGTACACACACACTACCAAGACTGAAATGCTTGAGATTAATACCAGCCACAACTCAGCCAACTCAAACCCTCCCCTATCAGATCTTACCACCATAAGTGCTCATCCCAAAATTCAAACAGAAACTCACACACCACTCAATCTTGACATCACCAGACAATGTATTCCACACACATTTACAAGCCAAAGATTTCCAGGAAACTGGAAGAAAAAAACAAGTCTCAATGAGAAATCTCTTTGACTGGCTCAGGAATAGTAAATGTAACAGGTAAACCATGAATGGACACCCTGTGGTTAACCTCAACACCACTAGAAGAGTGCAAGGAGAGTAACAGAAAGGAAATGCATTGGCCTAACAATGACAGAAACACAGGATCACATGCCAAAGCTGAGAGAGGACCATATGCCACCATCATCAGTGCACGTTGTGTCTGCAAGCACAAAACAGTCATCTACAACCTAAAACTCAAAGACGACACTGACTTACTCTTCACCATGGAAATATGGCTTTGTGACAAATGTATGATGGTAGTATACAAAGCCCTCCCACTGAATTTCAAACTAAGGCATGACATCCAAGAAGGAAAAAGAGAAGGGAAAACCTCTCTTATGCACTTGAATCATTACAATATAAGAACATCACCATCAACCCATATGCCAGACTGTAAATCTCTCCTTTTCCCCACAACCTCATTCTTTAATGTACTAATATACTGACCATCCTCTGACAGCCCCAATTCTTTGCTCGAAATGCACAGAAATTATTGCCAATCTTGTAGTGGAGCACAAGCCTCTAAATGTATTAAGGGGCTTTAACGTTAGCTTCAAAAGGGAGCCGGGCATCTAAAAGATCACTTTGACCCTATATGTGGAAACTCCAGTGCTTTAAGTGTGCCGGGGCCAGCCAGGGCCGAGCCCCGGCAGTCTCCAAAAAGTGGGGCTGAGCCAGGGACCTGCACCCTGGTCCCACCACGCCACGGCGGGTCATTATCCTGCCATGGCTGCAACCGCAACAGGAGATGAGCCTGCCGCCATGATTGAGTCAGGCAGCTGTGACTGTTTGACTGTTTGAGCGACACTGTGGCTGGCTGGCACTTCTGTTGGTTACAGCTGTCTGCAGGAAACACACAGCGTCTCCAAACTGTAACTTTCTCTCCTGACCCCTCGCAAGGCTTACAACCTCATGAGAGGAAGTTGCAGTACTTTCTTGGCTGTGTTACACCATGGGCGGAGTCATGCCTGCACATAGGACTACCTCTACCCCAGCCCCACCAGCCTCCCTGAGACACCAGCTGACATGTGACTGTCCCTGTCCAAATCCCACTGTTCTTTCAGTCTACTGACTCTAGAGTGTACTCCAACCCAAACTTCCTTTTAGAGGTATCATTCTGGCTCTGGACTGACTCTATCGCAACTCCCTTGGCCTTCGAGAGAAAGCACCTGGCTTGACTGTCTCACAGTTAGTTCAGATATTCCACCGAACATGTGGCTTTCTATACCACATTTGCACTATGCACCCTGAGTCCCTGCTCTTACCTCCCTTGCCTCACCTGCAGGTAGCTTTAGGGCTCCCGCCGGCAGAACTCGTAGTCCACGTCGCCCATGGTGCGGTGCCTGGACATCGGACCCACCCTTGCTGTGCCAGGCAGTAGCTCGGGCACTCAGCCCGCCATAGCACACCTTTGAAGACTCCCAGCTCCTGTAGGTGGTCTGGCCATCTCAGAGGCACCAGAGGTGTGCCCTTGAAGATTCCCAGCTTGCGCAAGTGGAGAGGCGCACCCAGGCCTGCCACCTCGCTCTGGTCCTCGTCCTTCTAAGCCTGGCACTTAGAAGGACGAGGACCAGCTTGGCACCTCGCACCTGGGTCTGCTCTCCGGGGCGCCCAGCAGGTACTCCACGGTGGCCTGCCAGTCCTTCCGGAAGTAGGCCCGCACACCCGAGTAGTAGAGGCGGTCGAAGGGCTGGAGCAGGCCGGCAGGGCAGGGCCCCAGTTGCAGCAGCAGAAGGCAAGTAAAAAAGTGTCTAACTCAGATGGGAACATGGCAAAGTGGACAGTGGCAGAGAAGTCTGATGGCAGAGGAGGTGGTGGTGGCAGGAGACCCTGGTGATGTTGGGGGGTGAGGCAGCAGCAGGACTTTTTAATGACAGAGGGGACAGGGGATGGCAATGGTGGAGGTGGATTGTAGCCTGTTAAAAGAAGGGGTGGTGGGTGTCAGGATGATCCATGTTGTGCAGGGGATTCTGGCAGGACAGCCACTTGGAGGCATAGGTGGACTGTTGCAGTTAAATGTTGGTGCTGGCAGGCAAGCCTGTTCAATATAGGAGGGCCAGAGTCCTGTATGACTGGTGCACCAGGGTTGGCAGCTGAAGAATGGCAGCCCCCCCCATCCGCTCTCCTTACTTCTGAGGGTGGTCTGTCTGAGTGGGGAGCAGGTGGAGAGCACGGTAGGTGACCGTAGATGTAATTGTGGAGTGAGTGCTCTGTTTGCGTGATGAATCTTGTGTGAAAACTAGAGTGCAGGGAATGGGAGCTAGTGTCGAGTTGTGTGGCCATCAGTAAGGGTATCAGGCTGAACTTCACATGATAGTCACAGGAGAGATAGACACGCCTTGCACAACACAGCATCGGTTGCTAACATTGTATCAAGAAGCAGTCACGGGCCAGGCCAGCAAAGCTATGCATATCACTGCAGCTCTGTGTGATTTGCTTAACAATAGCATGATCACAGCTTTCAAAATGATGGGCCATGTATCAACAAATCTGTTGAAACTCATCCGGGGTCTGCAACCTGCAGCTCTCCAGATGTTTTGGACTAGAACTCCCATGGCCCCTCACTATTGACTATGTTGGCTAGTACTAATGGTAGTTGTAGTCCAAATCACCTGGAGAACGAAAGGTTACATACGCCGGCTATAGATTATTGAGGAGTTTTGCATATTTATTTGATCATTGTTGGACATTTCCACCCAGGATTATCCTACCTAGGATGCAGAACAGATAGTGGAGGCAACTCCTAAGCAGGGTGCATTCAAAAGTTACATTGACAGAATGGAGGTGTGCAACCATTTGACGAGGGATTAATACATAGGAACCCAGAGAAAGGATGATGACTAACAAACCAACACAGATATTTGCGACATTATTCACAGAGGTGCAATTCACATAGTTGTAGACCATTGTGGCAATTCTAGGAAGCAGTGCTTTAAGTGAGGTAAGAAATTGGCACTATATAAAACCCCAAAACAAAGTTTTACATGTATTATGAAACAGACCTAAGTAACTTTGTGATCTTTAGTAAAGCTGGGAAATACATTTCGCCCATTTTGGAGGGTATTTGGGGCCAGCAGAGTCCTTCCCAATCAGGGTATCTCCTTTGGGTTTGGGGAAACTAGGAACAGAGAACAGTAGAATTCCATCACAGCTAAAGACCCCCTCCCTCCCATACCCCCACTATGGCAGGTGCTTCTCTAGCTCGATTTCGACTAGATGAGCATCAGTGGCATCCAGCTCTTTCCTACCCAGAAATACTTCTCGCCTACCCTTTTGTCAACAGCCCCAGTTAAGGGTCCAATAAATAATGATGTGATATGCACTTAGTTGTGAAGGCCAGACTATTTTTACATATTCGTCTTTAGGCCACGTCCATCAAGTCTTAGGCCACACCCATCATGCAAGCTACACCCCCAAATTAGGGCCTCCCCTCAATTTCTTACCCCACATAAAGCACTGGCAAACTCCACCTCAGAAAGCTAGTAAAAAAAGAAGTTGCACATAGAGCAGGGCATACATTGGATGTTATTTTATGCATTGAGAGCCTAATATCAACAGCCCCACCTCACCATTTGAAATCTCATAATCCCTTTTGTGATCTAAATGCTAATTTGAACGTTTCAAATAAAAATACTGATCAGCTGAAGAACCTGCAAGGAAATCCACCTATAGAAACTCACCACACTAATGCAGAACACAAAAAAGGTTTTTGCAGCCCTAGATCCACCTCCCGAGGAAGAAGAAATATGTACCTTTCACAGCAGAATCACTGACACACTGGCCACCATAGCTCCCCGGAGACAGCTTGCTCAATCCAACAAAAAACAACCTTCCAGATAGAACACTCCCAATATGCAAATACTCAGCATGCACACTTGTGACAAGTCATGTCAGAAGTGTGAACGTCAGGCTTAGACTTGTAAGACAACCCTGAATCTCCAATTGGCAAGACGGTAAGTGCTCTTTCCCCTTCCCTTCCACCGTGACAGGTTTACCTGGGGCTTCTTGCAGGGTTGAGGTGTGGTAACCCAGTACAAACTGATTGTGATATACTGTTGTGACTGGTAAAGTCTGATGTACTCTCCCGTGACCCCTCCTCACCTTGATCTTCAGATGAAGTGTTTCTTGTCTCCGAGGACTCTCTTCTCCGGGTTTTCTCTTTCCTGGTCTTCTTCTTGATCTTAACCCTTTTATCGTGCAGATAAGGACGGGCTCCACTGGAGGCCACCTTGGCAGGGTATGGGTTCCTGAACAAAGGGACCCCCAGAAAGCCTGCCTCAGATACAGGGAAAAACCCCTTGACACCAAAAAACCCTGTTGTGGTCTGGCAGCATAGGAGGGTGGTTACAACTCTGTAGCTGCAAATATTCTGCGAGGAAGACTGGAGTATAGCACGTCTTTCAGCAGTGTTGTTTGATAGGCGAGATGGATCCAGGGCTAAGTATTAAGAAGGGTAAACAAAGTGACAGAAGTAAGAATTAAGTAAACAAAGTAGCCAGTAAAAGATAATAGATGAGAATGCCAGAACGGTGGCAGGGTGTGCAGTGGCACAGAACAGGGGAGGAAGCCACAGTAAATCTGGAAGTGAACTGTGAGAAGTGCAGCGGCCCGAAAGGATCTGAGAAACCTGATGCGTTAGGAAAAGAGGAGAGTAAGAGAGCACGGCCGTAAACAACCACAAGGGAGAGCAGGGTTTACCCAAAAGTAGGACGAGGAACAGCAGGTAAGAAGAAACGGCTGCCCAGAGAAGGCTGCCAAAGTCTTAGGAATGCAGTCCTAGACGCAAGTAGTGGGCGAGTGGCAAGGGAAGCCGTACGCCAAGCGGGGTACCAGTAGAAAGATACAACGCGCTGAATGGAGGATTGGAAGTGTTGTTATAGTGACGCCGTAAGCAGGCGGCCATCTTAGTAGAAGACTAGACCGCGTCTAGTGCTTCTACGTAGCAGTCAGTACAACCTGGTTACCTTCGAAGCGATGAAACCCATCAATGCCACACCTTCCAAGACTGTGGCATGACATAAACAACAGTGAATCCCACATAAAGTCTTGTCTGCAGTATCAGATAATTTTAAGCACTTCTCCCAATTCTAATGACATTCCTATGTTTCTTGAAAAATAAATTGACTCTGCTCTTATGTAAAAATACACAAAATGCACGTGTGTCAACAATTGAAAAATGTATATTTAGTTGTGTTGATAGATTCAAGAATAAAGAAAAAACAAATCTATACTCTGAGTTTCTGTAAGAAAAAAACAAGTGTAAAGATTAAACAATAGAGGGAAAACATATACAGTGGAATGTGGTCAACACGTGTTTGACTCGTCTATGAACTTCTTCAGGGCGTAAATACTTCTAATTCAGTTTGCTCTTATTACTTTGCAGAATACAAGTTAGTACACTCCCCACTCTCTTTTTATGGCGCAAATAGCTAGATCCCAAGATGGTCTGCACTTCTAATGTTAATGATAATGTACTAGTTTGTATTCTGTAAATTAATAAGAGCAAACAGAATCAGAAGCATCTAGGCCCTGAGAAATGCTCATATGTGCGCTGTTAGGGAGATGTATCATTTTTATGCTTCATCCCCTCTCCTAGTGAGACCCGCAGCACTTTTTGCTGGACTTCTGGCCTTTATTCTTTAAATCCTGAATGAGTGGAGGCTTTTTCCACTCATTCATTCATATGGGCTCTGTCTTTTGGAACTCTGTTCTTTGTGTTTTACTGTCCTATGGAGTCTACTTTCCTCCATATCTTTTTTAGGCATCTGTATTCTTCTAATGCAGCACATAGCTCCTTATGGGCAGTGTTGCTGGGAACCCTTTGTGTTCTCCTTCAAGAACCTTTTCTATATCCTAGAGTAACTACAGTTCTTAAGGATAGAGAGACACTTAGTATCTCTCCTAAAACTTTATAGTCTGAGAGATTGGCACACACCACCTTCAGTGGAGTGCCAAAGGGGTACTTAGTATCCCCTTCTCTCTGCTCCTGTGACTTGTATGTCATATAGACAATCTCCTAGGTATGGCTGGTGGCAGTGGATGTGTTCAACCAATTATTGTGTAATTTTCTACCGCAGGCTATGTCCATAGCCCTGGATATGCACAGTAGGGTCACCCAAGTACTAACTTGGTGGCTCCTTTCTTATTTCACCATTCCTAGTATGGTCTTTCTTTGTCAGCCCTTCTTCTACCATCCTGGTGGGGGGAGGCGTGTGTGAGTGTTTTGCCTTTGGCAGGAATCCTTGGATGTCCCCACCGAGGCTCTACGGTGTCTGGGCAGGCAGGACGTGGGGGAGGAGTTTTTCACTCCCCTGCCCTTTGCCTGAGTGCCTGAATGGAAACAGCTTCCACTGGGGGGTCTGGCTGTCCTGATTGGACAACCACCCGCCCCTTCCTGTAAATTGCAGAGGAGTGTGTGCTGAAACTGTCTAAAAGGTGAGGTTCCTGAGGTGAAAGGCAAGTCAACCACTGGAAACTGAAGTACCCAAAGAAGAAGACGACCAGAGATGCCTACAGACCCTTTGCAAAACCGTGAAGCAACCACTGCTGTCCTGACCCTGTTGTCTGTGCGACAGACGAACTCCCAAGAGGACGACTCCTTCCCTTTGACTGGTGGGAACAACCAGTGCCAAGATGAACTTCAATCAGAGCCATCTCTCGAGGTGCTGTGCCTCTCCAGAGCTGCTGAATCCCAATACCAGAGACCTGTGACCCAATTGAAGTGCATCGTTGAGGAAAGGCTGAATCCGTCCAAGTCTTTGCTGAGATCCAGGTGAACTTTAAGAGACACCGTCTGACCCATCCAAGTCCCCCTCAACAGAGTGCAGGACTCCAGTAACCAACAAAGAATGACCAGGCGAATCACGTCCTTTGTTGGTACTGCAGAAAAGGTGCCAAAACCACAGAGTGACCAGAGAAGTCACTGAAAGCTGTGCCAGAGGTCCTGCATCAAGACTGCTGCTGGGAGATCCTGTCCATTGTCCTGCCTTTCGTCATCAGACCAAGGAATCTGGAGATCGAGTCCAGCACTGCCACATCAAGGAAAACCCAGCCACGATCTTTCCTTCAATTCTAAGGTACTGTGGGGAAAAAGGTATTGCTTATCGTGATTTGAAAAGTCACTCCAGAGCGTTGGAGTGCACATAGAGTTGTCTAGGGCAACCGCCTCTTACCTCCGACTCAAGCCGCTGCTTGTGTCCTTTAGCGAGTCTGTCATCAGTGTTTCCAACGTTGGTTGTATCTTAATGCATCTTAGTGACTAGAAAGTATCCACAGGACCTTTTCATATTACACTACTTGTCAAGACTTCGAGCCTCCCTGAACTGCCTAGGTTGCATTTTGGATTTAAAAAGACTTGCTGTGTTAAGAAACTGCTGTTAGGTAAGAATTGATGTAGTCACACTGTGTGAGACTACACAACACTTATCTGCTAGGTGTAACCCACCTTTTGGTATAGGTCTGTACTACACAAATTGGTAGTGTGACTGAGCAGCCAGGCATATCTCAAGAGTGGTAAATGTGATCTGTAGTGCTGTACAAATGAAATTCGTAAATACAATAACCACGTAACACTTACACTCAAGATTTCTGTTATAAATAGTTATTTATTTAATCAACATCAATTTTTAAATAAGCGTTCTTTAAAAAGGCAATCCAGGTAACACTGTAAATGTACTTTAAAAATTCTTTTCAGAATCAGACCAAGTTAGTTGATACTCTTTGGATATGCTTCTTGCACAATTCCTACACCCTGAGTTGACTTCATTCTGAAGGACAGTAATGGCATTTATATATCACACTAGTTATACTTTGCAGATTCTGAGGGAGAAGAAAGAAAAGGTTTTAGGGAAGGAAAAGATAAAACAGGTTCTCAGTACATGTGAGGACAACTAAATCATCCAATGAAATCTAGACAAGCGTTTCCCAGCAATAACAGTCTCTGACAAGTGACTACCGATGAGGGACAAACAATATCAAAGTCAATGGACTAGAAGTGTCTTCAGAGAGCCAGGACAGCCAAAGTCAATTGCATCACAGTTTATGGAGTTGAGGTAATTCGTAGTTCAGAACAGTCTTGCACAAAGTTAGAAAATTTGTAAAAAAAAAATCACTTGTAGGGTCACAAGCTGGTAAGCCTGTGAGAAACAGATTTGGACTCAACTCCAAAGAATACGCTAATGCAGTTCCCAACTGAGAAAAGCACAGCTCAAAAGGCAATGAGGTAAGTATCCCAGGTCTAAACAGTACCTCTGGTTTGAAGAAGAGTGGTCCAGCTGGATTCTGTCTTGCTACAGCACTGCAGACCCTTGTTCCTGAGCCTCAGTCGTGGGGACAAGTGGGAGGATGTCTGGAGGGCTACTGCTGCGGTACTTGAGAGGTTGTCTGCAGCTACTGACTCTTTTCAGTTCAGCGGCACTTCACAGTTTTAGTGCTTAGCAAACAGCACCATCGCCGACCTCGGATACCAGCTGGGCTCCCTTCACTCTTTGGGTCCTGCACTCTGGTGAGGGAATTCGAGATCTGGTCGTCCTGCTTCTGGAGGGTGCTGAGGAGACTCCTGGAGCTTCTAGCCAGATTTCAGATGTTGCACTCAACTATGGGTTACTCCACCACTGGCATTTGGTTCTTGCAGCAGTGATAAAGTACAGCCAGTCGGGAAAGATGGCCCAGTGGAGTACGTCTCGGGGTTAGTTGGTCCCACTAACCCAAGGGGAGCAGTCCCTTCTGGATCTTCTGTTGAATTGAAAAAGGAGTTTCAGCACAGCAGCAGGGCTTCACCAGGCATGTCAAAGATCCAGGAGGATGCAGCAAGCTTTGTTCATGGTTCCTTCATCAGGTGTTTCTCCCAGTGGTCGACTCTGCCTCTAGTCCCAAAACCCTCGCCTTTTAAGGAGGTGTCTCCCATTCATGCACAGCCTAGGCTGTCAATCACACAGCAGGGTGAAAAAATGTTACATGAGAATGTAGGATAGGGGACTACTAAGTAACCCCCCAGAACTCCACATAAGATGGTGTGTGCTGGACCTACAAAGAGTAAAGGTAAGTAAAGTCAATTTCACTGTAGTTCACAGAAGAAAAGGTATTTATACCTTAAGAGAAATCCGAAGGACTTCTCAGTGACACTGAAGGTGCTGTGTGTCACCATACAAAAAGTACATGCCTATGGAGTTTGTCAGACTCCAAAAACAGTGAGAACACGAAATCCAAATCAGGTAAAAACACATGAAAGAGTGAGAAAAAAGTCTCACCCACTTCAGAGTTAAAATGTAAAAGTCCTAAGTCCTAAGTCCAGCAAAAGAGCTGTGGGTCTCTAAGGTTGAAGGGAATTAGCACAGAAATTGGAATTCTCCGTAACACTCGTCCCCCCAGACTAAGGGACAGGAGGATTTAATCCACTCATGGATGAATCTCTTATTCCAGTCAGTCATACTTTCTGGAGAGACCATCAGCATTTTGGTGATTACACCTTGACCTGTGTTCTGTGGTAAAGTCAAACCCTTGGAGGCTGATTGACCATCTCAACAATTCTGCATTATCCCCCTTCATCTGCATTAACCATCTCAGTGGTTGGTGGTCTGCCTGAATAATGAAAGTAGAACCATACAAGTATGGAGAAAGGTAATTGTATTTTGTGGGAGGGAGAGAAGCACTGTCCATTTTTCTTAACCTGCTGCCATTTACTCTGAATCACATTTTGGGAAACATTTCGTATAGCTTTAGAAATACTTTGTAACTTAGATTTACCTTTGTGTGTTTAAAAGTATTTTCTGACATTTCTGCAACGAGCAAGCACTCGTATTTTGTCTTCCTGCTGCATTTATTTTTGAACTACAGGCTCTGGGAACTACAGCTCCCAAGAGCACTTGCCGCCTATTTTTGGATACGTCAGGCGCTTTCAGCGCCGGCGCTTTCAGGGGCAAGCCGGTCTGCGCCGGTCCCGCCGGCCTCCTTTATCTATCCCTAAGGCACTCGTGGCCCAGGAGAAAGGTAATTGTATTTTGTGGGAGGGAGAGACGCACTGTCCATTTTTCTTAACCTGCTGCCATTTACTCTGAATCACATTTTGGGAAACATTTCGTATTGCTTTAGAAATACTTTGTAACTTAGATTTACCTTTGTGTGTTTAAAAGTATTTTCTGACATTTCTGCAACGAGCAAGCACTCGTATTTTGTCTTCCTGCTGCATTTATTTTTGAACTACAGGCTCTGGGAACTACAGCTCCCAAGAGCACTTGCCGCCTATTTTTGGATACGTCAGGCGCTTTCAACGCCGGCGCTTTCAGGGGCAAGCCGGTCTGCAGCAGTCCTCGCTGTCCGCGGCGTTCAGAGCGGAAAGTGCTGCCCGTCTCCCCATAGACCGGTGTAACATCGTCACAGGTAATCATGGGGTTGCTCCCCCTCGACAAGCTCGCGCTAGATCTCAGTAAGCTTGCGCGCATTAACCTGGTCCAAAAAGCGGTAGAAACTGACCTTAACCGAGTTAGTCAGGACTCAAAGGAAAAATCAGCCATCAAAAGGCCCCCCAAGAAAGAAAAATTGACCGTTCCCCCCCGGAACAGTCCCGAATTTCACCCCTCAAATAAGCTAGACCTAAAAATATGCTTGCTTAACACGCGTTCTCTCAATAAACATGCACAATGTGTTCATAACAGGATTGTCAATGAACAAATAGACATCTTCTGCATAACTGAAACCTGGCTAAAGGACCCTATCGGCCCCACCTGCGACATTGCAGTCCCGGAAGGCTACTCCATCTTCTACTCAAACAGAGAAGAAGGCCAGGGGGGTGGTGTAGCAGTCATCGCAAGAGACTCTATACATATGTTTCCCAGCAGCATAGCATGTACAGGCTGTGAAATACTGCACCTCAAACACACCCCTACGGCCAACAGTAGTTTAAACTTGATTGTCCTATACAGGCCCCCAACGTCCACCCCAGAATTCAACAACGAAATAACGCATCAACTCAATATGCTTAAAGGACCCAACACAGCCACACTAGTCATGGGCGACTTTAACCGCTGGTATGGCGATACAAAAGACAAAGAAGCTAGTAAACTTCAAAGATCCCTAAACAACATTGACTTTGAGATCAACAACCAAGAGCCCACAATGGACAACGGCCATCTTCTTGACTGGGTCGTCTCTAACAATCTCAAAACCCGAGAGTTTAAGACTGAACCCTGCATTTGGTCAGACCATCATAGCATATCCTTCCACATCACCCTGCCTCTTCCCAAACCCAAAACCCCTAACTGCCCGACCCTCTCGACGCACCGTAACTACAAAAACATTGATAGGAACCACCTCATACAATGCCTAGCTGAGGTGGACAAAAACCAAACCGAGAATGACTCCTGCGAAACAACGTTAGCAAATCTACTTAGTCACCTCGAGAAACTCACGGACCAAATTGCCCCCTTCAAACTAAATCAACTAGACCCACCCAAAAAAAACCACAATGGTTCTCCAAAGAACTTGCAGAACAAAAAAAGGACAAACGAAACAGAGAAAATGTATGGCTAAAAAATCCTTCATCAGCCAATAAAGCCCGCTGGATGGAAAGCGAAATAAAATATAAACATATGATAACCGAGGCCAAAAAAAACTTCTATATGGCCCAGTCTTGTACAGTCTTGTACAACTTGTACTTTGCTAGGCAATGGCCTAATTTCACCTGCTCCTACCTCGTGTCTAAGGTACACCACTTTACTCTGACAAATTTGACATTTGCTACCCATTATGGTCAGATGGGCCTGTTCCAGAGCCTGCAATACATATCTTAGGTGGTGAAGATGCTCTTCCCAAGTGGGGCTGAACACTGCAATGTTATCCAAGTATACCATGTAGAACTCCCCTAACCAATTCAGAACTCGATTCACCATTCTCTGAAATGTACAAGTGCATTCTTGAGTCCAAAAGGCACAACCTTAAACTGGTATAAGCCTCCAGGGGTGGAGAATGCCGTTTTCTCCTTGGCATGGTCTGTCAGAGATATTTGCCAATAGCCTGAGGTCAGGTCAAATGTACTGAGGAACTTGGCTGAACCAAGTTTGTCTACCAACTCATCTGTCCTTGGTAAAGGATGGCCATCAGTCATGGTGACTGCATTACAAACTCTATAGTCCACACAGAATCTTAACTCTTTGGTTCCTGCTTTTGCTACTAGTACAACTGGACTAGCCCATGGACTTGTAGATTGCTCAATAACCCCAAGGTCAAGCATCTTCTTGACCTCTTCCTTTATGTGAGATCTGACATGATCTGACATTCTGTAACCCAGCTTTTTACAGGGACAGCCTGGTGTCAGTTAAAACAGGGAGGCCAGCTGATTCAACAGAGCCTCTCAATCTTTCTGTTGTTGCAGAGTCAAATCTAAAGAGAGTTTCACTCCTTCAATTGTCTCATCTGAGGGTTGTCCCCTGATGAGATCAGGTAGAGGCTCACTCTCCTCCTCTTGTTGATCAGAGGCTAGAAGCAAAGCTCCTAGTTCTGGTCTGGAAACATGAGCCTTCAGACGGTTGCCCAGGTCCACTAAATATTTGACCTCTCCAAGTTTGCCTACAATCTTGAAGGGCCCAATCCACTTGTCCTGTAAGGTCTTCTGCCTTGTAGGTACCATAGCCAGTACAAGCTGGTTTGGAGAAGGCCACCATGTTGTCCTTCTGGTCGTGGCAATGCTTGACCAGAACCTGACCTGCTTTCAGGTTTTCTGAAGCTTCTGTCATCATCAGTGCCATCCCCTTCCTGAACCCAGCCCATAGTCAGTGACTCTCATTGGCTGTAGGGAAGGAGCATTCTCCAACCCTTCCTTGATCAGGGCCAAAAGGCCTCTGACTGGATGACCATAAAGATGTTCAAAGGGGCTGAACCCAACCCCTGCTTGAGGGACTTCTCTATAAGCAAAGAGAAGACATGGCAGTAGAAGGTCCCACTTTCTTCTAAGGGGTTCCTCTGAAGCATCTATCATGCTGTTCATGGTATGGTTAAACCTATCCACCAACCCATTGGTTTGGGGATGGTAGGCTTTTGAGAACTTGTAAGTGACTCCACAGTTCTTCTACATGGTCTGCATGTAGTGGGACATAAAGTCTGATCCCCTGTCAGAGATGACTTCCTTAGGAAAACTTACCCTGGTAAAAATACCAAGGAGGGCCTAAGCCACTGCCTGAGCAGTAACAGTTCTCCAGCATTGGAGCTTTCATATATTCAGATGCTTGAATATTCCCTGTCGTCAGACTGGGAATCCTCTGTGATTTAAATAATTATAAACATTTTTAAATATGTATCCTATTTCCATAGGAATATGAGTGTAGATAGCCCATTGTGGTCTATGAGCCATTCACTTGTGTAGTCCCTCCACCTTGCTTTGGTCCTTTATGACCCTAACCAATGAGGTGGCAGGCTTTAAGCCCCAGTCAGCCATCTTCTGATTTTTCACTGCAGTCTAACAGACAGAGGGAATCCTCCAGCTCTCTGAGCTTTTCGAAATCTTTCTCCTGTTAGAAGATTTTTTTAGCTAAAAATGTCTCTTTTTGCGATCTCCTGATCAAGCTCTTTCTGCTCTGTGTTTCTGGGCTCGGAAAACACTTTTTCTCAACTAAAATTCATCGAGTGAAATCCTCCTCGGATCCTGGCTGAACTTCCAACTGCCAAAAAGCCTTCCCTGTTCAGGGAATGCACGAGGTGCACAAAGAAACTGGTCTACATGAAGGATCCTTATGAGCATTGCATCTACTGTCTGTATCCTCATGATATCAATAAATGTCACATTTGCAGGACTTTCTCCAACAAAACCCTGCAGGACAGACACAGAAGACTTCTTTTACATTTAGAAGCCAAGCGTCTATCTTCTGACGAAGAATCTGCCAAGACAGCTCCTGTACATTGTAGTAAACCATCTAAGAGGCAAACTTCAAAGAGAAGGGCCTCTTCAGTGGAAAGGAGTGTTTCTCCCTCTCATAAAAGAGGAAGGTGGATATACCCCCTTTGAGCTCTGGGGACCACAGGAAATGGCATCTTGAGGAAAAAACCACCTCCAAAGGTAAGGAGGCATGTTAAAAAAAACTGGGGGGGCAATCGTCAACGGATAAGCCGTCAACGAGCGGCTATAGCGATAGAGGCCCATTGACGACCAAGCTGTCAATGAAGCCTGTATCGTCCACGACGACAACACTTCAAATCTCATCATCGACGACCAAATCTTTGTCGTCGAAATCAGCCTCCACGAAACAATCGTCGACGAAGGAGTCCCATCAATCGTCCACGAGTCTCTCGTCCACGAAGATCCCATCGACGGATAAACACAGTCAACTGTTGACAAAGTCATTGTCAACGAAGCCATCGTAGATGAAGTAATTGTCCACGAAGCCGTCGTCGACGAAACATACAACAACAACGCCGTCGACGACACCGTCAATTCCTTCGTCCACGGAGAAAACAAAATCCAAAACAACCACCGCAGACGCCACTGTAACACCATCCAATGAAAAAACAGTGCCTCCTATATCAGAGACTCATGAAGCAATAGGAGCACAACTGTCTCCTTTAAGAAAGATGGCAGAACTCCTAGACATCAATCTTCAGTAAGGGGTTTCCAGACACAGAATTTGTTGGTGAGCAACCTTTTCTGACCCTCAAGGAACACAGTCCTCTTTGGCAACCAACTATGAACGAACCCGCTGATCCTTACGATCCAGTAATTGTGGAGTCGATGAAAAGGATAATTGAAGAATTCAACAGACGTCAAATGGAAAACAATAAGTCATCCTTACCGAAAGAGGTAATGCCTACACAGAGGAACATCTCACCTCTACATAGCACACCTAGAGAGTCGCCTTCATGGAGCAGGCCACATAAAAGGGCACGTTCTCTTGAGCCTCCTTGTAGATCCATGAGCAGGACGCTCAGTGCTTCACCGACAAGGGTTCCATCCCCAAGATCATCGCCTAGGCCAAGATCACCTGTTTGTGATCCTACAACTGTACCTTCAACCGCATCGGTCTCTGACTGGCAAGAGGATCCTTTTAGAGAATTGTCAGACCCCGAGGAAGGGGAGATTACACATGAGCCTGACACTCAAAGTGAATGGGACGATTACATAGTTGAGAAACCTAGAAAGAAAGACTCTCCAGGATATTCTTCACCACCAGACGATTTGGTATCCTTTCATACCATTATCGGCAAAGCTGCAGACTTATTCAAGTTACAAGTCACATCTGAAGAGAAAAAGTCAGTGCTTTATGAGCACAGGGACAAGCATAGAAGGAAGTCACTACCATCCCTCTTCTTGATACCATATGGGACTCGGGATCTAAGATATTGGCTACACCTTTATCTACTCCTGCTCTGGTGTCAAGACCTGAAAAGAAATATAAAGCCCCTGACATAGCGCCACTTTGTCTAAGGGGGCATACTAAGCCAGATTCCGTCATCACGGTGGCAGCCAGGAAAAAGTTGGCCAATCCTTCATCGCCCTTATCAGCACCCCCAGACAAGGAAGGCCAGAGATTAGAGGCCATGGGCAGGAAGGTATCCTCTTCAGCCTCTATCACCATCAGAGCGGGCAATACACTAGCCATGACAGCGCGTTTTGACCGCGAGCTATGGTTACGTATGTCTAAACTAACCAAGCATTTACCAGCAGATCTCCAGGAAGAAGCCAGAACAATCACACGGGGAAGCTACCTCAGATCATATGATTGACGCAGCAGTGGACGTGGCAGAATCAGGTTTCAGGCAAATGGCTCACGGTACTGTACTGAGGAGACAAGCCTGGATGAAAGCTACAAACTTCAGACCTGAGGTCCAAGCACAAATATTGGACATGCCCTTCGAGGGGCAAGACTTATTTGGTAAGAAGATTGATGACCACCTCAAAGGAATAAAAACAGACACGGACACAGCTAGTTCCCTTAAAGACAAGGACAAAGACCGTAGATCTTTTCGTCCTTTTTGAGGCGCCTCCTCCAAATTCTGAGGTTTTAATCGTCCCTCTTGGCCAAAAAATGCAGGGAAACACCTTCCAGGATAACAGATATCACCAATCCTCTAGCAGGTACTCCCAGAGGGGAAGGCGTGGATCTACCCAGGGCAAGACCCAGAACAAGCAAAATTGACAGATCATGTTGTTCCCCTCAACGTCACACCTGGGTGAGGGGAAGACGAGTAAGCTGATTTCTCCAACGTTGGCAGTCAATAACATCGGACAAATGGGTGTTACAGGTGATCCGCGAAGGTCACACGATAGAATTCCTGGACCAACCTCCATCCTGTGCTCCCACTCCTCGCAAGGTACATCTTTTAGGACAGGTCATGTCTGAAATTCACAAACTGCTTCAAAAAGCAGCTATCGAACCAGTCCAAGACCAACACAAGGGAAGAGGTTTCTACCCTACTTTCTGATCAAAAAGAAAAACGGTCAGTGGAGACCTATACTGGATCTAAGAGCGCTCAACAAGTTCATCAAGCACATCAAATTCAAGATGATATCCCTGCAAAGCATCTTACCTTGGCTAAACCAGCACGACTTCCTGGCCACTCTAGATTTGGAAGACGCCTACTTCCACATTCCCATTCACCCTGCCCACAGGCAGTTCCTCAGGTTCGCAATAGGGGAGTTACACTTCTAATTCCGTGTTCTTCCTTTCGGCCTAAAGTCAGCACCAAGAGTTGCTGCCAAGTGTCTAGCACCTGTAGCGGCAAAACTCAGAAGGACAAGAACAGAAGTGTTCCCATATTTGGACGACTGGTTGATAAGGGCATGCTCATATAAACTCACGTGCTTGGCAGTTTCGAGAACAATAAACCTTTTAAAAGGGTTAGGTTTTTCAATAAACTAAACAAAATCCTGCCCAGTACCCAGCAAGACAGTCCTCTTCCTGGATGAGGCCACCAGCATTCCCAGGGTAAGACCATCGGCAGACAGAATAGCAGCTATTCTCCACTTGATCTCATGGTTCCTAGACAGAGTGGCAACCACATTATGCTTTTTCAAATCTCTCCTGGTCATGATGTCCTCATGTATATTTCTCATACCAAATTGCAGACTCTGCATGAGACCAATCCAGCAGGCCCTAGACCACCAATGGAAACAAGCACTCGGTTCATGGGAGGATACCGTCCAACTACCGGAGACTTTACACAAGGCACTTCGATGGTGGAATACACCTCAAAACCTGTTTCAGGGAATGCCATTTCAGGCACCAACATCTACACTTCTCCTCAGGACAGATGCATCTCTGTCAGGATGGGGGGCTCACCTACAGGACCTCCAAACCAAGAGCACATGGTCTGCTCAGGAATGTCAACTGCACATCAAGGTCCTAGAGCTCAGGGCAATACGGTGGGCGCTGAAAGCCTTCCTCCCGGTATTAGCTGGACAAGTGGTGACCATCCAGACAGACAATACGACCTCCATGCATTACACGAACAAACAAGGAGGCACCAAGTCAGAGATCTTGTCACAAGAAGCTCAACTGCTATTGGCATGGGCATTGCACCACAGAGTCCAAATCAAAGCGGTACATCTTCCGGGAGTGGACAACGTCCTATCAGACATGACATCTCACAAGTGGGAATTAGATGAAAAAGAAGTCCAACTAATATTTTCCGAATGTAGTCACCCACAGCTCGACCTTCTCGCCACCAAAGCCAACAAGAAATGCCACGAATTTGCCTCCAGGTACCCAGAGCCTGGGTCAATAGGAGATGCATTCTCAGTGGATTGGTCAGTGAAATTCCTTAATGCCTTTCCCCCCACCCCTCTCATAGCGAGAGTGCTACGCAGACTGAAGGAACAGAATTATTCTATGATCCTGATAGCGCCGGATTGGGCACAGCAGATCTGGTATTCAACCCTACAACGCCTCTCCTGTTGTCCTCCGATTCATCTCAAAACCCATCAGGAGCTTTTGACACAACAGAACCGCAAAGTCCTCCACCATGACCCAGCAAGCCTATCTCTCAAGGCCTGGTTCCTGAGCAGCGAAAGCTAATGAATCTGGATCTTCTGGCAGATTGCTGGGATATTATCAGAGCGTCTAGGGCTCCTTCGACTCGGATCACCTATATCCAGAAATACACTTGTTTCTCCAAGTGGTGCGAAACATCATCAGTGAACCCACTCACAGCATCAGTCGAACAAGTGCCAACTTACTTATTGTACTTGGCCAAAGCAGGTTTATCTATATCCTCTATCAATATTCGGCCATAGTTGCATATACGATGAATCCCGACAGTCTTTGCTCACTCAACCAGCTTTTAAGATCTTCCTGAAAGGGCTGATGCATACTTACCCACCTACGCCAACATCGGTTCCATCCTGGAGCTTAAACACAGTACTGACAGCTCTAACGGAACCACCTTACAAGCCTATCCATAGATGTGACATAAAATTCTTATCTTGGAAAGCGGCTTTCTTAATACCATCACATCTGCCAGGAGGATCAGTGAGTTGCAAGCTTTATCATCAGAGCTCCATTTACCTTGTTCCATAAAGACTGTGTCATTCTGAGAACTCATCCAAAATTCCTTCCCAAGGTCTTGTCGGAGATGACTCTCATGGAGTGCATTGTCCTCCCAACTTTCTTCCAGAATGACACCTCCGATGCAGAGAGAACATTGCATTCACTAGATGTGATGAGGTTTTTAAAATTTTACATACAGAGAACTAAGGAGTTCTGCTCCTCCAACAGATTGTTCATTGCTTTATCTGGCCGCACTAAAGCACAGCATATTTCTAAACAAAGAGCACTTGATGGACATTTGCAGAGCCGATACCTGGTGCACTCTGCATATGTTCACCAAGCATTGCTGCCTGAGAGAAGATACCAACAAAGAATCTGCAGTTGGCCAGGCAGTGCTCCGTCACCTCTTTGCTTAAGGTAGGATCAGCCTTCCTCCCGCCTTTCCCTGGGTATGTAACCTTTATGTTGCTGTATGGCAAAGGCTTGCAGAAGTTTCTTTTCTGCATATCTATGTATTAGGATGAGGGCATGTCTTTTTTTTAACTGCTTGGTATTCTATTCAAGCATCTGAATCTATGAAATATCCAATGCCGGAGAAGTCTTAGTTACTTACCTGTAACTGTATTTCTCCAGCATTGGTATCTTTCATAGATTCACATGCGCCCACCCGCCTCCACGAGAGGCTGCTCCTACGCTCAGCATCCATCATACTGTAGTCTCTATGGTTCAAAATCTGAAGATGGCTGACTGGGGCGGAGCTTAAACCCTGCCACCTCCTTGGTGAGGGCCATAAAGGAACAAAGTGAGGTGGAGGGACTACACAAGTGAATGGCTCATATACCACAATGGGCTATCTACACTCATATTCCATATGGAAATAAGGTATATATTTAAATCTTTCATAATTTTTTAAATCACCGAGGATTCCCAGTCTGACATCTATGAATGATACCAATGCTGGAGAAATACAGTTACAGGTAAGTAACTAAGACTTCGCTGAGGTATAGCCTCAGGATACCTGGTAGTATGGTCTACCACAACCAATATAAATAGCTTGCATGAGGAAGTTGGAGGGTCTAGAGGACCAACAATGTCAATTGGTCCAATGTCAATCCCCACCCTCTCAAATGGGACTCCCACCACAGGTAGAGGCACTAAAGGTGCCACATTTTGGGGGCCACTCTTGCCAGAAGTCTGACAAGTGTAGCAGCTCCTACATATTGTATTTACATAAGCCCCCATCTTGGAACAGTAGAAGTACAGAGATAGCCTCTCTTTGGTCATCTTGAAGCTCAAGTGACCAGCCAAAGGCATCTCATGTGCCAATTGTAGGAACTGTTGTCTCACCTCCTGGGGCACTACCAGTCTCCTGTAGTCCCCTAGGGTAGACTCATTAGTTTCATTGTAGAGGAGGCCATCCTCCCAGTAAAGCTGATGCTTCCCTGGCTCTTGCCCTTCCAGCTGGGAAGCTGTCTGCTGGCACAGACCTTCTAGAGAGGAACACTCTCTTTGTCCTCTGCTGAAGTCTGCCCTAGAGGGTTCACCTTCTGCAAGTAAAGTCTGTAGCTCAGTATGGTCTCTTGGATCCATATCTCCAATGCAGGAAAGCTTATCTTCCAGCTTATGTCATGTAAGAAATCTAAGGCCCTCATTACGACCCAGGCGTTGGACCATGATGCTAATAGCACCATGGTCCATGCCGGTAACTTACCGACTCCGCCACGGCGGAATGGGGAATTACCGCCCCATTCCGAGGTTGGCGGGGCGGTAATTCCCCATGCCGCCATGGCCCTTCCACATTCCCATTTTTGCCCCATAGGGCTCAATGGGAATGGGGAAGGCGCTAAGTACGGTGCCGCGAATTGCGGCACCGTACTTAGCACCAAGGTCCCTTTGCGGGTTGGTTTTTTAACGCCTGCTAAAAGCAGCCGTTAAAGTGCCACCCGCAAAGGGACCTCGTAATCAGGCGTTAAGGGTTTAACGGCACCACCACCCTTTACGGCGCCGTTAACCCCTTAACGCCTGGGTTGTAATGAGGGCCTAAGAGTGTTATCCCTGTAAGACCTCGGGAGTCCCTTATTCAGTTGGCCAGGGCACAGCCATCGCTGTTGGATCAAGTTCCTGGGGGTGGACCTGTGGGGGAGGATCACCTGGACAGGGGAATCCAGGGTTATGCTAGAGGAGGTTACCCAAGGTGAGGCGCGGTATGTCACAGGTGAAGTGGATGAGGAAGATGTGATCCCTGAAACCTTTGTGGGCTATGTTACATCTAGCCCCCTCTACCCTCTTCTGTTTCTGGTATTAACAGCCACCAAAAACTCTCCATCTGGTGTCTTGCATAAGAACCTGAACCCTACTAAATTGAAAAACCACTTCTCCCCGACACCCTCTACTTTCTATCCGAACATTGTCCATCACTCCTCTCCACAATCTTCTGATTATTCTTTTCCAAATCCTCAGCTAAGCTTGACAAAACACTGATTTCCACAATCCCCTTTGTTCATTTTCTGTCCCGGGCATTCCCATTTGCCCCGCAAACCCTATCAGCCCCCGTCCTTCTGATTATCATTTTCCAAGATCCCAATTCAGTGGAACAGAGTTCTACCATTACCACAATTCCCTATGTTCTGCTCTACATCCCGGTCATTTTTGTCCATTTCACAAACCTTCCCCATTATATTCTGTAGGATAATCTAACCCTACCCTTTTCCCATCCTATTCCGTAGGACACTCAGGAACTCTACCACCCTCCTTTTCTGTCCTGAACACTTCCTCACATTAATATAGACAAAATTGTAATGCACCCATTTACCGGACATGTCCCGACACCAGGGTCAGGCAAAGTCAGGCAATTGACTCTAATCACACACACCTGAAGCCCCTTTCCCTTCCTCATAGGTATAAAATGTGGAGATGATGAGCACAGTATGAGCAAGAGGGATTCGACAGGCAGCACAAGGAAATGGCTAAACCAAGACAGCAGTTCAGGGAAAGGAGAAAGGCAGCGGGAAACGAGAGGGTGGCGAGGAGAGAAGGGACCTTGCCCTTTTCGTCCCAGACCCACAAAACCTTCACCGAGGAGAATCTAAGACTACGGATAATAGCTTGTGTTAATCTGCAGATGTCAATGGTACGCAGGACCGGCCTATGTTGATAAGGCAGAGCGAGGGAAGCTCCCGCGCCGTGGTACTGGCCTTGACTCCAAAGAAACTAAAAGCCCAGCGGTTAAGCACAATCAGTGAGTTGAGGGAAGAACCAATACAAGACGGGTTGTGTTGAGTGAGAATCGCAGAGGGGCAACCTTTGAAGCAGATGTAATGAACTTTGAATGAACTGTGAAAAGTAAGAAGAGGAGACCAGTTGCAGAGGGAATGTGGCACCACGTGGGTGATAACTCAAGAGATTCTGGTTGAGCCCCATATTGAAAAAGAAAAGTGGTCATACGTGATGGTCGAGCAAAAGTCCTGTACATTTGAAGGACTTTGATTCGTAAATTGGCAAGAAGGCAAGGGAAGTGAATCCTGAAACCTAGAACTATGTAAAAGTAAGGGTGAATATTAAAAGGAAAGAGGGATCATCCCAGAAGAGGGGGACCAAGTGGGTGAGTCACTATCACCTTGCTCGAGAGCCATAGTAAACCCTAGGAAGGACTGCTAAGAATCGAGAAGGTCGGAGCCTGGAGAAGTGGGATCCAAGGGTGAAAAGTCGGCACCCCAAAGTGGAAATTTGTAAAAAGACAATAGTGAACACGTAGGAGGGAATGCCGAAGAAATGAAATTTTTGACAAAAACATTAAGATAATAAGAACGGTCCGAGCCACGGACAAGGGAAATCCATGGTGAAGCTAATACTCAGCACTGGCAGTCGAGAGAGGTCCAAGCCCGAACGAGGGAGATCCAGGGGTGAAGTCGTCACCCAAGGGCTGACAGTCGAGATAGCTTTGGCTATCACCCAAAGCTTAATGAGAACAGAATAATAGACGTAAAGAAATACAAATTGAGAAAGGGTCAGCCCAGAAGAGGAGGACCGAGGGGTGAAGTTGTCACCCTAGCAGAAATTGTGAAAATACGATACGAAAAGGGGCCAGCCCAGAAGAGGGGGACCCAGGGGTGAAACCATCACCCATATTGAGTTTTGAAGCAAACTTTCATTTGTTAAGAAACTTTTTAGCGGTTATCTCAACAACTCATGCCCGAAGGTAAGAGACTTTCTAAGGAAACAAGGCATGGCCATCGACGTCTTGAGAACTACCATTGGAACTGTCCTCTCGTGCTGGTGAAGCCTTGGATAGTCCTCTCGGGATGTCCTTGCCCTATGAAAAGGTTTAGGCTTTAGACCTTTCTTTTTTCCAGAGAGCTTAGATTTTTCCTGTGTCTCTTTTCTTTTCTTGTAAGTTGAAGGGTTGCCTTCCTGTGGACTGGAGGTATTGGAAATGTCCTTAACCTCAAACTGAGAGTCTCTCAAGATTGCCTCTCTGGCCCATCTTGTTTGCCCCTGCTTCTTTTTGCTGGGAGGCCTGGGGGTATTAGGTACTGGGCCTGATCACGACTTCGGCGGTAACCCTTAAATCCGGCGGTAGCTCTAATACCGCCGGATTTAAGGGTCTGCCGAATCAGGGCTTCGGCGGATTTCGCCCCAGCTCTGAGCTGGGGGGAAATCCGCCGAAAATTCACGCTATTACCGCTGTCGGGAAATCCGCCGGCGGTAAGAGCGCGAAAATTCCCCATTGAGCCCAATGGGGAATGGGGCATTCCCGAATGGGCTCAATGGGGAATTACTTTACCGCCGAACTCGTGATCCGGCGCTATTAGCGATGGCTACCATGCGGTAATGGCCAAGTCGTAATCAGGCCCACTATTCCAAGAGTTTTCAAGTCATTTCTCAACAGGACACTCTTTGGCCTTTCGTTCTGTACTCTAACAGGGATCCTAACAGTCATGTTATTGCACTGGATGAGAGCTGGCAGAATAGGAACCATTTGGATAGGGCCTCCTGCAAGTTTAGTGGGACCTTATGGTGTCTTAGCTACATCCTTAGGTTTGAAAAAACTTTCATCAGCCACTGTAATGCTTGCCCAAGTGTCTCTGATGGCAGGGGTTTCCTGACCATTTACAAGAACACTGTCCTTATAATATCCTTTGGTGTTATCTGGAATGGAGTTATAAACATCCACATGTTTGAAAAACCTAGATGGTTAGGTTAAGGGGCGCAGAGTACACACGTTCGAAGGAATAAGAAATCTTTTTTTGCTTGAATCTATTATTTATGCCTGCTCTTCTGAGCTGAGATAGCACTTGGCTGACTCAAAGGGAATTGATCCTAAACCTAAAAGCTGCTGACTTATGGGTAGCCAACAAGGCCACTCATAAAGACTCTGGGGCAACTCACAAGATGGAAGAGGGGAAGCAGAACAAGAAAGAGGGTAAACACAATTCTAATTCCCATGATCCAAAAGAGGGCCACAAACATAACAAGGGTACATTCCATGGGAGACCTGGTAAGTCTAGTGAACCCTCTGGTGCCAAACCAAAGGGAGGTCAACAGAAACACCCATTTCAGAGAACATTTGGGAAATGTTTTGTATGTGGTTCTGTAGATCATGAGAAAGGGGATCCCAGATGTAAGGGTAAACCTTCAGGGGTCCACACTGCCTCCTTAGCCTTCATCCCTGAGGGAGAAGCACAAATGGCAAGTGTACACTTTTAATTACGGGCTCAAGACCCCATTGGAGTTCAAGCCTGTGTATCTTTAGTGTCCTTGGGTGTGTGGGAACAACAGAACTCCATTCCAGATAACACCAAAGAATATTATAATGACACTGGGCCTCATTACACGGACGGCGGTAACCACGGCGCTATTAGCACCATGGTTGCCGCTGGTATTTTACCGATTCCGCCTTGGTGAATGGGGGAATTACTTCCCCATTCCAAGGTTGGCAGGGCGGTAATTCCCCATTCACCAAGGCCCTTCCCCATTCCCATTTGAGCCCCCATAGGACTCAATGGGAATGGGGAAGGAGCAAATAACTGTACCGCTATTAGCAGTACCGTTATTTGCCCAGAAGTCCCTCAGCGGGTCCCTTCCTTAACGTGTGGTCTTGCCACACGTTAAGGATGGGACCCGCTGAGGGACCTCGTAGTATGGCGCTAAGGGATTACCGGCACCGGTGCCCTTACCGATGCTGGTATTCCCTTAGCGCCATCCGTGTAATGAGGCCCACTGTTCTTGTAAATGGTCAGGAGACCCCTGCCATCAGACACACTTGGGCAAGCATTACAGTGGTTGATGAATGTTTTTTTAAACCTAAGGATGCAGCTAAGGCACCCACACGTCCCACTAAACTTGCAGAAGGCCCTATCCAATTGGTTCCTATTCTGCCAGCTCTCATCCAGTGCAATGACATGACTGTTTGGATCCCTGTTAGTCGACCGAATGAAGTGCTAGGTAGAGTACTGTTGGGAAATGACTTGAAAACTCTTGGAGTAGTGTATAGTACCCCAGGCCTCCCAGCAAAAAGAAGCAGGAGCGAACAGGATCAGCCAGGAGGCATACTTAAGAGACTCTCAGTTTGAGGTTAAGATTTCCAATACCTCCAGTTCACAGGAAGGCCAACCTTCAACTTACAAGAAAAGAAAAGAGACACAGGGGAAATCCAAGCTCTCTGGGAAAAAGAAAGCTCTAAAACCTAAACCTGTTCATAGGACATCCCGAGAGCACTGTCCCAGACTTCACCAGCACGAGACGACATTTCCAATGGCAGTTCTCAAGATGTCGATTGCCAAGTCTCATTTTCTTAGAAAGTCTATTGCCTTCAGGCATGAGGTGTTCAGATAACCGCTATAACAAATGTTTCTTAACAAATGAAAGTTCGCTTCAAAACTCAATATGGGTGATGGTTTCACCCTTGGGTCCCCCTATTCTGGGCTGACCCCTTTTCGTACTGTATTTTCACAATTTCTGCTAGGTTGGCGACTTCACCCCTGGGTCCCCCTCTTCTGGGCTGACCCTTTCTCAATTTGTATTTCTTTACGCCTCTTATTCTTTTCTCCGGGGTGATAGCTTAACTCCTCGGATCTCCCTAGCTCTGGCTTGGATTTCTCTCGACTGCCAGCCCTTGGGGGATGGCTTCACCCCGGGTCTCCCTCGTCCGTGGCTCGGACCCTTCCTAATATCTTAATGTCTTTGTCAAACAGTTCATTCCTTCGGCATCCCTCCTCAGGGTTCACTGTTGTCTTTTTACAACTTTCCAATTTGGGGTGATGACTTTTCACCCTTGGATACTCCTCCGCCGGGCTCCGACCCTTCTCGATTATTATTTTTTTTTTGGTATCATCTAGTTTATTTCAAACTTTTATTACAACTTTTATTTCATTATTTTCATTCACGTTTCTTTCTGTAGTCTTTAAATCGTCTTTCTTATATCCTTATTCATCAATTTGTGACTTTGTCTAGGAAATTGATTACCGAGCAAGTTAAGTGAACCGAGGTTCCACCCAAAATGCGAGTCCAAAAGTCAGCCATTGTGTCTGTTTCAGGCTGAAATTTGCTCAGATGTACCATTCTTGCATCCATTAATGCCGAACATTCAGTTACTAAATGTTTTGCTGTCTCTGGGTACCGTTTACAGTGTCTGCAACTGTTTTCCGTTATATTGTCCAAGTGACGCATTGCCATCATATGTTTTGATTTATATATATTTGTTCGAAGACGAAGAAAGCTGTCTCTGTGATGTTGTGACGGGAATTGTTGAAGGTACTTTGGCATGTTGTCGACTTTGTTCATCGTTAGTCCCAGATCTAGAGCTGTGGGCATGTTTCTATAGTTGTCAAGATTTTCAATCCAAAGCCACTCTTTCAACTTCTTTCTTGCAATTTGAGGACGATCTACCAACGTTTCTAACGTAATCTTAGCAATTTGCATGATTGCTTTCACTTTTTCCGACCATTCCAGAAGTAAGCCTTTATGCGGTTGATCACTACTTGGTGCCAGTATTTGGAACGCAGGCTCAGGGTTGGAAATAACCATCTTTCTTAATAATGACATGGATTTCCATATCACTGTTCCGTGTAAACTTTCCAGAGCTAACTCATGACGTAGTATTGTTATTGATAGGTATTTGGGCAGTCTCAGGGCTTGCCGCCAGAAAAGGCCTTCCAGTTGTGGCCATATCTTTTGGTCGATGTTCCATCCTGATTCTGCCCCGAATGTTATTGCAGGAATTACTTTCTGCACATAAAACATTTGTATCGGTGTTAAGGAAAATTTTCCATAAAGCGTCTGGATTCTTGCACCTTGTAGAGAGAGACTTCGAGTTCGGCGATAAATGTCTTCTACCCAACTCCATTCACATATTGAAGTATTCACTATTATTCCCAAATACCGAATTTCTGCGACTTCTTCAAGGTGATCTTTATATACTTCCCACTTGAAGTTTTTGTTTCTTGAGCCTATTTCGTGCCCAAATTTCATAATTTTTGTTTTTTTCACATTTATTAATAGGTCATTTTCTGCCATATAACTTTCTACTTTTGCCAGTAGCCGCTGTAGACCTATCTGGGTCCGATCAAACAATACCAAGTCGTCTGCATACATTGCATAGCTTGTTTGTTGTCCGTTGACTCTCGGTGGAAAGCATTTCACAGTTGCTAAATCAAATCGGATGTCGGCTATGTATAGCTTAAACAAAGTAGCAGCCAATGGACATCCTTGCTTGACCCTTTTACTGGTGACAATTTCTTTTGACAAGGCACCTCTTTCATTTAGTCTGATTCTAATAGATGTTTTTTCATACAGTGCTTTTATTGGTTGCAGCAAAGTCTCGGGACATTTCAGTTTTTCCAGTTTCAGCCATAGTTTTCCTCGGTTTATGGTGTCAAAAGCCTGTTGCATGTCAATAAAGGCTACAAATAAATTGTCCTTCTTCTCTAGGGCTTCCAACTTTAATAGGTTCACCAGGGCTAAATTGATGTCTGTACCAACGCCCTTGGTGAATCCTGTTTGTCTTTTATCCAATTTTGCCATCGTCAGCGCCCAAACTGATAATTTTTTTTGCAAAAACGTCGCAAATACCTTGCCAATTGTATCCAGAAGGGCAATCAGTCGATAGTTGGCAGGATTGTCCCGACTGCCCTTCTTATAGATTGGTACAATTGTTGCCGTTGTCCAAGATTCCGGCACTTTCCGTTTTTCTGCTAATATCCAGAACAAATGTTCGATAAATATGGACCATGCATGTTTATGTTTTTTCTGACCACAAAAGTGATGGGTGGAAGGTTTCGAATGAATCTAAACCACTGACAATTGCTCTGGGCAACCTTCCACACCACCGTTTTTTAGCCCGTCTGCGCCATTGCAAAAGGGGACCAGCCATGTGCAAATCAGTCAGCAGCTGCCGCCACCGAAGGTAGCAGCCCAGCCCGAACTGCTAGGCCAGGTCCCCTCTGCACAGAAAACCAAGCAACCCCAGACATGTTTCGGCCTTGTTGGACCTCCTCAGTGAGGTGCAGCCTGGTTCTCTGTGGCGCAGCGAGCAAGGGACCCACGTCTGGGCATACCCTCTCTCACAAGGAGAAACAAACTGACCACAAAAGTGATGGGTGGAAGGTTTCAAATTAATCTAAACCACTTGCAATTGCTCTGGGGAACCTTCCACACCACCGTTTTTTAGCCCGTCTGCGCCATTGCAAAAGGGGACCAGCCATGTGCAAATCAGTCAGCAGCTGCCGCCACCGAAGGTTGCAGCCCAGCCCGAACTGCTAGGCCAGGTCCCCTCTGCACAGAAAACCAAGCAACCCCAGACATGTTTCGGCCTTGTTGGACCTCCTCAGTGAGGTGCAGCCTGGTTCCCTGTGGCGCAGCGAGCAAGGGACCCACGTCTGGGCATACCCTCTCTCACAAGGAGAAACAAACTGACCACAAAAGTGATGGGTGGAAGGTTTCGAATGAATCTAAACCACTGGCAATTGCTCTGGGCAACCTTCCACACCACCGTTTTTTAGCCCGTCTGCGCCATTGCAAAAGGGGACCAGCCATGTGCAAATCAGTCAGCAGCTGCCGCCACCGAAGGTAGCAGCCCAGCCCGAACTGCTAGGCCAGGTCCCCTCTGCACAGAAAACCAAGCAACCCCAGACATGTTTCGGCCTTGTTGGACCTCCTCAGTGAGGTGCAGCCTGGTTCCCTGTGGCGCAGCGAGCAAGGGACTCACGTCTGGGCATACCCTCTCTCACAAGGAGAAACAAACTGACCACAAAAGTGATGGGTGGAAGGTTTCGAATGAATCTAAACCACTGGCAATTGCTCTGGGCAACCTTCCACACCACCGTTTTTTAGCCCGTCTGCGCCATTGCAAAAGGGGACCAGCCATGTGCAAATCAGTCAGCAGCTGCCGCCACCGAAGGTAGCAGCCCAGCCCGAACTGCTAGGCCAGGTCCCCTCTGCAAAGAAAACCAAGCAACCCCAGACATGTTTCGGCCTTGTTGGACCTCCTCAGTGAGGTGCAGCCTGGTTCCCTGTGGCGCAGCGAGCAAGGGACCCACGTCTGGGCATACCCTCTCTCACAAGGAGAAACAAACTGACCACAAAAGTGATGGGTGGAAGGTTTCGAATGAATCTAAACCACTGGCAATTGCTCTGGGCAACCTTCCACACCACCGTTTTTTAGCCCGTCTGCGCCATTGCAAAAGGGGACCAGCCATGTGCAAATCAGTCAGCAGCTGCCGCCACCGAAGGTAGCAGCCCAGCCCGAACTGCTAGGCCAGGTCCCCTCTGCACAGAAAACCAAGCAACCCCAGACATGTTTCGGCCTTGTTGGACCTCCTCAGTGAGGTGCAGCCTGGTTCCCTGTGGCCGCAGCGAGCAAGGGACCCACGTCTGGGCATACCCTCTCTCACAAGGAGAAACAAACTGACCACAAAAGTGATGGGTGGAAGGTTCAAATGAATCTAAACCACTGGCAATTGCTCTGGGCAACCTTCCACACCACCGTTTTTTAGCCCGTCTGCGCCATTGCAAAAGGGGACCAGCCATGTGCAAATCAGTCAGCAGCTGCCGCCACGAAGGTAGCAGCCCAGCCCGAACTGCTGGGCCAGGTCCCCTCTGCACAGAAAACCAAGCAACCCCAGACATGTTTCGGCCTTTTTGGACCTCCTCAGTGAGGTGCAGCCTGGTTCCCTGTGGCGCAGCGAGCAAGGGACCCACTTCTGGCCATACCCTCTCTCACAAGGAGAATCAAACTGACCACAAAAGTGATGGGTGTAAGGTTTCGAATGAAACTAAACCACTGGCAATTGCTCTGGGCAACCTTCCACACCACCGTTTTTTAGCCCGTCTCCGCCATTGCAAAAGGGGACCAGCCATGTGCAAATCAGTCAGCAGCTGCCGCCACCGAAGGTAGCAGCCCAGCCCGAACTGTTAGGCCAGGTCCCCTCTGCACAGAAAACCAAGCAACCCCAGACATGTTTCGGCCTTGTTGGACCTCCTCAGTGAGGTGCAGCCTGGTTCCCTGTGGCGCAGCGAGCAAGGGACCCACGTCTGGGCATACCCTCTCTCACAAGGAGAAACAAACTGACCACAAAAGTGATGGGTGGAAGGTTTCGAATGAATCTAAACCACTGGCAATTGCTCTGGGCAACCTTCCACACCACCGTTTTTAGCCCGTCTGCGCCATTTCAAAAGGGGACCAGCCATGTGCAAATCAGTCAGCAGCTGCCGCCACCGAAGGTAGCAGCCCAGCCAGAACTTTTAGGCCAGGTCCCCTCTGCACAGAAAACCTAGCAACCCCAGACATGTTTCGGCCTTGTTGGACCTCCTCAGTGAGGTGCAGCCTGGTTCCCTGTGGCGCAGCGAGCAAGGGACCCACATCTGGGCATACCCTCTCTCACAAGGAGAAACAAACTGACCACAAAAGTGATGGGTGGAAGGTTTTGAATGAATCTAAACCACTGGCAATTGCTCTGGGCAACATTCCACACCACCGTTTTAGCCCGTCTGCGCCATTGCAAAAGGGGACCAGCCATGTGCAAATCAGTCAGCAGCTGCCGCCATCGAAGGTAGCAGCCCAGCCCGAACTGCTAGGCCAGGTCCCCTCTGCACAGAAAACCAAGCAACCCCAGACATGTTTCGGCCTTGTTGGACCTCCTCAGTGAGGTGCAGCCTGGTTCCCTGTGGCGCAGCGAGCAAGGGACCCACGTCTGGGCATACCCTCTCTCACAAGGAGAAACAAACTGACCACAAAAGTGATGGGTGGAAGGTTTCGAATGAATCTAAACCACTGGCAATTGCTCTGGGCAACATTCCACACCACCGTTTTTTAGCCCGTCTGCGCCATTGCAAAAGGGGACCAGCCATGTGCAAATCAGTCAGCAGCTGCCGCCACCGAAGGTAGCAGCCCAGCCCGAACTGCTAGGCCAGGTCCCCTCTGCACAGAAAACCTAGCAACCCCAGACATGTTTCGGCCTTGTTGGACCTCCTCAGTGAGGTGCAGCCTGGTTCCCTGTGGCGCAGCGAGCAAGGGACCCACGTCTGGGCATACCCTCTCTCACAAGGAGAAACAAACTGACCACAAAAGTGATGGGTGGAAGGTTTCGAATGAATCTAAACCACTGGCAATTGCTCTGGGCAACCTTCCACACCACCGTTTTTTAGCCCGTCTGCGCCATTGCAAAAGGGGACCAGCCATGTGCAAATCAGTCAGCAGCTGCCACTGGCAGCCAATTGCCAGTGGTTTAGATTCATTCGAAACATTCCACCCATCACTTTTGTGGTCAGTTTGTTTCTCCTTGTGAGAGAGGGTATGCCCAGACGTGGGTCCCTTGCTCGCTGCGCCACAGGGAACCAGGCTGCACCTCACTGAGGAGGTCCAACAAGGCCGAAACATGTCTGGGGTTGCTTGGTTTCTGTGCAGAGGGACCCTGGCCTAGCAAGTTCGGCTGGACTGCCTACCTTCGGTGGCGGCAGCTGCTGACTGATTTGCACATGGCTGGTCCCTTTTGCAATGGCGCAGACGGGCTAAAAAACGGTGGTGTGGAAGGTTGCCCAGAGCAATTGCCAGTGGTTTAGATTAATTCGAAACCTTCCACCCATCACTTTGTGGTCAGTTTGTTTCTCCTTGTGAGAGAGGGTATGCCCAGACGTGAGTCCCTTGCTCGCTGCGCCACAGGGAACCAGGCTGCACCTCACTGAGGAGGTCCAACAAGGCCGAAACATGTCTGGGGTTGCTTGGTTTTCTGTGCAGAGGGGACCTGGCCTAGCAGTTCGGGCGGGCTGCTACCTTCGGTGGCGGCAGCTGCTGACTGATTTGCACATGGCTGGTCCCCTTTGCAATGGCGCAGAACGGCTAAAAAACGGTGGTGTGGAAGGTTGCCAGAGTAATTGCCAGGGTTTTAGATTCATTTCGAAACCTTCCACCCATCACTTTTGTGGTCAGTTTGTTTCTCCTTGTGAGAGAGGGTATGCCCAGACGTGGGCCTTTGCTCGCTGCCGCACAGGGAACCAGGCTGCACCTCACTGAGGAGGTCCAACAAGGCGAAACATGTCTGGGGTTGCTTGGTTTTCTGTGCAGAGGGGACCTGGCCTAGCAGTTCGGGCTGGGCTGCTACCTTCGGTGGCAGCACTGCTGACTGATTGCCACATGGCTGGTCCCTTTTGCAATGGCGCAGACGGGCTAAAAAACGTGGTGTGGAAGGTTTGCCCAGAGCAATTGCCAGTGGTTTAGATTCATTCGAAACTTCCACCCATCACTTTTGTGGTCAGTTTGTTTCTCCTTGTGAGAGAGGGTATGCCCAGACGTGGGTCCCTTGCTCGCTGCGCCACAGGAACCAGGCTGCATCTCACTGAGGAGGTCCAACAAGGCCGAAACATGTCTGGGGTTGCTTGGTTTTCTGTGCAGAGGGGACCTGGCCTAGCAGTTCGGGCTGGGCTGCTACCTTCGGTGGCGGCAGCTGCTGACTGATTTGCACATGGCTGGTCCCTTTGCAATGGCGCGAGACGCGCTAAAAAACGGTGGTGTGGAAGGTTGCCCAGAGCAATTGCCAGTGGTTTAGATTCATTCGAAACCTTCCACCCATCACTTTTCTGGTCAGTTTGTTTCTCCTTGTGAGAGAGGGTATGCCCAGACGTGGGTCCCTTGCTCGCTGCGCCACAGGGAACCAGGCTGCATCTCACTGAGGAGGTCCAACAAGGCCGAAACATGTCTGGGGTTGCTTGGTTTTCTGTGCAGAGGGGACCTGGCCTAGCAGTTCGGGCTGGGCTGCTACCTTCGGTGGCGGCAGCTGCTGACTGATTTGCACATGGCTGGTCCCCTTTTGCAATGGCGCAGACGGGCTAAAAAACGGTGGTGTGGAAGGTTGCCCAGAGCAATTGCCAGTGGTTTAGATTCATTCGAAACCTTCCACCCATCACTTTTGTGGTCAGTTTGTTTCTCCTTGTGAGAGAGGGTATGCCCAGACGTGGGTCCCTTGCTCGCTGCGCCACAGGGAACCAGGCTGCACCTCACTGAGGAGGTCCAACAAGGCCGAAACATGTCTGGGTTGCTTGGTTTTCTGTGCAGAGGGGACCTGGCCTAGCAGTTCGGGCTGGGCTGCTACCTTCGGTGGCGGCAGCTGCTGACTGATTTGCACATGGCTGGTACCTTTTGCAATGGCGCAGACGGGCTAAAAAACGGTGGTGTGGAAGGTTGCCCAGAGCAATTGCCAGTGGTTTCGATTCATTCGAAACCTTCCACCCATCACTTTTGTGGTCAGTTTGTTTCTCCTTGTGAGAGAGGGTATGCCCAGACGTGGGTCCCTTGCTCGCTGCGCCACAGGGAACCAGGCTGCACCTCACTGAGGAGGTCCAACAAGGCCGAAACATGTCTGGGGTTGCTTGGTTTTCTGTGCAGAGGGGACCTGGCCTAGCAGTTCGGGCTGGGCTGCTACCTTCGGTGGCGGCAGCTGCTGACTGATTTGCACATGGCTGGTCCCCTTTTGCATGGCGCAGACGGGCTAAAAAACGGTGGTGTGTGGAAGGTTGCCAGAGCAATTGCCAGTGGTTTAGATTCATTCGAAACCTTTCACCCATCACTTTTGTGGTCAGTTTGTTTCTCCTTGTGAGAGAGGGTATGCCCAGACGTGGGTCCCTTGCTCGCTGCGCCACAGGGAACCAGGCTGCACCTCACTGAGGAGGTCCAACAAGGCCGAAACATGTCTGGGGTTGCTTGGTTTTCTGTGCAGAGGGGACCTGGCCTAGCAGTTCAGGCTGGGCTGCTACCTTCGGTGCGGCAGCTGCTGACTGATTTGCACATGACTGGTCCCTTTGTAATGGCGCAGACGGGCTAAAAAACGGTGGTTTGGAAGGTTGCCCAGAGCAATTGCCAGTGGTTTAGATTCATTCGAACCTTCCACCCATCCCTTTTGTGGTCCAGTTTGTTTCTCCTTGTGAGAGAGGGTATGCCCAGACGTGGGTCCCTTGCTCGCTGCGCCACAGGGAACCAGACTGCACCTCACTGAGGAGGTCCAACAAGGCCGAAACATGTCTGGGGTTGCTTGGTTTTCTGTGCAGAGGGGACCTGGCCTAGCAGTTCGGGCTGGGCTGCTACCTTCGGTGGCGGCAGCTGCTGACTGATTTGCACATGGCTGGTCCCCTTTTGCAATGGCGCAGACGGGCTAAAAAACGGTGGTGTGGAAGGTTGCCCAGAGCAATTGCCAGTGATTTAGATTCATTCGAAACCTTCCACCCATCACTTTTGTGGTCAGTTTGTTTATGTTTTTTCAGCATCACATTAGTGACGCCATCTGGGCCGGCCGCTCTTGAATTCTTCAGCTTCACAATGGCAGTGCAAATATCTTCACTGTCTTCCTTAATATCCCAGTTAGTTTGACGTTGTTGTTTTCCTGTCTTTGATGCCATCTCAACCCCAGAAAACACTTTATGGAAGTGTCGCAGCCAATCACTTTCAGCTACTCCATTTGCCAAGGTAGCAGCTTGATTAATGGAGCCTCTGTTCAAAATATTCATATTTCTCTTGTGTTGTTTAATTTCATTAGACAAAGCATCTCTTCTCCACGCTCTTGTTCTCTCTGATAAGAGAAACTTTTGACCCAATTACGATATTTTTGTTTCCTCCGTTTTATCAGGGTATGCTTTTTACACATAAACGTGATTTTAATTCAGCTAGGTCTTTTTTTAGCTTCTTCTTTTGTCTACTTAGAGTCGTACTCCAATTATGTTTATGTACTGTGTCAATGTTCTGTTTATTGGCAAACCCCACTGTTAAAGACGGAAGCAGTGCCACGTAATCTATCAAGTCGGAGACTTCTTTGTTTGCCTCCTCTATCGCCGTGGTCAATACACAAATTTGTTTTTCATTTATTTGCAGTCTGTTTCGACCAACATTTACCTCTAGTGCTTGGCCTTTAGTTTCTACCTCACCTTTGCAGTATAATGGCCATGTCATCACTAGTACATAATGGTCACTATTTGTAGTTGGTAAGATGCACAGCTTGTTGATGTTTGTGAACACATTTTGCGACGTCCAAATATAATCAAGAGTCTTATTATATCCCAAATTATGCCATGTGTAATTTGGAGGACTGTCGCCATTCACACTCCCATTTACCATCTTGCAATCACGTGTTTCCATTTCATCAGTCCATTTTGTTCGTCTAGAACTTTCAAGGCATCCGTTAGTAGCTTTAGCCACTATTCTTATCGAACCATGAAATGTTCAAGTCACCGCACACTATGATTGATTAATCTGGACAACTTCTCTGGTTTTTGTCTATCAGCGACGTTACCGCGGAAACAAATGATTTAGCTGCAATTTTTGCTGGATTCCAATAGACATTCAACAAGAGTATCATCTGTTCTTCATTTTTTAAGCCTGTTCATGTGTTTCAATAAGGTCCCTTGTACATAACTATTAGGATTTTGTTCTTCAATTACTTCCCAGTTTGTTCCTGACTTCACCATGGTTATTAACCCGGAAAAAGGTCTTCCTCTTGTATTTTTCACTGCCGGGTTTAACATTGTTTTGTAGCCATCTTTTACTGGAGGGGAGCACATCCATGTTTCCTGCAAACAGATCGCAAAATTATCTGTCAGGTCTACTGGGAATTCATTGTACAGATGACTAAATCCTCTGGTATTCCAGGAAATCACGGATACTGTTTCATCTTGGTCAGTTTGCACTAGCTAGTGATTCTTTTTCTCAAGCAATCCATTTCTATTTCGGAGTTGCGGCTGGGAGACGATTTTCAGATGTCTTCTGAGTTCTTGTCGTCGTTGTTCCTGGGTTGTGACTTCGCTACTAATTTGTATTCCCTCTTCTGCAATCTGCTTTTCATTCGTCTCCTGTTCTGAAATCTCAAACCCTAAACACAATAGCTCATCTTTAGCGGCCATCAGAATCTTGTAGACTGCTTGTGAGATGATATGTAGTAACACACAGTCAACACGATCTTCTAAAGCATATTCAACAATTCGAATGTCATCAGATCTGATGGCACGTAGCACTGGTACCGCATGTAGCAGTCGCATTATATTGCCACGATTCAAGTTGACATCAGAATCGTCATTCAAGACGTTTTCAACCCTTATCTTCCTAGTTTGCACGTTCAATTTATCTCGATGTTCTTTAGCCGCTATTTTGGTGTCTTTTTGATTTTGAGCTTTTGTTTGAGTTGGATTTAAAGCCAGCCTTATTTTGTTTCTATGATCTTCACTCGCAGTTTTTAGTCTTTTATCCGATTCAACTTGATCAATTACTGACCTTGACTGTATAGCTTTTCCATTCTTTTTATTGCATAGTTCCATTTCCATTGTTAGCTGTTTCTTTCCTAAGCTCTGTATTGAAGGACCTGGGCTATGTAATTTCTTGTCAAGCCACTCATCCTCCGACACTATTGTGCAATCATCATCATTCTCGTCATGATAAGTTGAGAGATTGCATAGCTCCTCAAGTTGTTCAACTGAAGAGGTTATGCTAGTATCTGAGTCAATTCTCATCCTTTTTTTTGGGTTTGTCCCTCTATTATCACCTTTTCTCACTTCTTTTCCAACTTTTCCTTCTGTGTCATTTTTCTGTACTCCCACAAGTTGTTCTCTCTCGAGTAACTTAGATTTTACTGGAGTTGTCAAATTTCTTATAAATTTCCTTGTGTTGCTTGTTCTATTTGGTGGGGCCTGAATATTCTTCTTTTTTTCCAGTCTTTTTTTCCTTGTCTGATGGCAACCACATGTGATTTTTCTTTGTTGGTGTCGGAGAAGAGATTTTTTGCTAGACCACTAAATATCCCATACGATGCTTTCGCTAAGGAGGAAGACGGGATTTCTGTGGTTTTCTCATTAGTGGTCGTCGCCTCTGTTTCAATTACTAAAGAGCAAGAGGGAATTTCCTTGCTTATGCCGTTAACAGGTTCATGCCTTGCTGATTTGTTTATTAGTTCGTTGTGTTTCTCTATGTTATCTACCATGTCCGTTATTGGTCTGCTTTTATCATCACGTTTCCTGCTGGCAAGTTGTTGCTCTCCATCACGTCATTCGTTATTTTGTCACTTTTTTCTGATATAGCAAGAATGTTATCGATGTTGGTTGCGATGTCAAGCACACTTTTTCCGTCAGACTTGTCTGTCTTGTTTGGTTCTGAAGGACCTTGTGTGGGTGCAAGTATTCCACTTTGCACCCCCTTCACGGGTGAAGCTGTAAATAAAGCTGTCTGCGAGGCCATTTGTTTCAAAAGACTAGCCATTTCCTCCATTCAACTGTTTTTTTCTTCACTGTCTTTCAGAAGCAACTCCAGTTGCTTATTTGGTTGTTCACCTATCTGGCGTTGTTCTTTTTTTTGTCGTGATTGCTGTTCTAACCGACGGGATTCCATTTTAGTTATTTTTTCGTTGAGGGTGCCCAATATTGCTTCGTTGTTTTGAATTGCTTCATGTAGACTCTCATACAATTTTATGAATGGAATTAGAGCCAATGAGGTGGCAGCTAAGACATTATTATGAATCTGGATGGCAGCCACTGTTGACAAGTTGGCTTTTTGTTCCAGGTCTTTTTCAACAGGGCTTCTTGTTCTTTCATTGTACCTGTCTCTCAGGATACCTCTTTCCTGTTGTTTGGGGCTTTGACACCTTTGTGGGAAGAGCTGATCATAATCTCTCGTTTCTGTGTTCATTATCAGAGTGCCGTTTGAAATTCTCTTCCCAAGATTTTTTTGGGTCTCAGAGTCGTGATGATTTGTAGTTGGCCTTACATCATTTTCACAAGTCGAGTGCATGTCTCGTTTGTCTCCGGTATTATTTGTCCAACCAGCCTTTACAAACTCCGCTGGCGAGCTAGTTATCAGTTTTTGCATTGGATTACCGGTTCTTTCAAATAAGGATGGGTTCTTCAATGTGGTGCTCGTGTTACTGGACGTTTGTCTGGGAGAGCTGATATCGCCTGCTTTGCCCTTTTTGAACCTTTCAGCCAGTCTTGCTTTCATTTGCTCAAAAGCAGCCTGGAGCCTCATCGTCAGGCATGCCTCTCTCCCAGCATAGTCTATCGCTTTTTTTGCCATACCTCTTTCTTCTCTAAAAAAAGATTCACAGGCAACTTCATTGTGTCTTTGCTCTGAAGTAATTCATGTACACGTGTCATTTTCCTCTCCTCGCCTGCCTTCGTTGTATTTGGCATTACGGCAGGTTTCTTCCTCGTTACTGTTTGGTGTTTTTTGTTTTAGAGTACACTCATTTTCTTGTGTTAACGGTTTAGCGAAGCCTTGAGAAAAAGTGAACCGTAATAAATTTGTATCCATGGAGGTGCTTGGGACTTCTACCGCAAGCAGCTCCAGATCTGTTACATCAAATGGTGATTGGAATGGTTCTGCGTTGATATCCACTATTAGTGGATCAATTGCTTGTAAGCTGGGGTCCTTAGCGATTGGTTTGGATGTTTCCATGCCACTATCTTCGTTTATGAGTACTCTTTCTTCTGATCTCAACCGTTCCGTAAATGGTGATATTATTTGTGGTTTGCTGTGGACATCATTTTTTTTGCTATCCTTATTGCTGCCATTGCTGCAATTACATTCATTTTTTCCAATAATCTCGTTTCCCCCACCTTGATTATACGCAAGAGACACTTGTGTCGGCAACTGTGTCTGTGAAGTAGAACGCTGCTCCGGTACCAGTTTCTCGGTGAGAGTTAGTACAAATTTTGATGTCGAGAATACCTCAGTAACTAGGCCTTTGGCCACGGGTAATTGGGCATTTTGAAGTGTCTGCAACAAATTACCTTGCATTGTATCTATAGCTGCTGCTGATGTTGATGCTAGTACAGAGACTGGTATTGATACCAATGGAGGAGCCGGCTCTTCCCGTGTGTCAATTGGTGAGACTACAACTAAAACTTCTGGGTATTTATGTCTCGTGTTGGGCTTATTGGGATTATTGGATGACTCGGTCCCACAAGGTTCAACTAGTTCAGGTAATTCAATATTTGACTTTGCATCTTTTTCTAGTTCATTCCCAAAAACAAAGTCAGTTTCGTTGGCATTTTTAGTGACACTTTCGCTTTCACAGTCTGTGTGCATTGAAATGTCGACCCTATGACAGGACTGAGAGAGCAAAAAGGTCTGGGCTTGTTTAGATTTTAGCCGGGTCTGTGGCCTGTTGTCGGCCATTGATTAGTTCTTACCTCAGTTGCCTCAGTTGCCTCAGTTGCTGCAGACTACTGCAGGCTGGACTCTTCTCTTGGAGCGCCCCAGCGCCTAACAGCCACACAACAGCCAGTGGGGCTTGTCTCCGCCGGGCTTAACGCCGCAAGGGTGGTAGCCTCCGAGTCTTGAAGGAGTCCCAAGTCACGTGACCACGCCACGTGATATCGATCGCCCCGCCTCCTCCAGGAAGCGTGGTAGAACGCTGCTGCAGGCAAAAGTCTTCACTGACTTGCAATGCCGTGTGTATAAAAAAACAAGCCTGGGCTTCACTGTAAGCAAAATCCTTCTACGAAACACACACACAGTGCGGGTGGCAGCCTCCGAGTCTTGAAGGAGTCCCAAGTCACGTGACCACGCCACGTGATATTGATCGCCCCGCCTCCTCAAGGAAGCGTGGTAGAACGCTGCTGCAGGCAAGAGTCTTCACTGACTCGCAATGCCGTGTGTATAAAAAAACGAGCCTGGGCTTCACTGTAAGCAAAATCCTCCTACGAAACACACACACAGTGCGGGCGGCAGCCTCCGAGTCCTGAAGGAGTCCCAAGTCACGTGACCACGTCACGTGATATCGATCGCCCCGCCTCCTCCAGGAAGCGTGTTAGAACGCTGCTGCAGGCAAGAGTCTTCAATGCCGTGTGTATAAAAAAACGAGCCTGGGCTTCACTGTAAACAAAATCCTCCTACGAAACATACACTTCTCGATTATAAGCCTTCCTTCATAGGATTCATAGGCTTTATTATGGCTCTCAAGCAAGTTGATAGTGGCTCACCCCCTTTGTCCTCCTCTTCTGGGCTGACCCCTCTATCCTTTTAATGCTCACCCTTACTTTAACATAGTTCATAGGTTTGGGGATTCACTTCCCTTGCCTTCTCGCCAATTCACGAATCAAAGTCCTTTGAATGTTCAGGGCTTTTGCTCGGCGTATGACCATTTTGTATTCCTTTGGCGACCTTTCTTTGGCCTTCTGGTTTCTGTAGTTTCTCAATATGGGCTCAACCAGAGTCTCTTGAGTTGGCACCCACATGGTGCCACTTTCCCTCTGCAACTGGTCCCCCCTTCTTACTTTTCATAGTTAATTCAAAGTTCATTACATCTGCTTCAAAAGTTGGCAGTCTGCGATTTTCACTCAACACAACCCGGCTTCTATCGGTTCTTCCCTCACTCACTACTTGTGCTTAACTGCTAGGTTTTAGTTTCTTTGGAGTCAAGGCTGGTACTACTGGTGCGGGAGCTTCCCTCGCTCTGCCTTATCAACATAGGCCGGCCCTGCGTACTGTTGACATCTGCAGTTTGACACTGGGGTTCTTAGATTCTCCTCGGTGAAGGTTCCGCCGGTCTGGGATGAAAAGGGCAAGGTCTCTTCTCTCCTCGCCGCCCTCTGGCTTCCCGTCACCTTTCTCCTTCGCCTGGACTGCCGTCTTGGTTTAGCCGTCTCCTTGTGCTGCCTGTCGTCTCCACCTTTTATCCGTGCGGGGAAGGGAAAGGGCTGTCAGGTGTGTGTGTGATTAGAGTAAATTGCCTGACTTTGCCTGACCCTGGTGTCGGGACATGTCCGGTAAATGGGTGCATTACAAGTTTGTCTATCGTAATGTGAGGAAGTGTTGGGGACAGAAAAGGAGGGGTGTAGAGTTTCTGAGTGTTTTACGGGATATGATGGGAAAAGGGTAGGCTTAGACTGTCTACAGAATATAATGGAAAAGGTTTTTGAAATGGACGAAAATGACTGGGATGTAGAACAGAACATAGGGAATTGTGGTAATGGTAGTACTCTGTTCCACTGAATTGGGATTTTGGAAAATGATAATCAGAAGGACGGGACTGGTAGGGTTTGCGGGGTAAATGGGAATGGCCGGGATCAGAAAATGTACAAAGGGGCTTGTGGGAATCATAGTGTTTTGTCAAGTTAGGCTGAGAATTTGGAAAAGAATAATCAGAAGATTGTGGAGAGTAGTGATGGACAAATGTCGGATAGAAAGTAGAGGGTGTCTAGGAGAGGTGGTTTTTCAATTTAATAGGGTTCAGGTTCTTATGTGAGACACCAGATGGGGAGTTATTGATGGCTGTTAATATGGGAAACAGAAGGGACTTAGACTTAGGAGACTCCTGAAGCTTCTAGCTGGATTTCAGATGTTTCACTCCACTATGGATTTCTCGACCCCTGGCACTTGGTTCCTGCAGCAGCGAAGAAGTACAGCCAGTCGTGGAAGATGGTCCAGTGGAGTTTGTCTCGAGGTTAGTTGGTCCCACTAACCCAAGGAGAGAAGTCGTCCCTTCCGGAGCTTCATTGTCGAATTGAAAAAGGAGTTTCAGCATAGCAGCAGGGCTTCACTGGGCAATTCAAAGGTCCAGGAGGATGCACCAAGCTTCGTTCACAGTTTCTTCGTCGGGTGTTTCTCCCAGTGGTCGACTCTGCCTCTAGTCCCAAAACCCTTGCCTTTTAAGCAGGTTTCTCCCATTCATGCACTGCCTAGGTTGTCGATCACACAGCTGAGTGGCTGTCCTGAAAGGACAGCCAGCCAGCCAATCAGGACTGGTTGCATTCAGGCATACCTAGAGACAAAGGACTGGGGAGTTTCGGGAACTGCCTCCACATCCTGTCCAGACACACTGGAGCCAGAGGCGGCGTTCAGGGCTGAAGCCAGACAAAGGCAAGACAAACAAAGGGCTTGAATCTGTTTCGACGCACAAGAAAGATCTCACAAATGGAAAATGGCGAAAAAAGAAGTCAGGGACCATTTTGACAAAATGGTCACCCATGGGTGCTGTACTGCAGCTGAGGAATCAGCCTGCGGTAGAAAAGCACACTGGTAGAAACATTTCTGATGTTTGTTAATCTGCTTAGAATCACATGCTGTGCATAGGTCCGACATCCAGTGGTCACTGCGGAGTATTGCATTTTGTTTTTCGTAGTCGAAAAGGGACGTCGACAAGGCGTGTCTGAAACACTATCCCTATAGTGACGTGCGTTGTACCCACAATCCCTCACGCGTCGAGGTCCCTCAGATTGTTTTTTTCCGCCCAGCTACTGGTCGCCTTTACGCGGAGCTCCTCGAGAGACATTGCAGATTTCATCTCCTCGACCTTTGGTCATTTTCCTATATTAATATAGAACATATCGATCCCCCCCTCGACGCTGTTGTGAAGCTGTCTCCGCCGAGCAAGATCTTCGACGGAGGGGACGAGCGGAGGAGATCCTTCGGCGTTGCCGAACACGTGGCTTGGCCTCGCAGGCCATATACAGTAGGGAGAGTGGGGGTCGTGGGACATCTCTGTTTCTTTTCTGAGAATGCCTTTCCTTTTCCCCTTCCTTTCCCTTGTGGTGGTTATCACGATTTATTGCCTCGGCTATGGAGAGGACACCCTTTAGGTTTTGCCCGCTTTGCAAGGGCAAGTTTACTTGGAAGGACAAGCATTCACGGTGTAACCGCTGCTTGCCCCTCGATCACAAAGAGGAAGGTTGCACGGCTTGTCGGCTTCTTAAGCCTAAGACTCTAAAAGACCGTAGGGTCAAGAGGTGGGCAGCCTACGCTATGTCGAAGGCCGACGCTTCACCCACCGTTGCTACCACCGACAGTGACGAGGAACGTGATACCACGACCTCCGCTACGGAAGTCGAAAACCCCCCTAAAGAGCGCACACACGCTTCGTCGTCTGTCCCCGGCCCCGACGGGCTCGGCTCACGCCCTGCTTATGGGGATGAACACCCCGGCGACATTGACGCACACAAGACCACACATAAGCACACAACCCATGGCTCTTCTTCGTCGAAGGCGAAGAGAGCATCAGCGCCCAAGGAGACGCAGGTTCCACCGGCGGCCTCCTCGGACCGTTCGGGTCGAAGCCCCTCTCGCAACCGCAGCCGCGACCAGCGACTGGGCTTTCGGCAAATAAGGGCGCCGCCCCCAAATCATCGGCCGGCGCGCATCAGCAGAAAGCGCATGCCGCCGTAGAGCGATCGACACCATAACGTCGAAACCACAGCCCTCCGCTGACAAACGAGTCGCTGAGAGCTTGGCGAGGATCGTGGTAGCCGACGCCCACAAGCGTACGCCGAAAGACACGTCGAGCGCTACGCAGAGGTCGAAAGACACGCCGAAAAAGCCCGAAGAAAGACAGGGACTATCTCCTTCAGTCGAGGGGACCCCCAACACACCTGAAGGCTTTTCGGAGGGCGACGGGACACTTTCCTCGACGTTGTGGGAGAGGTCGAGCCGTTTTCAGCTACAAGACACTATTTTTCCCCCGCTAGACCGCTCAGGGTACCCATGAAACCATGGAAAGGCTCCATCTCTGCATGGAAAGAATGGAGAGGTTTATGAATACCCAGAACCCTCCCACTCCAAGAGAATAAGAGAAGGGCCTCAGGAGGACCCAGGGCCAAAATTCCGAGACTAGTCAATCCCCACCAGGACACAGCCTCAGACTTCCATAGTGTGTATGACCTCACTGGGGAAGAACATTACTTTGAGGAAGAGGATGATTTTATGGACGAGGAAGAGGGACGGAACCAGGAGGAAGGTCTGGAAGACAGCCCAGACTTGGTAGGAGAAGGCTTCGGAGAAAATCCAGAAGAAGGACCTTCTCACCCTGGCAATCCCATCAATATATTCCGACACTGATGTCCTGAACCTAAATCCTCCTGACAATTCACCTATTAGAAACACGTCTCCCATTGACGATCAGCCCACATTTAATGCCCTGTTGCGCAGAGCAGCAGCACATTTCGAACTGGGACACTGGGAGCTCTCTCCTGAATTAGACTTTGTGGAAAGAGTAATTAAGGAGAAACCCCCGGTCAGTCAGACCATTCCCCTCCTCGCTTCGGTGAAGAGAAGAATCATCCTTCGCTGTCCACACCTGCACTAATCAGAGGGGTCAATCCTAGAATTGAAAAACTTTTCACTCCTTCGCCCTCAGACCCGCTGTACATCAGGGGACATTCCATTCCGGATTCCCTGGTAGTAACCAATACAAGAAAGAGGGCAGGGGTACCACTTTCCACCAGTGAGGCACCACCTGACAAGGAGGGCAAGCGGTTATATGCCCTTGCAAAAAGAGTTACATCCTCGGCTGCCTTTTCGGCAAGAATTGCAAACAACAATTCTTTGCTCGCTAGCTATGCGGACGCGCAGTGGGCCAAACTGCGCAAAGACGCCGAAGAAGCGCCGGAACCACTACGTACACGCCTGCTTACAACTATTAGCGAAGGAACCCAGGTCAACCAGAGTATTGTAAAGAACTCTCTGGATGCTGCAGAAACAGCGGGACGTTCCCTGGTTCAGGAATACTCCTAAAACGCCACGTATGGCTGCGCAACTCAGGGTTCAAACCGGAGACACAGGCGTCTTTAATAAATAAACCTGTGAAGACTCAAACCTCTTCGGGAAAGCGGTGGATGAGGCTCTGGAGATGGCTAAAAAAGAGTTCGATACTATCAAAACTCTTGACCAAATCTCTAAGCCCTCTACCAGGCGCGGCTATGGCAACAAACGCTTTTTTCGTGGCCAACGCCAACAACAAAACCAGCAGCAACAGTACCCTGCCACCAATTTCCAGACCAATAGTGGGCAGTACAGCCAAAGAGGCCAGCGCCGGGGCAAAGGAAGAGGCCGGGGTCCACCCCCAGAGGCTTCCAAGCCCCCAACAACACCAAGTGACGCGAAGATTCGCGTCCCCTCCCATGCAACACCGGTCGGGGGCCGGATAACATCCTTTCTTCCAGCATGGGAGGGTATAACGTCAGACCGCTGGGTACTTTCCACCGTAGCCCACGGATACTGCATCGAATTCAACAGTTCCCCAACATACAAACCCCCGAGGGGACGACGCATGACACTGGAACATCTTGCCATTCTTCTCCAAGAAGTACAACAACTGCTGGAAAAAGGAGCCATAGAGGTCGTGCCTCTATCTCAGGTAACGGAAGGTATTTATTCAGTGTACTTCCTTGTACCCAAAAAGGATCTAACCATGCGCCCTGTATTAGATCTGCGCCCAGCGAACAAGTTTATCAAACCCCTAAAGTTTCGTATGGTGACCTTACAGGAAGCGATCCCACTGCTTTCACAGGGAGATTACATGACAACATTAGACATGAAAGATGCATACTTTCATATTTTAATGTTGCCAGCGCACAGAAAATACCTCTGGTTCATGATAGAGGGCAGACACTACCAGTTCAGAGTGCTAGCCTTCGGCATAGCATCAGCACCAAGGGTATTCACGAAGGTGCTGGCAGTGGCAGCGGCCCACCTGCGCAGGTTGTCCATCCCAGTTTACCCTTACCTCGACGACTGGCTCATAACAGGGGATTCTTACGAAACATGCTTCTCCAATACCCAAAAGACTGTAGACCTTTTGTTCCAGTTGGGCTTCTCCATCAACGAAAAGAAGTCCAGCCTAGACCCCAGCCAAATCAAACAATTCCTAGGGGCTCTAATTCAAACAAAGGACGGCCTCGTCTTCCCCTCCAAAGAGAGGGTCCAAAACATGCTGTTTCAGATCCCTCAATATGTGACCTGTCGAGAGGTGACGGTACGCAAAGCAATGCGCTTGCTAGGCATGATGGCGTTGTGTATTTATTTGGTACCTCACGCGCGCCTGCGCATGCGCCCAATGCAAGAGTGGCTCAACAGCCAGTGGTGTCAGGCCAGCGGACTATGGGACGATCTAGTGGTGGTCTCGCAGGCCTTAGTTCTCTCGCTACGGTGGTGGACAAAGGAAAACCTGGGAAAAGGGAAACCCTTTGCCACACCCGCGGCGGAAGCCACTCTAACCACAGACGCATCCTCACAGGATGGGGGGCTCACCTATCCCATCAGACTGCTCACGGAGTGTGGACTCCGAACGTAGCATCCAAACACATCAATCTTCTGGAGCTACTAGCGGTGTTCAAGGCGCTAAAAGCCTTCAGGAACACCTACAAGGCAGGACAGTGATGGTCCTTACAGACAGCACCACAGCCAGGTATTACATCAACAAGCAGGGGGGAACCCACTCTCCAGGACTGTCCAAACTGGCCCAAAATATATGGAAGTGGGCTCTCAAACAAAACATGTTCCTACTGTCACAACATGTACCAGGGGAACTCAATCTGCTGGCAGACAAACTCAGCAGAGATTTCCCACTGCCCGAAGAGTACGAATGGCGACTGCACGAAAACATCATCTTCGATGTCTTCACACAATGGGGATTCCCAGAAATAGACCTGTTCGCAACCCTGGAGAACTCACAATGCCTAAGTTACGCCTCCAGGTACCCCCAGAACCAATCCAAGGGGAACGGTCTGTCGATACAATGGTCAGGGAAATTTGTTTACGCTTTTCCCCCCGACTCCCCTTCTCAACAAGGTGGTGCACAAGATGCACCAGGAACAAGTAACCATGATACTGGTGGCCCCAATGTGGGCCCGACAGCCATGGTTCGCTCACTTGAAGGAGATGTCTCTATCTCCCCCAGTGAAACTCCCCTGCCCGTACAACATGCTGTCACAAGACGAGGGCAGGACCCTACATCCATGCCCCCAGAACATGAATTTAGCAGCTTGGCTCCTGAGATCATAGAATTCGGACATCTACAGCTCCCGCAGAGATGCATGGACATCCTCAGGGAAGCCAGAAAACCTAACACTCGCCACTGCTATTCTAGCAAATGGAAGAGGTTTGTCATCTGGTGCAGGGGTAAGAGCATCAACCCGATTGACTGCTCTCCCACACATATTGTTCTATACCTGACCCACCTATTGGATTCAGGTCTAGTGTTCAATTCCATTAAAGTCCACCTAGCTGCACTTTCTGCATACACCACTTCCCAACTCAAGGTGTCATGGTGGAAGATCCCTGTTATAAAGGCCTTCATGGAGGGAGCAAAGAGAATACACCCCCCGATAGCTGACCCAGCTCCCGGATGATACCTTAATATGGTACTTACCAGACTCATGGGCTCACCATTCGAACCCATGCACAAAGCATCTCTTAAACACCTCCCTACTAAGACTGCTTTTTTAATAGCTATCACCTCCATCAGGAGGGTAAGTGAACTTCAGGCTCTTTCTGTTCTAGACCCTTTGTTACAGTTCACAGAGATAAGGTGGTTCTACGCACTCACCAAGGTTTGCTCCAAAATTCATCTCAAAATTCCACGTAAACCAGTCTATAGAACTACCAGCGTTCTTTCAAAATCCTTCCAACTTGGGAGAAAGGACTCTGCACACACTAGATGTCCGCAGAGCGGTCATGTTCTACATGGAAAGAACCAGACCACTGAGGAAGACTAATCAGTTCTTCGTCTCGGTGGCAGCAGGAAGAGAAGGGGATGCAGTTTCAAAGTCCACTATTTCTAGATGGATTGTTCAATGCATCACTCTCTGCTATACTCTTGCTAAGAGAGAACTGCCCTTTAGGCCAAGAGCACATTCTACTCGAGGCACGGGGGCGTCCATAGCATTCATTGCAAATGTTCCCCTTGAGTCCATCTGCAAAGCGGCTACCTGGAGTTCTGTGCACACCTTTACAAAACACTACTGTCTAGATGCACACACTAGATCTGACTCCCAGGTGGGACAGGCAGTATTAAGACATCTTTTCTCTACTGTTCCTTCTCATAACCCACCGCCAACTCCGGGTACTGCTCGCTAGTCTATGCACAGCATGTGATTCTAAGCAGATTAACAAACATCAGAAGACAATGCATTACTTACCGTAAAAGCATTTCTGATGGTTGTATCTGCTTAGATTCACATGCGCCCACCCTTCCTCCCCGCTCGGATGGAAGGAACATAGACTTCCTTTTATATCTCTCTTTTCTGTACTCACTCACGTCTAGAAGGCTCCCTCAGGGCAGAAAAATACAAACAGAGGGACCTCGACGCGTGAGGGATTGTGGGTACAACGCACGTCACTATAGGGATAGTGTTTCAGACACGCTGTGCCGACGTCGCTTTTCGACTACGAAAAACAAAATGCAATACTCCGCAGTGACCACTGGATGTCGGACCTATGCACAGCATGTGAATCTAAGCAGATACAACCATCAGAAATGCTTTTACGGTAAGTAATGCATTGTCATACCACTGCCACCAGCCATTTAAAGTATTGAGTGTAACATAAACATGTTACATGAGGATGTAGTATAAGGGGCTAGTAAGTAACCCCCCAGCACTCCACATAAGATGGTGTGTGCTTGACCTACAAAGAGAAAAGGTAAGTAAAGTCAGTTTCACTTTACTATTCTTGGGAACTGCAGTTCACACAAAAAAGGTATTTAAACCTTAAGAGAAATCCAAATGACTTTTCAGTGAAACTGCACTGAAGGTGCTGTGTGTCACCATACACAAAGTAGATGTCTATTGAGTTTGTCAGACTGCAAAAACAGTGAAAAGACTGAATCCAAACCAGGTAAAAACCATGAACGAGTGAGTAAAAATGTCTCACTCACTCCAGGGTTAAAATAAAAATTCCCAAGTCCAGCAATAGAGCTCGGGGTCTCTAGGGTTGAAGGGAATTAGCACAAAAATGAGAATTCTCCCTAACAACTGCCTCTAGAACCTCAAGCCCTGCTAGTATAACACTAACCAACTATTTCCCTTCCCAAAAGTCACTATCTTATAATATCTTTATCGCATTTCTGCTAAGATTCACGAGTGGGCTTTATTACTGATATTAAGATAGAACTGTCATTACTGTCAAAAGCTGTAACAAATGTAACCGCAAGCAAATACAAACTAAGCAGTGGCTTTTGAAAAGTATCCAAAAGTAATCCTCAGGGACATCATTATGGGGTCGCCAGGGGTCGCACTTGCGACTCCTGTTTGTTTGTTTGTGACCTCTATCAATCCCTTTGCAACCCCACCTTAAATCCTCCAATCAGAGGACGATGGGGGCGTGGCAAAGCAGCAAGCGCAGGCTGCGCAGCTTGGGCTCCTCCATTTTGTCTTGCCCAGCAGCACATGTGTGGCCTATATCCGGTCGACCTCAGCGCTCGTGGCCCTTCGCTGCGAGGTAATGGGATGCCGATGTGTGAAATGGAATGGATCAATCGTGATATGGGTGCCAATGTGTGGTGAGGTGCGGACCGTGGACAAGCAGCAATGCTGCAGCCCCAACAATGAAGATGCATTGATCTTGCCTCCTGCATGCGGGTGTGGCTTGTGTGTTCAGACCTCCTTGACCCACAGCACTGCCCGCCCAGCATGCTGGGAAAAATAATGGCTCCTGATGAACAATTACATTTTGTTTAAAGCGGTGGATCATAACAACCATGATCCATCGCTTTAAAAATGTTTGGTGGTGGTTCCGTTCACCCGCAGCGCACACCTAGAAACCATGCCTGTGCCTGGGGATAGGAAGTTGGGCCAGCCAGGGCTGACAGTTGCAGCCAGCACCTGGGCCTGTTGCGCCTGTATGGGTGGACAGCCTTGGCTGGGCCAGGCCGGGGCCCACAGTGCTGCCCACCCGTGCCCGCAGGATGGGAAAAATGTGTTGTTTTCTATAAGGAAATAAACATTTAAAGCCAACTAACTTCGGGATGCACTGCAACCATGCAGGACGCTGGCCGCCGCCCGGGCAGCACCACGAGGGGGAAAGCAGCAAGGTGATTTTGCCTTCCTCAGGCTGTACTTTCATTTTCCTGAGCAATTCATTGTCTATGTGGTGCAGCGGACGACCCCTGGGTGTGATGAGGCGAGTGAAATATTCAACAGTGGGCCGGCCCTTGAAAGCAAATTACTTAGATCGCCAGCTGGCCTGTTGGGTTTAAAGCCGAACGGAACTTACCTTCTCTTTGGGCCTCATTACGAGTTTGGAGGTAGCCATTGTGCTATTAGCGCCATGGTTGCCTCCAAACTCGGGTCTGGGTCCGGGTTCCTTGAATGAGGAATTACCGGGTCATTCCAACCTTGGAGGACCCGGTAATTCCTCATTCAAAAATCCCATCCCCATTCCCATTCAAGCCCCCATAGGGCTCAATGGGAATGGGGAGGGAGCTAATAACAGGCCGATTTTACCAGCCGCCCTTAGCGGGATCCGCTAAAGGACTTGGAATGCGGCGGTAAGGGGTTAATGGCACCGGCATCCTTACCGGCGCCGTTAACCCCTTACCGCTGCACTTGTAATGACCCCCAGTGTGTTTCCCATCCATGCAGTAACTGGGATAAAAAACAGCTGCTTAGCTTAAATGCGAGGAAGGGGTCGGCCATGTTGCCTAATAAATAAGCCCACCTTATTACAAGCCCACGTAGAGCTTCCGTTTTGTGCTGCTCGCCTTGCCTCTTGATTGTTTAGCCAGAAGGCGCACTTGCCTCTCGGCTGGTAAATCTAGTATACCATATAATTGCTGTTGCTGTTAGTATTACTGCTGTGCATCCGAACAGGTTCGGCCTGTTCTCAAACTGTGCTGCTTGGCTTGCCTCTTGATTGTTTAGCCGTCGGTGCACTTGCCTCTCAGCCGGTAAATCTATTACACAATTTAGCTGCTGTTATTGTTGCTGTTACTGTGGCACCTTCTAAACTGCTAGCCCTGCCCTTTGAACATCTAGCCAGATGGTACACCCATTTGTCCGATCGCCTTCACCAACAGCATTCAACACTCTCAAAGCACTGCCTGAGTCTCTGATTTTATCCTATCCTGAATCTGCTTCTCACTGTGACCACAATCTGAGCCAAGCCCACTGTGTCTGCCACTGTGTCTGCCAGAGTATTGTTGACAATACATACCGACTAGATCCCTAGAGGCACACGGCTAAGATAGCACTGTTCCTACTTCCCTACCTATTTGCTACCTGGTCACATTAGACTTATAAGATTTACAGCCTGCACTACCCATCCTATGACATACATGTCATTCCTACACAAAGTAACCTTACCTATAGCTACCATCCTACCCTTATTGAACACCATAGCACCCACATGGTTCCTTCCCCCACTCAAGCCTAATTTACCGTTGCCCAATTTTAACCTTGAAACTAATGACAGTGGCAACTGCCCTATTACTCCACTACAATGGATCCATCTCTATGCCTCCCGGACCTACACCTAATTGGCCTTTTCTGTTAAACATTAGAAATGCCAGGCTAGGATCGTGCCTCAAACGTACAGGGAAGGTCAACATGCCCCACACACGTTCTACGAAGCCTAATCAGATGACCAGCACCACCACCAGACTCAATGCTGCACCTAATTACACTAACAATTTCCCCTCACCTCAATCAACCATTACTGCAGACATAGCATCACCTTCCCCAGAGGCACCACTCATCAAAGGAGCACAAATAATGCGAGATCACTTATTGCTCATGCCTTAGATACAGCAAACCAAGGGTGGCCCTACCCTTTTTGGAGCCTGGATTGACCTTTCCCAGGCATTTGATATGGTTGATAGGAATTTACTCTGGAGAAAACTTGACGCCTGGGGAATTCCTTCTGGCTTACTTTCTATACTGAGAGAGTTGCACTCTAATAATTACATGCGGGTCAGACTCGGTAGATCAGGCTTGCTCTCTAATCCAATTAGGATAACTAGAGGGGTACGACAAGGTTGTTTACTAACGCCTTTGCTTTTCATCCTCTTTATGGCGGATCTAACTAATTGGTTGCATGATATTGGTTTAATATCTCCATCTATTGGTAATGCTAAAATAAATTGGTTAGTTTATGCGGATGATATAGTAGTCCTGGATTATTCACAAGTGGGGCTACAACGTCTGCTAACCGCCTTAGAATCTTATGCAAGGAGCAATAAACTAAATATTAACCCCTCAAAATCTAAGATCCTACTATTCAAGAGACCAAACAAAATAGTAAAGAATTTTGCTTGGAAGCTGGATCAGTGTCCGGTAGAGGTTGTCTCAGAATTAACATATCTTGGAGTTCTACTAAGATCTTTTCCTACAAAGAGCAATTTGATGTCATCTATTGATCTAAAAGTAGTGAAATTATGTGCTGAGATGAAAAAAATCAATTTTAAGTTCCGCAAATTTTCTATCCTCCCACTTGTAAGATTCTACATAGGGAAGGTAGTTCCCATAATTCTATATGGACTGGATTATAGCAATATAGCTTTGAAGATAGATTGGGATGTAATAGAGTCTAGGATCTGGAAACGTACTTTAGGTTTGCCAGATTGTTTTCCCTTTGTCTGTTTGGGCTATGAACTCGGTCTTTCGTCACTTAGATCATGGCTAGAATGGAAGTGGTTGACTCTCTACAGACTAATTCTAGATCCCCCAGAGAATTCCTTATTTGAGGAAACAGCTATAGGGTACCAACAAGGGAACAATGTCTTCTTATGTAGATTGGGGCAAAAATGCTTAGAACTTTTGTCTGGCTGTGACTGTGATGCTGAGTTGCTTCTACAGAACCCATTAAAAGTGAAAGAAAAAATTAAATTGAGTGATTGGATAGACACTATTGATGATATGCGAAAAACCAAAAGATCAGCCTCTCTGACAGTACTAGATAAACGTCTTTCAACCTTGCCGACTTATTTAAAGAAGTCCCCTAATCCTCGGTTTACTTCCTACCCTAGAATTACTAGCTATTTGAGATAAGGAAGGGGTGACTTTACCTATCTGTGATAGCTGCCCTAGTAACGAACTCCAGACTATTAAGCATTTATTATCTAGTTGTTCTGGGACCTGGAGTATTAGGGCTGGACATTTTAATAGATTTGTTTATGACGAGTCCTATCTCAATACCGAGGATTTTTGGGCAAGACTGTCTTCTGGGAATGAGTCGGCTTTATCAATTGAGGTTGGAAGGTGTTTAAGGGAACTGAAGTTAGTTATAGATTAAATTGTTACTAGTGATTTGAATTCTTGCTTCTTTGTTTTTTAGGATGTTTGGTGTTTTTGTATTCAGAATATGTACATTTCTGTTGGATTTTATATTGTTTTATTATTTGTTGAAATGTGTTAAAAGTCAAATTTTGGCTAGTGCACAATAAATAAATAATAATAATAATAATAAAAAAAGATTCAGCAAATCTCATCATATCCAACCATCTTGACTTTCTAGCGATCACTGAGACTGGTTACACCTAGCCGCAAGGCCTTCAGTGTCTCTAGCTATACCAGAAAACTACACCATTATGAGAGCAGACAGAGATACCTGAAGAGGTGGTGGAGTGGCATTCATTGCTAAAAACCAACTAGGCTTTAGAGAACTCACCAAAGAACCCTTCCCCTCTGGTGAACTTCTCTCAGTCAAACTCCTGTTGTCAGCTTCTCGTACACTCTTGCTACATCTCCTATACTGACCCTCGGTCCTATTTCGTCCTTTAAGGAAGACATCACATTCCTCCTTACACATAAAACCAAACCGAGTTCCCAAAATGTTGGGAGACCTCAACCTAGGCTTTCACGATGTGAACAATATTAATGCATCAACCATAGAGAACACACTCACTCAGCTTGGCTTTGAACACAGGGTCAGCCACCCCACACACAACAAGGGTAGAACCTTGGATTGGCTGGCAGACCTTAACTGCACTACCAGGATAATTGCCAACGCGCCTTGCGCTTGGTCAGACCACCATTGCATCTCCTTTACCATCCAGGACAGACTGCGCCCTAACCCAACTGTCATCCAAACCCCACAGGTCCTAGCTAGAAACAATTGTAATATCTCTACAGATAACTTACTGCCACTACTACAACCCATCATCAACCCCCCCCTAAAGGCTCTGACAAGGACCCATCACGTCACGTGGACTTTTATAACCATACCCTACTTCAGGCTTTAAACATAATCGCCCTGCTGAAAACTAGGAAAGCCAAACCTGTTGCCCACCTAAACAAAGGGTTCACTGCTGACTTAAAAGCCTTATGTAGTTCTAAAAGAATTAACAAATCCACATGGAAAAAAACACCCTCCGACTTAAACAAGGAAAAGTTCATTACTACTGCTTCCACCTACAAAGCAGCCATACTAAAAACCAAAAAAGAGACCTACAACATCAGAATACAAAATGCTAAATAAGGCTCTAAGGAACTATTCACTATCCTCAGAGAGCTGGAAATGCCAATTCCACCCACAGAATCCTGCATCAAAGATGCTTCTTGGTGTGTGAATATCCAAAAAGCCCTTTTTGACAAAATTGCTCTGTTGAAAACCAAAATAGAAGCAAAAAAGCAAAGTCTGACTCTGAGTACTAACCTCAACAAGCCCCTTGATCCACAGTCTATACCGTGTCACCCATTCCAATTTTCCCCAGTCACCACTAAGGAGGTAGAAGACATCATAGCCAGCTTAAAACCCTCTAGATGTCAGGGGGATATCTGCCCAGCCACGGTCTTAAAGGAAGGAGCAAAGTAACTTGCTCTGTTCATCACATCCCTCATCAAGGCATCCTTCAAAACTTGCATAGTCCCAAACAACATCAAGGAGGCATGGGTCATGCACCTCTCAAAAAACCTAATCTTGATCCAAACACTCTGACCAACTACAGACCCGTAAGCACAGTACCATTACGCCTGAAAATCCTTGATATAGCGGCATACCTGCAAATTCAAAAACACCTAGACGACATCAACCTCTTAGGCCTACGCCAATCAGGATTCAGGCCAAGATATGGCACTGAAACGGCCCTCCTCGATCGGAAAATCCAAATGGATGAATTAAAAGATAAAGGAAACCTTGCCTTTCTCCTTCCACTGGACCTTTCAGCAGCTTTTGATTTAGTTGCTCATAATATCCTCACCAAACACTTGACTACAGCAGCCTCTCACAGGATGCCGTTGCCTGGATTGAATCCTTTTTAGCTTATAGGACTATGAGGGTCTTCGCACCCATGGCATCTGCCGAACCAGTACCAATCACCTGCGGAGTCCCGCAGGGCTCCTGTGTCTCTCCTACTCTATACAATATCTTTACGAAGCTCCTGTTCCACCACCTTAATGAACTGGGTGTCATCTACACTAACTATGCGGACGACACCAAGGTCCTCATCACTCTCACGGGTTGCTACGCCACAGACTCTAAAATGTTAAACGAAATCTATCATCACATTCAGGCATGGATGGGCACCCATGGCCTCTGCCTGAATGATGATAAGACTGAATTACTTCTCATAGGCTCTCAGTCTCTCCTAAACAAATTAGATTCCCTTTATACATCTTTCAACATCAATGTGAATATCATCAAAGTCTCTAGTGAGGTTAAAACGCTAGGCATCTACCTAGACTCCACCCTCGGCCTCACCAGGAAAGTCAATGCTACAGCCTCAGCTACAGCATATACTACTAAGATAATCAATGCCTGCAAACCTTTCCATTCTACCAATAGTTGCATTACATTAGCCAGGGCGCTGATATTATCCATGCTGGACTACTGTAACACTTTTTCTGAGGCTTGTGAAATCTGCTTAGATCACATGCTGTGCATAGGCCGACATCTAGTGGAAGCTGCGGAGTATTACAGTTTGTTTTTTGAAACTCGAAAATGGGCGTCGACACAGGGTGTGCCAGTAATACTATCCCTAGTGTGACGTCCCCTGTACCCATGATCCCTCACGCGTGTAGGACCCTCAGATTGTTTTTTTCCGCCATCCTGGTCGGAAGCATTCCGCGGAGTTCCTGCACTAGCCATACTTTTGATAAATATTGATATATTTGTCCCATTTCTCTACCCCAACGTCGAGTGACCAACATCCCAGACTCGACGCCGTCACAGAGAGGGAATCGACTGTCGACAGCTGCACGACGGATTTGGGCCTCGGAAGGCTTCTGGCCTCGGCCCGGGCCTTGGAAGGCCTCTGGCCTCGGCCATTCAAGTAGGGAGAGTGGGGGGTGGATACTCTACACTCTTATATAGATATATATATAGAACACTCTTATACATATTCCTACTCTTTATAGCCCGCTGCCTATAGGTGCGTATGGAGGGTACCCCTTTCCAGTTCTGCCCAAAGTGCAACCGCAAGTATCCTTGGGTTGACAGGCACGCCACTTGCAATCTTTGCCTACCAAGGGATCACCCCGAGGCAAATTGCAGAGCGTGCAGCAGATTCAAACCTAAAACTTTGAAAGACCGTTCCATCAAGCGTTGGGCCCACCACGCCAGGCGTCAAGAGGCCATGGCCGCGGAGGGTGCCTTCAGCAACGGCAGCGACGCCGTACTTTCGGACGGCGAGGGCATCACGGCGTCGAAAGACAGCCACGCGCAGGCCCCCGACCTCGGAAGGTCGTCCGACAAGGCGGCTATGAGGAATACCCCCGGCGACGAAGGCGCGACCCACAGCACTTCCAAACACACGAAGTCCCACCAAAACTCGACGCGCACGTCGAGCTCTCGGAAAGAGGCACGAAAGGAACGGTCCGAATCGGCGTCCTCTGGGTGTTCACGTTCTAGATCGCCACACGATGCCAGGCAAGTTTCCACTATTGCCAAAGGCGCCTCACTCCCCATGGTAACGAGGTACGATCGTCAGGAGACGAAGACGACCTCTTTCCCCAGACGGCTAATCCCGTCTCGCACACTCCACAGTCGAGGGATTCTACCGACACCAAAGCTAGACGCCAGACGTCGAAAAGCTCAGAGGGCCCTAAGAAACAGGGCAAACACTCTTCCACTCATGGGGAGGAGGGAAAACAGAAGAAACAGTCTCAGCCTACCCCCACACCTCAAAAACATTCCACTCCATTAAAACAGCCAACTCTCACCTCCAAAGCAGATGAGACAAGGAAGACACCCCCAGGTAGGGTTATTCCCAGTTCTAAACAGTGGTCCTGTGAGGGCATAGATAGGGTCATGTCAAGAATGTCCTCTTTAGCAGATTTCTATTCTAAATATCCAGAACATTTCCTCACATATAACCCCGACGGCTCTACACCCTCAGGCTCCAAGGATCCTGTCCCACTAAGTAAAAAGTCCAGAGTCGAAACTACACGGCCTTCTGATGCCTCCCACTTTGACCCTTATTCTCAGGAACAAGAAGATCCTTCCTTTTATGAGGAGACAGATTTGGGCATGGTAGAGGAACAGACAGGGACAGGCTATTATGGGGACGACGAGGAACTGGAGGAGGAGGAGAACAACCCAGAAATATACTGGGTAGATTCTCCAATTGAAAAAGAGCCACCGGTTACCAACTCCCCCGTCGATAACCAACCCCTCTTAAATGAGGTCCTATCTAAAGCCGCAGCCCACTTCCTCATCGACACACAAGGTGCCCAGGAGGAAAGGGATTTTGCAGAGGAATTGGTGGGAGAGGAGACCTGTTGCTCAGGCCATCCCTATCCTTAGGTCCGTCCAAAGGCGAATAGACCCTTCGCTGGTTAACCCCAATCTCACCAGAGCAGTCAACCCCAGGATTGAGAAGCTATTTAGGGCGGCACAATCAGACCCTCTATATATAAGAGGACATCTGAAACCAGACTCCCTAGTCGTCACAAATACCCGCAAGAGGGCAGGAACTCCCTTGTCATCATCAGAGGCTCCTCCAGACAAGGAGAGCAAAAAGCTCTATGGGTTCGGCAGAAAGCTTGCCTCCACTTCCGCCTACCAAGCTAGGATCGCTAACTCCACCACCCTACTGGCTAGTTATAATTGTCACCAGTGGGAGGAAGTTGCGGCACTTATAGATTCCGCACCAGAGCCCCTGAAGAGCCAATTAGCTCGAATCTCTTCAGAGGGGAGAACGGTATCCGGTTGTATTCTAAAGACAACCTTTGACGCCGCAGACAATGCCGGTAGATTAATAGCAGAAGGTACTGTTATTAAAAGACACGCCTGGTTACGGCAGTCCGGTTTCAAAGCCGAGACCCAAGTATCTTTGCTAGATAAACCGGTGGAGACTGACCTATTGTTCGGTAAGGCGGTCGAGGACGCGCTTAAAAACGCGAAGGACGAATACGAGACACTAAAGTCTCTAGGTCAACTAACCACTAAACCCCCGAATCAGAGGGGCAATGGCAATTTTCGCCGCTCACGAGGTCAAAACTCCCAGAGAGGATCCTATTCCCAGGATAAAAGTATGCCATGGAACAATGGCAACCAACAATCTAACCAAAATTATGGCAGGGGAAATAAAAGAGGACGTGGCAAAGGTAGAGGCACCCCCAGTAGAGGCGGTGGCACGCCTCCACTCAAACAGTGATGCTCAGTTCAGGGTCCCTTCTCATGCAACCCTAGTAGGGGGACGCATCTCCAACTTCACCCACGCATGGGAAGGGATAACATCAGACAGATGGGTGCTGTCAACAGTATTCGCAGGGTACTGCATAGAACTATTAGAGCGCCCCCGAAACCACCCGCCACGGAAAAAAGTGCACTCTCTGGACCACCAAAGGATCCTCCTCGAGGAAATCGTCAATCTGCTACAAAAGGACGCGATAGAACTCGTCCCGGGACACCAGGTAAACAAGGGTATTTATTCAACTTACTTCCTTGTGCCACAAAAAGATTTGACAATGCGCCCCGTATTAGACTTACGGCCTGCAAACAAGTATGTCAAGCCACAAAAATTTCACATGACTACTCTCCAAGAGGTAACCCCCCTCCTAAAAAAGGGGGATTACATGGCAACATTGGACATGAAAGATGCCTATTTTCATATTTCCATGTTCCCAGCGCACAGAAGGTACTTGCGCTTCAAGGTGGACAGTCGGCACTACCAGTTCAAGGTACTGCCCTTCGGAATAGCTTCGGCTCCAAGGGTTTTCACCAAAGTACTGGCGGTGGCGGCAGCACACCTAAGCAGGGAGGCAATCCCGGTGTACCCTTACCTGGACGACTGGCTCATCACGGGGGAAACCCCAGTAATTTGCAGGACAAACATTCAAAGAACGATCAACCTCCTCTTCCAATTAGGCTTCTCAATAAACGAGAAAAAATCAAGTCTGGTGCCAAGCACCTCCAAACAGTTCCTAGGAGCTATCCTAAACACACAAGAGGGTTTGGCCTTTCCATCAGAAGAAAGAATTCAAAATATACTACTGCAAATTCCGCTCTATCTGCCCGGTCGCCAGATAAGGGTGCGTTTGCTAGGCATGATGGCGTCATGTATTTACCTGGTCCCCCACGCGCGCTTGCACATGCGGCCCATGCAAGAATGGTTGGCGAAACAGTGGTCTCAGGCAAGTGGTCAGTGGGACGATCTAGTGGTCGTTTCGCCAACACTTGTACTAAGTCTTCACTGGTGGACGAGAGAGAATCTGTCCAAGGGAAAACCCTTTTACAATCCCGAGATACAGGCAGTAGTCACTACCGACGCATGCTTAACATGATGGGGAGCTCACCATCTCCAACACACAGCTCAGGGTCTCTGGTCTCACTCAGTGGCCAAGAATCACATCAACCTGCTAGAGCTTCTCGCAGTATTCAGAGAGCTTCAAGCGTTCGAGCCCTACCTACTCAATCTGTCAGTGCAAAACCGGACGGACAGCACTACAGCCATGTTCTACTTGAACAAACAAGGAGGGACTCGTTCGCCAAATCTGTCCAAGCTTGCCCAGAAAATTTGGATATGGGCACTCAGACGGAACATCTTCCTGTCATCACAACATGTTCCAGGGGATCTCAATTCGCTAGCACATGCGCTGAGCAGAGATCCCCTCCCAAAAGAACACGAATGGTGTCTACACAGAGAAGTGGCAGAAGATATCTTCTCTCAATGGGGTTTCCCCACTATAGACCTATTCGCCACAGACGAAAACAAACAGTGCCCAGGATTCGCATCCAGGTTCCCCCAACCACATTCCCAGGGGAACGCCCTGTGGATGAACTGGTCAGGGATGTTTGCGTACGTTTTTCCACCAACTCCTCTCATCAGGAAGGTGGTCAACAAAATGAACAGGGAATCGATGACGCTCGTCCTAGTTGCTCCCATGTGGGAGAGACAACCGTGGTTCCCACACTTACGCAGACTAGTGGTGTGCGAACCCATCAAACTCCCAAGCTGGTACAACCTACTGTCCCAGCACCAAGGTCAAACAGTGCACCCTCAGCCCAACTCAATGAACCTAGCAGCATGACTCCTGAGGTCATAGAGTTTGGACATCTCAATTTACCACAGAGATGTATGGATATCCTAAAAGAATCTAGGAAGCCAAACACGAGGCACTGCTACTTTGATAAATGGAAAAGATTTGTTATCTGGTGCCAGAATAAACAAATCAACCCAGTTGATTGCACTCCTTCCACTATAGTTTCATACATGCTCCACCTGCTGGATGCAGGACTAGTTTTTAATTCACTGAAGGTACACCTGGCAGCTCTGACAGCATACACCACCTCTCATAACAAGGTGTCGTGGTGGAAGATACCAGTAGTTAAAGCTTTCATGGAAGGAGTAAAGAGACTTCACCCTCCTATTTCCAACCCACCACCACGGTGGGACCTTAATGTGGTGCTATCTAAACTCATGGGCCCCCCATTCGAGCCCATGCATAAAAGCAGTCTCAAACACCTGACTTTTAAGACAGCCTTCTTAGTAGCTATTACATCCATAAGAAGGGTCAGTGAAATTCAGGCTCTGTCAGTGCAAGATCCTTTCTTTACAGTTCATAAAGATAAACTGGTTTTACGTACACACCCTAGGTTCTCACCTATGTTTATTTCCAAATTCCACGTGAACCAGTCCATTGAGCTTCCGGCTTTCTTCCAAAACCCACAAAGCTCAGCTGAGGTGTAACTACACACCCTAGATGTGCGTAGGGCGGTCCTCTACTATTTAAACCAGACCAGACCGCTAAGGAAAACAGACCAACTGTTTGTCTCCGTAGCTACAGGCAGAGAGGGGGATTGCGTCTCTAAAGGTGCTATCTCTAAGTGGATTGTTAACTGTATCCAACTGTGTTACTCCCTTTCTGAAAGAACTCTGCCTTTCACGCCAAGAGCCCACTCTACAAGAGGCATTGGGGCCACTCTGGCTTTTATTGCAAATGTACCCCTTGACACAATTTGCAAAGCAGCTATTTGGAGCTCTATTCACACTTTTACTCAGCACTACTGCATTGACACCCATTCCAAGACAGATACTCAAGTGGGACAAGCGGTTCTAAGACACTTATTTGCTCATGAGCCTCCTCATATCCCACCTCCTTCTAACACTGCTCACTAATCTATGCACAGCATGTGATCTAAGCAGATTCCACAAGCCTCAGAAGAGATACATTACTCACCGTAATCGTATTTCTGATGCTTGTATCTGCTTGGATTCACATGCGACCCACCCTTCCTCCCCTGAGAGAAGGCGCATGGATTCTTGTAGTCTTATCTTTCTATCTATCTGCTTGGATTATCTGTACTCACGCTACTCCTCAAACTACCTATGTCAGAGAAAATACAAACTGAGGGTCCTACACGCGTGAGGGATCATGGGTACAGGGGACGTCACACTAGGGATAGTATTACTGGCGCACCCTGTGTCGACGCCCATTTTCGAGTTTCAAAAAACAAACTGTAATACTCCGCAGCTTCCACTAGATGTCGGCCTGTGCACAGCATGTGAATCTAAGCAGATACAAGCATCAGAAATATGATTACGGTGAGTAATGTATCTCATATCTAGGTTCCAGTAAACAAAACCCGAACAAACTGCAAGTGCTTCAGAACAATGTACTTAGATCTGCCCTAAACATTCCACGTACCATCCACGTCTCAGCAATAAGACCTGACACACAATGGCTTCCAGTGCAAGACAGAATTGCACTTCGAACATTAGTAATTACGCACAAATGCCTCTCCAATATGGTGCCTAAATACCTGGTTGACAAATTCACCAGGAACCAATCGACCAGACCTACCAGATCTAATTACCTACACTGTCTCAACATTCCTAAAAACAGACTACAAAAAGCTGTGCTGGCAGCCAAGCTCTGGAACTCCCTGCCTACTGCACTTATAGCTGAACCATCTTTTTGAACTTTCAGAAATAAAGTAAAAGTAAAAACTTAGCTTTTCGCCCAACAAATCTAGTATATAAATCCACACAGTTTCGATTATCCACACTGCTTGATTAAACGCTCAGATGTAACTTTCTGCCTAGGCCAGCTGTATCACTTCAACTATTTCATTAGACCATATTGTATTCTCTGCTTCTGCCTGGCATGTTTACTTGATATGTAACACAAGTCAATTGCCATATGGATCTTCTTTGTAACTTGGTAACCTTGTAACCTATTGCTCTTGCCACCTATGTCTCTTCAACTGTATCATTAGCTCCTATTGTATACGCTGCTTCTGTTAGGCATGTTTACTTGATATGTAACACAAGTTTACTGCTATATGTATCATCTTTGTAACCAATGATTCCTGCTTAAGTATAAGCGCCCAGATACCCCAGGGTTAGGTATGCTCTATAAATAAATAAACTAAAGTAAACTATATTTTGTTACAATTTGAATGAACTGCGGTTCACCACTTGAAAGGATTACATTACAGTGACCCAATTAACTGAATTACAATTCATGAAATACAACAAGATTGGACTGAATAATATGAGTATATATTGTGTGCAGGGGACACAAGTGTCCATTAGTTTAGGAGGACACTTATTCTTCTGTTTGTACTTGCGACTTCCTGTGCCAGAGTCGCGTCTTCTCCTCTGCACCTGTGAACTTTCCTAGAGCATAGACTAGCCCTATGAACTTTGGCCGACTGTATAGAGGTGGTGGCTCCATTGTTTTTCCTAAATCTTGTTAGCGACACTTCTTACATAATATGTACAAACAGTCACCAGTTCTGTCGGAGTTCTCATGTTTCTCATGCGCAAATTTAATAATAGGTCTTTCATAGAAAAGTGGTTTTCAGCAGGTCTTGCTTTTAATTAAAGGTTTAATAGATCCCACGTACTTTGTACAATAAACAGGCACTGGTTAGCCCCTCATGCTCTGATTCAGCCAGTCGTAATCTTCCTTTAACTTTCCCCTACGCTTCTGACAGCCTATGTGAACGAGTGAGTCAGAGGCCGTAACCCGTTCCCATGTCTCCATGGCAGGGCAGTTAATTCAGTTTTTGGAGTTTGTCATAAATTTCCCCAAATCCAATCTGGTTCCTTCTCAGATGATGCAAGGTTTGGTGTTTCTGATAGGCTCCAGGACAGTGACCCTCAGCCCTCCAGCCAGGAGCTTAGTTCTGATCAGGAGGGAGATCAAGGGGTGCTGGGGGTTGCAATGCTTTCAGTCAGGTGACATGCTCACCCCATCAGCCTTCTGGTATCTTCAGTTCTGGCCATGCAATGCCTATAGATTCAGGTGCTGTTCAGAGAGTTATATTATGCCAGCTGGTTTCTACTTTCCAAAGAAGCAAGGGAAGAGTTGCTCAGGTGAGAAAAACACCTGGACGCATGCAATGGCAGGGCTATCTTTGCTATTTCCCCCAGTTTGCAATTAAAGTTCAACGCAAGTCAAAGAGGATGGGGCACCAGGGGTGGTCTGAACTTGACCTGAGGGCTATGGTCACTGCATGAGTTGACATGGGCGACAGACACCATAATTTCAATGTTGGGGGCATCATTAGGAGTTTCCCTCATTCTCAATGATTTCTAGGGCCCTCTTACAAGTATAGATCCAGGAAATCTTGCCAATGCTCGTCATTACACTTTGGTGGGGTCAGCCCTAGTTCCCTTGTGCTCTTTGGGTGGCCAACGATCTCCAAGGTCTCTTCTCAGTGTTTCCCGAGCTATTGTTGGACCCTCTCCAACAACCACATCCATTAATTTTAGGGTGTCTCTTCAGATGGTGGCTTGGCTATTGTCAGGGTATGCCCTGAGGGTATTTCAGAGAATGCTGTGTCTCTCAACCAGAGATCTTGAGCCCTAGTACATTCAAAGCATATGCTGGAATATGAGGGGACTGGTACGCAGTTCTGTTCATAGGCAGTTGGATCCTGTTCAGCCAGACCCTTTCAGGAGTTAAATCTTTTAGCTACGTTATCCCCTTCTCTAGCTTACCACTCTATCAACACGTACAGCTTTTTCTTCCAGACATGCCTTGGTGGAGAGGATTCCAGTGGGGAAACACCCACTGGTAGTCAGAGAGTTAAAAGGGAGTATCTCTTGTCCTCCTCCCACCTCTGAGTACTCTTGTATTTGGGATGTCAATGTAGTCCTATCCATGTTTAGAGAATGGCCCTCAAACTCAGAGTTGTCTTTGATGGCTATTTCTGCCAAATTGGTTATGCTTATGTGTTAGGTTTCATTTATTAGGGTCGGGGACATCAAAGCTTTGGACGTTTCTGAGAGGTTCCTCTCTGCAGAGGGGGTGTGGTTTCATATTCAATGCAGGACTAAGACTGGATCGAGAGTCATTTCCTTTCCCCTTTTTTACCAGTTGTTTCCCACTTGTCTGTTCAGTGTCTCAGGGTTTATGAGGCTAGGACTTTGGCTGTTAGGGATTCTGCAAATCGGCTGTTTCTCTCTTTCAAGAAGCCTTTCCAGCTAGTGTCCTCCCAGACTCTGGCTTTTTAGGTATGTTGGGTCATGGACTTGATGGGTAGAGATATCTCTCTGTTTGGGGCTCATTTGGCTAGGGGAGCAAACCCTTCTAAGGTGTGTTGGGTAGGGGTTAAACTGGAGGATATTCAAGCTAGTCTAAGGTTGGCAGGTGCTATCAATTTGATTGTAAACCTATTGTGCCTGCTTCCAGAGCGGTGATTGATGGGTGTCGAACGTGCATAATCGGAAGCCTCAGTGCCATGCTATAGAACAACGATTGCTCCGAGCTTGTGACATAGAGTCGGGATTCTATTAATGGCATGGAGTTGATTATTATCCCTCCATTTTTCTACCCACCTAAAACTGTCCCTTATCTTTGGCAGACTGCTTCTACAGTGAGCAATCATTCTGTTGAGCACTGAGTTGCTGTCTCGACATGGTTTAGCTGGTGGTGGTCGGTTGTGGCATTGCTGTTCCTTCCGCAGGGATCTCTGGAAAGTGCCAGATGATGTTGCTCAAGAAGAAAAGAGGAGGGACTAGATGGTGAAGGTTCTTGTAGGATGGAACCATGAATGACTGGTTACAGAAACAAAGGAATGCTGGGACTTGTAGTTTTTTGTATTTTTTTCCCCGCTTTGGAGCATAGAATAAAGTGATGTTGGATAACACTCATCTCCATGCCATTAATAGAATCTCAACTCTCTGTCACAAGCTAGGAGCAATTGACACTATGTAGAGCTTAATTTGCGAGATCGAAGAGAATTAGTTGGAGGATGCTGTGTGTCCCTTTTGCACATATACGATAGAAACTATCAAACATTTTCTTTTTTTCTGCCCTTAGTAATTTAAAGTAAGAAGGAACATATAGTTTCCTATTCTGTGTGAACTCAATTTTAGACAATATTGACTTGCATTATTATATGTGTTAGTTGCTAACTCTCTCTATTGTACCTTGGAACTAAATGAATTTATGCAGATGGGCCTGATTTACAAAAATGTTAACAATGGGACTTTCCCATGTTTAAACATTTTTGGAATTTGGCCCTAAAAGTTAGAAACAAGAGCAAGTAGTCACCTTAGTTGCTGTATCATAGTGGTGTTACTGCACTTACTCTATCTTGTGACATGTTTTAATTCAAGTGTTTTTTCACTTGATAATGTGTTGAGATATTGCTGATATTTAAATGTTTGTTTTATATTTGACTGAAGATGTCTTCCTATGATTTTTATTTATTTTTTGTAGTGGCACATTTTGGGATATGGTTTTATGATTGTTGACTTAATGGTTTGTGTCCAGTGTTTTTTTCAGTTTGATTAGCTAAAAGCTTGAAATAAACTATTGAATGAAGAAGTGTGAAATATATCTTAAGCGGTGTGTCTGAATGACTGTATATTCAGTGCTGCTGATATATTGGGATGGTATGAATTGTGTCAATATGGATCTACATTAATCTTGCATTTAAGGATCATGTGCACCAAAGGTTGTTACAGGAGACTTGAGAGTATTGATGGGATCATGATTAAAGTTGTTTGGTGGGTAAGAACCTCTTCAATGTTATGCGCTCTTCAACTCCTTCCAGCAAACATCTCTGTGCTCTCATTGGAGTGCCTCTTACCTACACGTATAACTCAACACACTGTCTGCTTCAATGCCAAAGGATATGGTTAGGGTAGACACTCCAGCAATCTTCGGGAGATACCCACAGCACTCCTAAGGCTAGATGAGCATCTGAGATACAAGTGTGATTTTGCTCCTCACAAATCTGCTGCCTACATTGCACTCTTTCTAATATCTAAGGCACATGGCAACCTTGTTCTGGGAACCCTAGACACTTCTCTCAGCAGGGCAGAACCACTACATATGAGGTACCCCTCAATGCCTCTATTTTCAATAATTCATAGCAGTCATTAAAGATCCAGTAGGCTTGGCAGGGACTGTTCTCAGTTGATTTATGTTCTTCCCTCTGTCCCTCCTCTCCTGTGTCTTCCGAAGAGCTCTCTGTAGCTTCTGTCTGCTTCTTTCTTCTAGCCTTCCCTGATTTCTCTGTCTTTTTCTCCTTCTTCCTGAAGAGGTAGGGGTGAGCTTCTCTGGAGGCCACCTTGCCTGGGCGAATAACACACCAAGCCTTGGGGACTCCGAGGAGCCAACCCTAGCCAGGAAAAAAGCTGTGTGGCTAAAAAAAACCTGGGTTGATGCGGGAGCACAGAGACGTTAGCGGAGGACCAGATTTGCAGAGAGGAGTCAAGATCCAGTAGAGAAGCCTTATGCCCAGACTGGTTTCCACAAATCGGATGGAAGAAAATCCAGTGAGGAAGCCGGAGGAACATATTCCACTCACAATTAGGTCCCCAAAAAGTATGCCCAAAGAAGGGGAACACAAGCACAGAAGGAACCAAAGAAAGTCCAACGGGAATGCAGGGGGAAGCAACAGAGGAATGGAAACAGGTAACACAGCAGAGGGAGGGAGCGCCGGAGAAGCCGGAGAGACCCAGAGCGAAGCACAGGGGAGAGTCCAGGAAACCAAGGTTCCACCGGCGGAGAGCGGAACAGAGAGCAGGTAAATAGCAGGTGAAGCAGGGAGGAACGCATTAAGGATAGCTAAAGAAACAAGGAGTGATAGCCAGGGTCGAACTGGGACAACAAATAGGCCCGGTCACCTGAAAAAAAGTGGGCCACCCTCTGCCTCTAAAAAGTGGCCCATCCCTTGCCTCACGACCCTTGACCTCTGATGACATCATCATCATATTTTGGTATATGGGGTCAAATGACATCACCCCAAAGTGACATCCCGAGAAGCGATAAAACACAACCTTTCACCACTTGACAAAACAGGAAGTGGCATCAAATAGCATTGTTCCTAAGTACACTACTAAAAATATGGTTATGATTTCACTAATGTGATATACATTTCATACAAGAATGGATCAACATATGTATCATTAATATCTGTGTGTATAGATCCATATTGTCAAATTACAGTGAATCCAAGCAGACGTCCAAGGCCAAATGATATGTTATTGTATAGCACTTACGCTTAAGCTCTTTTTTATAGAACAAATATGCATACAATATCATCCAACCTGTGTTGGTACTCATTTATTGACCTAAGAACAATGAAAGGCTTTTGGAAAAAAAAAAGAAAATGAAAAATTGAAAAATAAAAATATATTTATTTTCAATTTTATTTACCAAACCGGCCCAGGCGTGGCCAGAAACCGTCCCCCACTCCCCAGGGATGATTTCCGCCCGGCCACAGGCCAAAAGGCAGAGGGGCCAATCCAACCCTGGGGATGGCAAACTATGAGCGTGAAAACAAATAAGCAATGGTTTCAACGCTCTGAACTCTTGCCGAGCGCCGAAGAAAAAGTGGCAGTGGCCATCTTGGAAAAAGACTAGACCGAGGATGTAATTGCGGTCTGGAACGTGGTGGCAATCTCAATGGAGCCGCCAACACCGCCAGAGTTTACATGATCGGAGCATGACAACTGTTAATGATGTCAGCCTCTATGCTGAATATGATGATAGACCTCCTCCAAGCAGCAGTTTATGTCGTGCTCTGCACGCTAGTGCCCCACAGAATCCAAAAGCACTGCGTTGACATGTTTACAGTCAATGCAAAGTAGCTCAAAGTTAGACAATAAAGAATGCTACTTGACATTGTTTGCACCAACATCCACTTGTTTATTTTTACTACTTTCATACAGGGTGGGTGTTAATGCGCCCATTCCTTTGAATACTAGTAAAATTCTCTGTAATACATTTTAGCTTCATTATATAAGATTAAAGTTAAAACATAGCATTGAGAAGTTCCCAGATCGCTCCGGTCTAGCACTCATAAAATGCCTTAAATATTTGTTTTTACACTCATCCTGGAAATACTGCCCAGCATTTCATATGATTTGAATCCACTATATATGTCCTTTGTTATATGAAATTCATGCATATCTATATGATACTAGCTGGGGTACCCAGCGTTGCCCATGTCCTGATCGAGTGGTGTCTCTTGTCGGCAAGTCTTGCTTCAGTGTGCTCTGGTGTCTCATGTGCCCTGGAGGATGTTGCTTTGTCCTCATGTCAGCAAGTCTTGCTTCAGTTTGCTCTAACATCTCATTTGGCCTGAAGAAAGTTGTTCTTGTCCTCTGGTCGGCAAGTCCTGCTGGTTTGTTGTTGTGTTTCAGAAGCTCTTGATATTGATTTTTGCTTTGCATCAGATAGAGCGTTTCCAAGTGATGTTCGTTTTTTGTGTGGAATGTTTCAGTCACCTAATGGCTTAAGCACAAGAAAATGTACAAGAAAGATTGATTGATTGTGCTCTCTTCTCGTGAATGAACTGTAACCTTGCCTTTTCCCATATTTGGAGAGGCGTGGTCAAAAATGTTTTTAATTTTCTTTTTTTAATTCCCTTTAAAATGCTTTAATAAACACTTTCAAACTGTATACAGTAGTAATACATTTCGAAGGAATACCCAGCATATCGAACATTTTGCTTCAGACACTTTTCCAAATGTTGCCTCCTTCTAGTACCTACTCTAGTTAATCGGGTTGAGCATCAGTAAATGAGGGTGTCTAAAGAGTTAATGTCTTTACATCCAAACATAGATCTTGCCCCAGACAAATGAGAATCCATGCAAACTTTGGTAGACGTGGGTTCAACGGTGTGTGGATTTGTATAGCCGGACAAACGTACACACACATACATACATTCAGCTTTTTAAAAAAAATAATGTATTTGATTTAGTGGTGATTACAACTTTTCAAATTATATCATTCAAGATATAAAACAGGATGTGTTATTTAGACATATAAAATACAGCATGTAATATTTGACAGTGATACATAGATACATGATGTAGGCTAATAAAAAGGATGCATATAAATAATGGATCAAATATAAGACTGGGTTTCAAAACATGTTGTATCTTAAAATCTAATGAACATCATTAAAGGTTCTTATTTGGAAAGCATTTTCATTACATCTATTGGTACCAAACCTTCAAATTGAAGTATTAGAAACTTAATCTAATTGCTTTTAAACATGTATTCTTTCATTATCAACCTTCTTATGTCTGGAGCATTGCCACGCATTTGCATCAAACAATATGTTATTCAAATTTACAAGAAGGATACATATTAACATCGTATTCATAGATATTAAGATAATTTACAAAATTTAATTTCTCAATTTTCTGTTCGAAATTCAATTTTTGAAGGAAGTTTATTGTGGAAATGCTTAATGATATATGTTTAGCATTTACAATCATGGTCCACATATCTTTCTGTGTTAAGGTGCGGTAATCACCAAGGAATTGGTGAAAGTATTCTCTCCTCATAGCAGCAACACATTCAACAATTATGTGTTCAAGGGTTTCCTGTTGGTTTCACAGGTTGCAGAATATACAATCAGTTGGTTGTTCTTGGTGATTATTTCTCCTAGCTAGTACCATTCTTGTTGGCCAGAGATGAAAGCATAATCTCATTATTTGATTACGATATATATGATCTGGGAATCCTTTCAGGTATTTTGGTATTTGATAAAGCAATTTGGGAATGCAAATTCTATATTTAAATATTTTACATTTCCTACATTTTGTCTCTGTCAAAGCCCAATCATAGTACCAAAATTGTACTGAAGTCTTTTTGTGAATGTCAGATTTAATCATATCTGCTTGCATTTTTTGCACCATGTATTTAGCAGATTTTTGGGTAAGCAGTCGAGGTTATTCATCTGCAATAATTGGGAATACAGTTTGTTCAAATGAATATTGTATCAAGCATTACCACAGTCAAAGATATTATACCTAGTTCATGTTGTAACACAGCGATCGGGAAGCTTTTGGGAACCGGCAGCAGAGCTTTCCAGAATAGACCTTTGAGGTAGTTCCAATTTGGGTGGGACTGAGGGCTTTTAGTCTGGGCACCATAAGTTAGAGTTGGTATAATGTTTTGTTTATAATATGTCAGCAAGGGCGTGTAAGAGAATTTGCCATATTTATGATGAATCGCTTTGGCTTGTGAACATAGTGATTGCATTTTATGCCTTATTTCCATTTTATAAGATGTTTCACTTTTGTTGTTATTAATATTTAAACCCAGATATTTATATTCAGATATTTATATTCATGGACGATTGATAAGATATTCATGCCAATCGTCCACGTAAAACTAGTGGTTTTGTTTTTCCCCGTTATTATTTGGGGTGATCAGTATATTGGTTTTACTTGTGTTAATGCTTAAGCTATTGTCTGCAGCAAAGCTTTCAAAGGCCCAGTTGTCTCTAGAGACCAATTGGTATTTGGTCTATCAAAATAAGATCATCAGCATACAGTAAACAATGTATCAAATGTTTACCTATTTTGGGAGGGAAAGCTCTCACAGGGGCTATATACTTACAAATGTCTTTGATGGAAAAATTAAAAAGGGTAGCTGCAAGGATACATCCTTGTTTTAATCCACGGTTTGTCTTTATGGGTCTAGAAAGTATGCCTTGTTGGCTTAATTTCACACAAACACTTGTGTAAGTAAAGACCTGTTGGAGCAGATTTACAAAGTATAAAGGACAGCTTGCAGTTTTAAGCTTTTGTCATAAGAATGATCTCGATATAGAATCAAACGCTTGCCTGAAATCTATCGTAGCCATTTATTTTGGCTGCTTAGATGTTATAGCTTTCTTTTTCAAGGCAGCTACTATGAGTAGATTTGGTGCGGTCCCCACTCCATTGATAAATCCTGATTGGAATTTGTCTAGCATGTTTAATTTTCTTAGCCATTTATTTAGGTCCCTCAGGACTAATCTTGCATAGATTTTTCCTGGGGTGTCCAGGAGAGCTAAAGGTCTATAATTAGTTGGTAGGCTTCTATCACCTTTTTTATATATAGGTATTAATATAGATTGTTTCCATGAAGGGGGTATGCAACCCGAATGTGAAACCTTTTCATATATCGTCAGCAGGATTTTAGACCAAAGATTGGGATGTTCTTTAATATTGCTTTTTGTTATCCGGTAGCGCCAGGAGCTCTAGACGTGCTTAGTTTATGTATTTGCAGGAGGATGTCATCTATATCGAATTTCAGTTCAGCGGCATAGTTAATAAACATTCCGCTAATAGTCTAGGAGTTAGTCGGGTCTGAAAAAAGTTTTGAATAATGGTTTATCCATTCTAGTTCACCCATTGCATTCAGTAATAATGATGAAGTACCCGAATTAGCTCCTTCTTTGAGTAAATTCCAGATTTGTGCGCTAGACTTAGTAGTGAGGGCAATGAGCATTTTTACATTATCTTTTTGTGTTTTCATTGCTTTATGTTGTGTTAAGAAATTCTTATAGTAGCTTTGTATTTTATTGATCTTTTTCTTGTACTCTTGATCAGATAGAGCTTTGGTATTTCATATCTCAAATCTCTTCCTTCTTTTTCTCTCATTGATTTCAGGATTATGAATGTGTATCCGTCGATAGATGGGTTGCGTTGAATAACTAGTTTTCGTTTGGAATATGGCTAGTGTATTAGTATATGAGTTTCCCACAGTAGATGGATTAAAGTTGTCTTCATTAATGTTAGCTGCTTGTATTTTATCTAAGAAGATGTCTGATTTCCATGTTGTCCATTTTATGGATAGTATTGTGGAAGCCCACTTATTTGAGAAATCCAAGTAGTTTCTAGTATATTATTGTCGCTTTTTATTGTAGAGATTATGAAAAATGCTGCAACTTGATTTATTGCCTGGGAGGAGATGAAGACATAATCTCTGATGGCCATCTATCTTTTTCTTTTCTATGTACTATTGGGAGGAGTATCACCCTCAATAACTCCACTTAGTAGAATTAGATTTCTTTTAGCCATAAGCTTCATCCATTTGAAGGCTTTCGTTGTGAGAGGAGCATTGTTGGATGGGATGCATCTTATTTTTAAATCTCCCACTAATAGGTTTGTATACATATCTGTCTCATTGGCAATCATATCAAGCATATCTGTTATATATTTCATGAAATCATTGTCAGTGATAATTGCAGAATTCCAATTAACATTCAGGATAGCAGTGTTAGGAGCTAAGGGGTGCATGGGGTTGTCTACTTCTAATTGCAATAGCTGTTTGCAAGGTTGAGGGGAAAACCAAGCTGATATGTTTCCTTGTGTATCAATTCTCAAAGCTGTTAGTAGGCCTGCCATAGGTCTCCCTTTGGATTGTTTAATTGCCGGGATCCGGCACACCTCATAGTCTGGCCATGAAGGTTGCTTTGTAATCCAGGTTTCTGGCAGCAAAATTTGATTTTATTCATATAGCGGGTCATTTTTGTGAATGTTCATGAGGTGGGAGAAGCCTCTCGTGTTCCATACCACCATTCAGATAGCCTGGGTCGGTTGGCTATTTAAACATTATTCATCTTTCCTGCAATTAGACTCTCTGATGGCTTTTTTAAGCCAAGACCATTTATTCTTTTATGGGGATTGCAAGTTTCTCTCAGGAAAAACCTCACGTTGAGTTGGCCTTTTGATCCTTCGCAGTTGATATCTAATTGTACTGGTGTTTCAAAATGCTGCGAGTTTGCTTGTACATAATTTGTTTCATATATTTGCCTTTTTGGCTAATCATCATTTGTTTTTATTTTTCTGGTGAATCCTTTCTGATGTATACTGTCTCTTTCATCCGATATCATCTGTTTCACGATTTGCAGTTGGACAAATATTGAAACAGAGTCCATCTTTCTGGAATTGTGGATATATAAGGATTGGATGTCAGAGGTTTCAATGGATTTTAAGTTAGGTATCATTTTAAATAGTGCAAGTATTGTTGATCAGTTTGGGTAGGGATCTCTACAGTGTCTATCCTTCATTATTAGAGTAAACTTATCAGATTGATTTAGGTGGGTAGTGCATGTTTTGAAGGTACCACTGTTATGAGGTCCTGGAGTACTCAGCTCTGTGTGATTATTTTTTCTTCAAGTTGGAAGTTATAAATTCTCTATTGCTTATTGCTTTAGATCTGACCTCACCATCATAGGATCTGTTGTTTGTGACGGCACAAGTTCTTCTTTATTACAATGTTAGGAACATTTGATTTTTCTCACTCTGATTTAGCAAGAAGAACTTTGTTAAGTCGTTTGCTACTCGTCGGTCGATCGCCATTTGAGAGGAACTCTCATCCGGCAACGAGGAGATCGAATAGGTTGAATAGTTTAGCATATCATTCCCATCATCGTCCAAACCTTTATTTATTTATTCATTTTATTTATCTCCAAAGAAGGATAGTTCTCATATTTAGAGGTTCCAGCCTCTATGGTTAAGGATTCTAGGTTAGACTCATTTATGGTGATTTTAGGTATTTTGGAACCCAGGATTTGCGTTGTTTGTCGAGGAGGGGTAGCTATTGCATCTAAACATGTTTTTATTTTGGAATTAGAGACTTCTTTTTGTTGGCATCTGATTTTTGGTTTTCTTCTTAGCCTCTTCTATTTTTCCTAGTTGTGATTTCTTTTTTTCTTATATTTTTGAAATACCTCAAATATCGGTTCATGTAATGTTGCACTTTCTTCACTGATAGTTTCAGTTTCTATAACTGTATGGTCAGCAATATACCTAGGGTGAGCACACTGCGTATCCTCGACATCTATAATATTTGGCATATCAAGGGTCACGCCAAAGGTTCTAGGTGGGCAAGGTTCTTCATTCTCTATTAATACAGATATGGCCGGACCAGACCCGAGTATCGGTGTATCAGATGGAGGAGATTGATGTGGTATCACGATTGTATTGGGTATATTATGTCCAAATTCTATTGATTGAAATTTTTGGAAATGTATATCACCAGCAATGTCATCTAATTTTGAGATAATTGCTTTTAGCAACTCTGTATGCTTGTCAGATTTGCTTTCTAATATCTCCTATAATTTAGTTAGACTAACTAGACCATTATTCATGGCTGATAGTGTAATTTCATAACCTGAGATGGGGAGTTGTTTTAAACCAAACAATGGCCTCGGGTAGGTCTTACAAATGACATAGAGGAAGATGCTGACAAATTTAAGGGAGGATTTGGGGATGAGGGATACAAAATGGGAGAATGAGACAGGACAGATCTTTGTGTATTAAGATCCAGTTGTTGAGTTTCAGGTACTAGTTAACACAATACTTCCTTCATTTTGTTTTCATGTTCTAGTAGTTTTGTAATTGGTGGTGGGAGTGGATCACTTAGCATTATAGAGGATTTGGAAGTGACTATTTCCACAGTAAACTCCTTATGATTATTACTAACTATTTGGGAGTATCGTGGTAGTATGCTGGACTTATCAGAATTGTATATTTGAGCAAGGGCATTTGTAGGCATTTTTGTTTTTTCCGGTGCACAATAATTTGTTTCATTTAATTTTACACTTATGTTAAATGTTAAAGGTATTTGTACTGTGCACCGTCACCAACGGAATTGGTAAATGATGAGGCTGGGTTGGGGTTAGTAAGGTGAAGAGGGAGTAGGAGAGTGAGAGAGAAGTGGTGTCCTGTTGGCAGCTTCAGTTCGGTTAACACTGTGCACTGAGATTTGGTGCGAGTAGTTGGATCAATGTGAGTCCTCTTGTGCATTGGCGCGGCTTATGTGTTGTTTTTTTTGTTGTTGCGGTGTGGTGAAGTGTGTGCAGCTTGCTGTGCGAGAGGTGGTTGTGTGGGTTTTTATATGAGTTAAGTATGCAGACATTTTGAGCTTTTTGGTTAGGGGGTTATATGTCTGGCAGCGGACTTTCGCAGTTTGGCTAAATGCCTAAATTTGAGAATCCCGCATGGTGGGTTGGAGGCCCAGGTCTCAGAATACACTACGTTTCACCACACAATAGACAAGGATGTAGGCTACACCTAGATTTAAGTTTTACAAAATTCATTCCATACGAAATTCATATTTCCCACCTACAATTCAGTTTTTACAACACTGTACAGTTAAAAGAAAAAAAGATAAAATTCATTTACCCAAATTCTGGATGTCCCTTATAACATATCTTGATACTTTCCATTTCTTAAAAAGTTGCACTAACTGCTTGATCGCTTGCCCTGTAGAATAGGCCGTTTACCCTTTAATTAAAGACAACAATAGTTCTTTAAGAACCTGACTACGGCAATCTGTAGTTTGATTCTTTTACTGTGTAACATATCAAGCCACAAAAGATCTAAATCAACACATTCTGTATTTGGTACATACATGCTAAAGTGACTAATACGTTCGTTCCTAAGTCTGTTACATCTGGTCAGTAGATGCTCCAAGGTCTCCAGATTTTCCTTTTGTTTGCAAAATCTACAAAAGGAATATCCCTTACTCTGACCACTTCTAATATCTACTATTTGTCCGTACCTAGCACATTGAAGCGAAATCTCATATACTCATGTCTCCAGGTTTTATCGGGAAATTTTGATAGATATGGTGCAAGCTCCCCCATTTCTTTGTATTCCGAGACCATATGGTTATATAAATGAGTCATCTTAACCTCTTGGACAGTTGAATTCCAATCGGAATGAAGCAAGAGTTTTTTTATTTTCATTGGGTTCGTAATAAGTGTATCTCTATGGATCCCTAGTTTGTCCAGAATTTCATTTGCTTCTTCCAACATGTCCCTGAGGTACTTTGATGTAGGAGCGCCACTCCTAATGCCTCTGCCCATTATATCATATAGAGTAGTATCTTTGCAAATTAACAGCTTCCTGAGTAGGGCCATTCTGCGCCATTCTATGGTGCTTCTAATCGAATGCAAGCCAAGCTCATATCTTAATGCCACCAAAGGCACGCATTTTGGCAAGCAACGTACCATCGTTTTTACGATTTTGGATTCATATGCAGTTACTTCCTTCCGGCACCATAACGGTGCCAGTTCTAGTCCATGGCACAGTTCAGGCACTATTCTGTTTTTATACAGGCGAATACAGGGCAATAAAGAGAATTTACTGTATTTTCCATCAACTTTACATAGTTGAGAAACCATAGGAGTGATTTTCGATTCCAATAGAGCCCTAAAGTTTGCCTTGTTCTTGTTTCCAAAAACTGGGTAGCCTAGATATCTTATTACGTTCCTTGTCGGTAATTTTTCATGATTTAGAAATAGAGTGTTCATTTTTTGTTTTTTTTTATTTGACAAACAAACAATCGTTGTTTTTGAGTAATTAATTTTTAGTGCATTTTTGATAATGTATTCTTTAAAAGCAGTTAAGAGTCGTTGGAGGCCTATGGGAGTGTGATCGTAGAGAGTCACGTCATCTGCATAGGCAGTCCACTGGATCTTAGTTCCCTCCACTTTAGGTGAATTTACAACCAATTTTTTAAAACTCTCCTATATCGGAGAAGTATAAATTGAATAAAGTTGGAGCATATATGCAGCCCTGCCTATGTCCATTTTTAACCCTTATTTCTTGGGACAAATTTCCTTCCATACTAAGTCTGATCTTGATTCTAGAGTCCTGGTGCATGTTGTATACAATTGACAATATAGAATCAGGCATCCCAAGGTGTGTTAATTTTGTCCACAATATTGATCTATTTACTAAATCGAAAGCAGATGTTAAATCAATTGATGCCAAATAGATAGGAAGATTTCCGGGGTCCATGCCGCTCTGCATAATATTTATTAAAAGACCTCCTGCATCAGTGCCTACATTCCTTCTAAAGCCAACTGAAAGGGCGATAGAATATTACACAGATCCATCCAATTCCGAATACGCTGTAAAACTAGGCTTGCAAATATTTTGGCGTCAACATCCAAAAGGGCTATTGGCCTATAGCTAGTTGGTAAAGACCTGTCCCGTTTCTTATAAATTGGGACTACGTAAGACATTCTCCAACTATTTGGAATTAGAGGTTTCTTTATGATGTCTTTAAAAAAGAAAAATATCATTTTGGCCCATAAGTTAGCTTTCTCTTTCATAACCCTGTTGCAGAGCAAATTTGGCCCAGGGGCCCTGGATGGAGAGCTTTTCACAATGATGTATTCAATATCTTTAACACAAAAGGGAATATTCCATGTGGCATCTTCAGTCTCTGGTAACGGGACCCATACCACAGTTGGTGGAGGATACAGGCTACTAAAGTGTCCTTCCCACATCTCCGCATTAACACAAGTTGTCAGAACTTTTGTTTGAGCTTGCCCTCCATTGTTAACCAGTGCCCAGAATCTACGGGTATTTACATCGTACAACGCTCTTAGCATAGCCTCTGCATCTCCCTGAAGGAGCTTTGCGCGCATACACCTTAGTTTCGATTTCCATTTATTTTTTATTTTGTGAAGTTCCTGGGCTTCCTCCATTGTAGGAGGGCTTGCACAATGCCTACGAAAACCAGAGACTTCACGATTTCTTCCCTGCTTAAGTGTTCTCATTTCTACAGAGTATGCATGCTTGTGCCCTCCTGTACTTTTTACCTTATATTTGATTCCCGCTTTATCTCTGATTACAGATTCAATGTAATATCCAAAGGAGTCCTTAAAAATGTTGGTACTAACAAAGTTATAATCTATTGTGGATGCCCATTTACCATTAGACCATGTTGTTTTGTCCTTTGAATCTTCCATTAAATCATTTGCTCCTTGCAGGCCCCAACCTCCCAAGAAGACGGTCCATATGTCCCCCTGTTGACATTTCCGCGAGTCAAATATTTCACCAATTTTACAACCAGACCTGTACTCATTTCTGCCTTCTTCCAAGCATATTTCAGAATTATAATCCCCACACATGATTATGTATAATTCCTCATTCATATCCTGACATTCTTGTATTACATTGTCTATGGCATCGATAAATGCTTTTAGATCACTTTCAGGTTGCCAGTATATATTTAAAATTAAGAAGAGTGAGGGTTGCTTCCTGCAACGTATTTTAACGAGGGTGGCTATACATCCTTTACTTATATTAAAAAATGTTAAGGTTTTAAAATCAATATTGTTCTTCAAAGCAATTAAGAGACCCCCCGAAGGTCTCCCCTTTAGCTTTTTCTGTGCTAGTTCCTGAAATACAGTGAAACCATCTAATACTATCGGGGTAACCGCCCAGGTTTCTTGTATGCATAGGACAGAATAGGTAGAGAGCACCGAGCATGTATCATAAGAGTATAGCAAGGCTTGCGATCCCCTAGAATTCCATGATAGGAAGCTGAGTTTTGCAGTACTCGAATCTTTCATGCCTTGAATTTTGGAGATTGATTCTTGCAGAGTCAATGCAAGCCGCCTTAACTCAGCCATCTCACTTAAATGAGTCTCTACTGTCGAGCTTCTTTCTCCTTCTCGATTTTTTCTCCCTTGCTTCTCACTGGGATATCCTCCCATCTCTCTTCCCTGATTTTTCCCGGAGCCCTGACTGAAATCTACTATGTCGTACCCAAATCGTTGAAGTGCCACTCCTTCCGTAAGTGCCAGTTCATATGTGGCTCTTGAGTAGAACACAATCCTAACACAATCGTATTGTGTAGGGTGTATGTAACCAATGAGCTTAATATCACTTGATGTAATTAGGGAGAGCAGGGGTATCTCATTGAACAGGGAGAGTATCCGCCCTCTGTGTAATGAGGAGGGACCCCCTATTGTGAGCATGAAATTTAATATGACACTAGGGTCATCCACAAATTTCGGCTCTCTCCATTCTCTTTGATCTTCTGGCCAAGCACTATATAGAGTTTGCTCTTGCTCCTCTATCCTTGAGTTTCTACTAGTTTCCCCCTCCCTATTCTTCCCTCTCTCATTATCCCTTTTCCCTTCCTTATCACAATTGTACTCCCTGCCTTGTTCATGGCCCTGCTTTATATTCCACATTTCAGCGATCTCCCTAATCCGGTCTTCAAAATCCTTAGGCTCGTTTCTAGATTTATTTACTATTGGCCCCCTGTCCTTACATTCCACTCCCCGGTCCCTCTCACTTTCCTGTGTTGTTATCGGAACCGTCCCTTGTTTCTGTACGATCTCTCGTGTATCAGGACCAGCTTCATTCATTTGGGCCCTGTGCCCTGCTCCTCCTGATTTTTCTTTTCTTCCACAACTCCTTGCGAGACAAATCTCTGCTGTTGTCTCTCAAAGCCTTTATGAGCAAATGACAATGGTCCTGATGGTGGAATGGATCCCAACGTAGAGGGGGTCTGCAGGCCTTTGATAAGAGCCTCTTGTACCAATTTTTTAATATCTTCACTAGGTGTCATTTGCAGCTCACTACTATTTGTATTATCACTACCCTGCTCTCCCGCTGATTTCATCTCCTCAGACTGTTTAGAGCTAATAAGATCTTTTTGGCTATCTACTGCCTTACAGGGTATTTTGGCTTCTTCTACTTTTTCCACTTTATCAGGGACTCTGTCTGCTATAGGCTTTTGCTTATTTTTTACACCAAAAAATTGCTGAATACTCCTTTCCTCCTTAATAATTTCGACTTTACTTCCGTTCTGTTTCTTTTGTATTTTTTATTATCATTTTTTTTATTTGCCTTGGACCCTTTATTTTTAGAATTAGCTTTGCTCATTTTCCCTTTATGATTCATAGCTTCTGATAGGATATTTGTGGCTTCTCCATATTCCTTACTGTTATTCTCCGATTGGGTACCCACAATAGTGTCCATTTCATTCTTCCTAAATGAATCTTGTTTATCCCGTATTTCCTTCACCTCCAAAGCTATTTTGCTTTCTTCATTTAACTGGGTGAAGTCTAGTTGGCCTCCCTCTACTGATAGGCTACATATATCTTTAATGTTAGAAGAGGTATTTTTCATTTTAGGAGAAGGTTGATTTTTCAATTTTTTAGACTCCATTGCAGTACTCCCCTTCTCACTCTTGGCTCTTCTCTTCAGGGCCCTTGCTCTCATTTTCTTTTCTCTGCGTGAAACGACATACACATACGGTATCTCTTCTTCCTGATTCTGATCACCTCTGTTTTCCTGATTTTGTACTTGTATTTGGGCATCCTCATCCTCCATCACCTTCAGTAATGCTGATGGACTATCCAGCGTTTTTCCTACTTTCTGCTTTGTGGTCATTGCTGTATTAATTTCTGTCTTCCCCCGCAGCTTCTCACCTTGTTGCTCCACAGTTTTAATTTTATCTTGGTTAATTAGTATCATTCTTTTCAATTCATTTGCATCTTCCCAAATTATTTTCCCATTACATTCATTCTCGCAAGGTTCTTTTTCTGTTTGGGAGCCTTTATTAAGCATTATCTTATTACTCTTAGGGGGGTCTATAGACGTTTCTTTTTTGCTCATATTTAAGGCATGTACAAATCCCTCCAGCCTACTGATTTTTTCTGTACACTCTACCATCATGTATCTTAACTCCTGTATCTCGCCATGAGTCCTTTCGTGTCCCTTATCCAGGAGGTTGAGTATCCTGGTTAGGACCGGAAAAGACTCAGTTTCTGACATGATTTCACCCCCTTCTAGTTCCTTGCTGGGCTGGGTATACATCAGTTCCTCAGTCTCTTGACTCCTAGGGGGAACAGAGTTGGTCGGGCTAGAACATTTGTTTGGAGTTGACTTGCCATCGCCCATTTCCCCACCTCCAAAAATGGCCATTGTTTCACCCATTTTGTTCTCATAGTGGTCATGTTTTTTTGGAATCTAATACTCCTCCATTATTCCAATAGTGGATTTGTGTAGATGTACATTTTCAAGTCCACCTCCCCTAGCCCTCGCAGGGGTGGAAGGGCCAGTAGAAAGCCTGACCCTTCTGTCTAACTCCGCACATACTGCTGGGGCCAGGAGGGACGTGTCCGGCTGAGGTGTGGAGGGCAGGGAATCATCCATATTTAGTACCAAAGGTCTTACTGGTATTTCTTGCATGCTTAAAAAACTTTTCTGCGCTGTCTGTTCAAGAAGATCTGTCTTCTTGAATGATTCCATTTGTGCCATTATCCTATCACTAATTACATTTGTTAGCGGCGGAAAGTCTATACCACTTAGTTCCCATTTGTCCATCTCAACCACCCCCAGAGCATCCCTAGTATCTTCATCATTCATTTTAGTAGGGAGGGGACCTATCACTAAGGGATTTATTGTCTGTGTAAATACAAAAGACCCACTTGCAATGATTGTGTTTTGCCTCGTCAATTTGCCTCTTGTGTTTTACTTCTCCACTTTTTTATGGGCCCCACACTGCATTGGTATTGTGCCACTCCTTAGGGTTCCCACCATAATCCTGTAAGAGGATTCAATCCAGCACTACAGCTAAGTTAATGCATAGTCTGGGATACTGAATGGAAACCCTTATTGATATATCTTTATGTCCAGTTCATGAGTTCTGGATGACTACCCCTATATAACACCCCTCTCTTGGAATCCCCCTGACCCCACTGAGCCAAGAAGTAGTTCTGTTTTGCAAGTTTAAACGGTTTATTTTATAATTTAAACAATATATTATATATATATATATATATATATATATATAATATATATCACACTTTATAATAAATTAATAATTGAATATCACACTTAATCTGAGCAGTAATCAATAATGGATAGTCCGGCACTAGCACACTTCTTTATAATCAATGATGAGTGGTTATAGGATGGATAAGATAGCAACAATTACTTTTATGGTTTCAAATGGATGCAATGTGGAATGAAAATGCAATACAGAAAATACTCAATATGATTTCAACAACACAATGTAATCACTTTTCTCTGGCAATCCACTCCCCCCCTTAATGCAATGTAAGGAGATGAATAGAATGGGACTCCGTTCTTAGGAATGCAATCAAATAGAGTTCAGTTCAATTCCCCCCCAGCAGCTTATACAACAGATAGGAGTTTTGAAACACAGACCCAAGTGCTTTGAATATGGTGACAATGCAATGAGAAATATGCTGAAAATGCTTTTAATTCCCTTCAGGAGGTTCAGGGTGAGTGGTATCTAGTTAATATCAGTCCAGGCTCACTCTAGCAAGGATCTAGGAGTAACTAGCAGGTTAAACGAATTTTTGGCAAAGGAAAGCAAGGAAGCTGCTGTTTTCACACGTGGCTGGATTTTTAACCAAATCGCTAATCGCGGTAAAATTCGCGAGTGCGAGAATCACGATTACGACTAAAGTGTGAGGAGTAGCAAGTCGGTTCTAAGCTCATTGAAAAGCTGAGATTCTACGCTTTCAGAGGAAAGTTAAACCAAGTTCCTAGCCCAAACGGTTCCAGAGATACGGACGATTAAATAAAGGTAGTTTTTCGGATTTGAAATTTTAAAAGTTCAAAGCGACAGGTTACAGCTTGCAACTAGAAAATGACAGGTGACAGCTTTGCAAATGACAGGTGACAGTTAGGAGGCAGTTCTGGTTAGATTAAAATAGATTGAAATATATTATTTTAACTAAGAGATTGGTTCTGCACAGTTCTGCTAGGTACTCACAATATAATTTTAGAAGGAATGGGCCTCGCCACGGATCTGGTCAACAGGTTTTCTTCACTCGCCACGGACGGTTTCTGCGCACAGCGTCTGGGTCAGCTCTACTCTGCTGGTCTGGGTCTCTGGTTCTGATCAGGTCTGTGGGTCCGGATACAGCGGTCTCCGGTTCAGCTGGTCTCTCTCTGGATACAACACTGCTCTCTGGCAAATGGCAAGAGTTCTTGCAAAGAATTCAAACAGCTCGCCTGGCTGTGATAGTGGCAATGATTTGAGGCCTGCTAAAGAGGGATTAGCTTGTAGTTGACCTCTCTGCTACAAATTCTGAAGTAAAGTCTTGGTCTCTGAAGGTGGATAGATTGAAGTCTCTATGTTGGCTCTCTGGAGGTTGATGGAGGTAAAGTATGGATTTTCCCGGCAGAGCGTCCCGCAGCAGATGGAATAGAATGTCCCTATCTGTCCTGACTGTCTGCTTTTATGTGTTTTGAAAGTGGGTGGAGAGGCTAGCTTTCTAGGCCCTACCCCTCTCCACTTGTCATTGGCCACTTCCTCCTCTTCCCCTTGATTGGGGGAATGAAATGAAGTGTCATCATGATGAGGTCTGTTTATGATACAGAGAACCCACCCCTGTCAACTTTACACACAATCTATATTTGACTAAAAGACATATTTCATAGATACACAGTGGTTTGAAATTACATGCACCCATCACTATCACATGAGGTATACCCTGTTCAAAACTCTGTCTTCCTTGGGGCTTGGGTTCAAAAATGGCAACATATTTCACTTTTTGGTCGGGTTACCAATATTGGATTTGTCCCCGCATTTACACAAATGTTCGCAAAGCATGTGGGCATTAGGTGGTGGAGTGTCAGATTTTTAACATACATACATTTAGAGTAATATCCTCTTTTCGCTAAAAAACCCCCCTGAACATACCACCGGGTCCTAACACGTCTTCAAAAATGTGCACAGAAAAAATCACAAGAATAATGATATCACTTATAACATTTTCACAAGTCCCGCTCTATGAATGATCCATCTTTTTAGATTTATGTTCTGGCCCAAAGGGGTGTGGTTTCCCAGGTCACATGGTATAGAAACCAGTTTATCCAGTTTCTGCCAAGCTCAGAGACCCTGCCCCCTCCCAGCTCTCTGCCAAGAGGGAAGCTGTTTTTACGGTCCCCCCAATAAACCATCTGCCTGGGCCCTGGAAGGCCCATTGTTCAAGAGGAAGCCATTTACGGCCTTCCCCCACATAAACCCTCTGCCTTGGGTCCTTTGTTTTAGTCTCTAGCAGTCCCTTGGTAATTCAATCAGAGAGGGGTAACCTTCCCTCAGAATGCAGCCAGGCTGTGAACTGCTGTGGATCCAGTTTCACTCCAATTGGGGGGAAGTTGTCAAGCAGAATCCAGTTCCTTAAGCCAGGCCCCAGCTAATGTCACTTTTAGTTACCCAGTTTTCTGCATTCAAATAAAACTAACAATTTTTACATATGCAGCTAGAATGCTGATTCTAAGCTCAAAACTATGACATTTTAACAGTGACAAACTATGTGGCAGTCACAAGTCTGTCCCTCAGTTTATTTACACATTTCGATTTTTGGTAATTTTAAATCCAGTTTCAGTTTAAGCCGCTGCAGACCTGCAGAGCTCAGCCAGTCTTGTTATAAACCTTCAAGTCACTTCAGAATATAACTCTACATTGTATCCACCTCTCAGTAAGTCTTTCTTTGGCCTGCTTTGGGTTCATTTATTCAGTTTTACACAAAAGTCTGGTGGTTTTAAAACGCTGGCTTTCTGATAGTGGTGAGTACTGGTAATGCAACCATTTTTGGGATTTAAGAAGATGAATTCCCCACAGTTCTAGTTTGCTTTTGGCAATCAGCATTGCCATTCCCAATGGTTTCAGGCTACTGTGTGGGTAGTCCAATGGTGGTTTTAGGCAGTGCCCTTCTGTGCCCATAACATCGGCAAAAATGGGTGGCAGCCTATTCTTCATGCATTTCCCTGGGCATTTTCTGGGAAGCTCTGGCCATCATGATGTTTTCAATGCCAGTACTAGCACAAGTTTTTTGTGGTAGGGCTCGGATGCCATGGGTTTAAAACATCCCACAAGCCCCCCTCTTGCGATGGCCATTCTGTTTTCACTGATGGAACTCGCAAGATCTGGGATGTTTCCTCATCTTCTTCCGGTAGATGGTACAGGTTCAGCATCTTTTTTCTCCATCCGGTCGGATCGATCGGTTCTCCTCGCCGGTCCCTGATGGGGAGATTGGGCGGTACCCTCGGGCCCCTTGCGTTCTCTGCTCCCGGTCTCCGGATCGTCCTCCCTGGCCAGTCTCAAGGTTTTCTTTCTCCTAGGACGACAAAGGAAAGAGCGGCAATTACCTATTCATGACATTTCTCCCCCACCCATTGATAATAGTGGGGTGGCATATAAATTTATAGTCAAAACATATGAACATGCACATTTCTTTTTGCATTCAAAAACGAAAACACCCACATTGAGAAACTCAGAATTTGATAGGCGATATGTAGGATATTTTAAGTTAGAACTGAATTAATCTTGAGACAGTACCCTCTAGAATTCCAGAGGATTTCCTCCAGTTGTTTGCAGAGTGTGCCTGGGATGGCAACACTTCAACTGGTTAATGTGGACCCACTTGTCTTCCCCCTCTGCCAAAACCGCCTTTGGGGATGCGGATCTTGTAGGCCACAGGGGAGATCTTGTCTATAATCTCAAAGGGTCCCCTTCCATGTAGGCAAAAATTTTCGCTGTTTGGCCTGGTTCCTTTGGAAATTGTATAGATAGACCCGGTCCCCCACTTGACATTCCTTCCTGGAAAGTTTCAGGTCATAGTGGGTCTTCGTGCTATCGCTGATCTTTCTAGATTCCGCTGAGCATAGCAAAAGCATTTGAAGGTGTTCCTTAAATTCTCCACATACTTAATGATTGTGGAGGCATTTATCAGTCGCTAGCTTGGGTCCTGTAGAGCAAATGCTGAGAAGCACCATCTTGTGCCCAGTCATCAACTCAAATGTGACATTTGGTTGCAGATGAAGGGGTAGATATTGGATCGCATTAGGACCAGAGGATAATCGGATATCCAAACTTGCCCAGAAATCTGCCACAAACTCTTATATAGCTCACAATGGTTCGGTTATATCTCTCTACTGCCCCAAAGAAGCGCCGTAAAGCAATACGCAACTTCTTTGACCCCCAGTATCTCCCACATCTTTGTCATTACTTCAGTGGTGAAGTGGCTACCCCTGTCTGAACCAATCCTTTGAGGTAGACCGAACACGGGAAAAGATGTGGTTATATCATCAGGCAGCTGCAGTTTCTGCCTTGCAATTTGGGGCTGGAGACATTCCACCACTGGTAAACAAGCATGTCACAGTCAACATGTATTTATCCCCCTAGCAGAGCGAAAATCACGGAGGCACAAAGTCGATTTGTAAATCTGACCATGGCAATGTCATCCCCTATTTTGGAGAGGCGCACGGTCGTTGAGGAGGATGATGTCTTAAATTGTGCACACACAAGACACCCCTTCAAGTATTGGTCGAGGTCTCCCTCATGTGTGGCCAGTATGCAACCTCTCTTAAGATTTCCAATGTTGTGTGAAACCCCTATGGACCGCGGTGGCCGATCATGGCGTGACTAAACATCAGGCTTCGGAATGAGGTAGGAACCAACCACTGATCGCGGCCAGCTTTGGATTCCTACCAACAAACCGTCTTGGATCCGGAACATTTTGACATTTCATCAACACTTATTAGGCCTCTTTCCAGTGTAATCTGTATCCGTCAGGGGAAAGTTCTCAGGGTCCTCAAGGTGCTGGTAAAATTACCAATTTGTAATCCCCCATTCTGAGCGGTAATCAAACAGGCATCAGGGTCTCCTACTCCATTGTGCAATTGAAAAGTTCGTGTGAGCATTGTCTGGGACCTAGTGATAGCAGTGACCTGGATTTCCCCCAACAGGACCCAATCTTCAATTAGAATCCCCTGGATGGCCCCGTTTTGGCCAGTCGATCAGCTAAGTCTTTCCAGTTTTGCTGGTCCTTACTTTGGAATGACCCTTGATCCTTCCAAAAGATGATCATTCCCTTCGAGGTGACCAGATCATCAAATGTTGTGAATACTTCCCATGTTTCAAGGGTTGTTATTAGCACATAACATGCCTCTGGTAGCAATTAACCAGGTGCTCCACGAACCAATTCCGTACATAATCCGAATCTGTGATTATGAACCAGTTCGTGAGTGTGATGCTGGACAGCAGTGAGGACTGGCAGAGGCACAGCCATCAATTTCTCCACCTGACTACTTCGGGGGACCAATTTTGTACCAGCGGAGGTTCTGGGGACTATTCACCATGCATTCCCTACGCCGGCCACCATACTTTCTTCACCGGTTGTGTCAACATGTTACAGAGCATCCATCCACATAGACAGTGGGGCATTCCCTCACACATTCCTCTTCAAAGACTTATGGGGGGAATTAAGGTATGCCTCCATGTTGTCTTGATTTTAGACTTTCGTCTCGGAACAGTTTTCTCTCGCACAATCAGCAAGTCAACCAGAACTTGCAGCGAGGGAACTCTTCTTGTTTTGGCCAATCGGACCACCACAGAAAGCCTGCATTGACGAATCCAGTAAGTAATTGGAATTACCCATTTCCGGCCAGGATTCTGTCACCTTGGAGATATTGCAGAGCCTGGTGTGGAGTCACACATGATGGTTCCCCCTGGATAAATGGGCGGTAATTCTTCAATGCCCACACAGTCGCCAGGAGTGCCTTCTCACAATCGTTGAATTTTTCCTCCACAGAGGATAAAGTTTTGCTCGCATAGGAGATTACTTTATTGACCTTGTCATGCTTTTGGTATAATACTGCCGTCAAGCACGTATTAGAGAACCCCGTCTCCAGGAAGAACTCCTTGTTTCTGACAGGGTGTTACACCTCGCCCTCGGCCGCGCCACGTTTCCCGGGTTCTGCCTCGTTGCTCTCGTATGAGCAAGAACAATTGGGGAAATCCAGGTAACACCAAAATAAGGGACAGGAAAGTGATCGCCCTTCATAAAGGGTTACGGCGCCGGCATGCGCCCTTCTTATCGCGCTGGCAGCTGCCATGGCAAATTTCTACACGAACTACAGTATCCAGAAAACCTGTTACGTTGTAGTTCTCGGCGTTGAGAGGGGAGCCTCATTTTCAAACGATACGCCTCTTGTTGTTATTTATTCCACAGCGGCATACAGAACGCTGCTTCTGTTTAAAGTTACAACCGCATACTTTCCGAAGTGCTCTCCCTGTATCTTGAATTGTGAAGTCCTTGTTTTTCCCGTGTACCGACCCTGCCTGCACACGGACTCCTTTCTTCTGAATCCCCGATTGAACTGTTTTCTGACCACCCGTGTACCAGACCCCTTGCCTGCTTTCCGGAACTCTTGGACACTGATTCTGCTGTGTTTCGTGACCGCCTGTGTACCAGACCCCTGCCTGCTTCCTGGACTCTGAGATAGTAACTACTCCGGTAAGAAAGACTCTAATTGGAATCCCATCTTCTGTGGAATTCGAACTTCATTCCTAAGTGCATCTTTTGAACGCTTTGCTGTGGTGCACCATCCCGAAACCAGTGCGACCCTCGTTCCGTTCGGGATAGCTACCTTACTAACCTCCCTTTTTTTTATTTTATACTTTCGTTGTTTCCCAGGACTCTTTACGTCAATCCTATTTCCATCAGGGGTAAAGTATAGTTTTTCTTGGTTTTTCCATACTGCAGAATTATACATTAGCCATATACTAAGACCTCTCTACTTTATAGGTTACTCCGGTTCCTTTGGCTTAAGGGGAGATTAAACCAGGTACTACTAAAGGGGAATAGTCTTGGGAAAAACCAGTTTCATTATTGGCAGATTATTAACTTGTTATCCTTTCCTTTACAGCCTGGGTTTGAGACGGTCTGTTCTCCCCGCTTTTTTGATCGATCGGTCCCCTTGTCTGTACAGTTCAGCAGGTGGTCATATCGGTTTAAAGAGCTCATTCCCTCACAGAGAGGAGGCTTGGGTAGGAGGCTCCAACCCTAGCTCCTTCAAGCAACTCCCCAGCAATAGAGGTCCGGCCTGTTTACGTACTCTCCATCCGGTGAGTAACAGAAACAGAAGCCATGGAAGAAGTTGATCCTTTAACCACCTTGGTTCGCTTGGTATCTGAACTTCGTTCTGATATGACAGCCGCACATAGTGCTATCCATCAAAGGATCGACACTTTGCAGAGTTTTCCCAAGCCCCCACACCCTGGGGGTGGATACGTCTGCTGCTACGGCATCAGGTTCAACCGGTCCCATACCCTCTGCCTCTGGCTTTACGACTACCCCGGTGCTTATGGCTACTCAATTCCCACTGGCCCCCCAGAACGATTCTCTGGGATCCTAAACATTATCGCACGTTTATCAACCAGTGCAAATTACATTTTCTCTGTCGCCCACTGCTTTCCCCTAATTCTACAACGAAGGCAGCCTTTGTTCTCTCTCATCTTGGGGTACCGCAGCCGCTTGGGCTAATCCGTTACTGAATCTAATAGTTACGTCCTTTATGACTGTGATGCTCTCATCACGGCCATGAACAGAGTATTTGACACCCGCTATAAATCCCAGGCTACTGACCTGGAGTTCCTCAATCTGCGTCAAGGCACATCCTCTTTGTTTACATACCTTACTAAATTCAATCAGTTGGCAGCTGAAACTGATTGGCCGGAGGAGAAAAAATCAGCCGTGTTTTACAAAGGGTTGTCAGATGAGTTAAAGGACGTTTTGGCCACAGTACCAGTGGTTCCAACCACTTTTGGTGAACTGTTAGACTTGGTATTACAAATAGATGCTAGAAGAACCGAAAGAAGGGGTGAACGCAAGTCACCAGCCCCTGTTACTCTGCAGGTGGAACAGTCTTCTCCTTCTACTTCGCTTCCAGAACCTATGCAGATCGGGGCAGTAAGAGGTCCTTTGACTTCTGCACAACGGGATTATCGCAGAACGCATAATTTATGCATGTATTGCGGATCTGCTGAACACCTCTTGAAGGATTGCCCTAAGAGACCTGTCAAAAAGCCGGGAAACGCCAGAACCCGGCGATAGACAGGGTCCCTACGCCGGGGGTGCTTTCCTTGGACTCTCATGGTGCTGTTTCTGTTCCTGTTAGCCTTCCTGTGGTATTTACCACTGAAGATAGTACCTTTTCTTCATTGGCGATCATTGATTCCGGGGCCACCGGGAATTATATGGATTACGATTACGCCACAAGTAAGAACGTTTCGGTTGTCTCTAAAGCCCAACCCGAGGCTGTTCACGCTGTGGACGGTACATCCTTGGTCTCTGGCCTAGTCACACAAAATACCTCCTTAATTCATATGCAAACCAGGGAAGGACATGCTGAGTCGATCTCCTTCGATCTCATTAAAGCCCCTCAATTCCAGGTCATCTTGGGCATCCCTTGGTTGCAACATCATAATCCAGCCATCGACTGGACAAAAAAAACGGCGCAGTTTCCTTCCACTGAGTGTAACGAAAAGTGTTTCCTAGACACTAGTGTGTCCTCTGAGTCTTCTTGTCAAGCCTTGGTAGCATCTATGTCCATGATTGGAGCCATCACTAAATCTCCCGAAACCGAAATCCCTCCTGAATACAAGTCTTTCTGTGATGTGTTTGACAAGGGAGGGGCAGACCAATTGCCACCTCATAGGCCTTACGACTGCCCAATCGATTTACTGCCAGGTGCTAAGGTCCCGGCGGGTAGGGTCTATTCCCTTACGGTTCCAGAAGATAAGGTATTAAAGGAGTATATTGACAAGGCATTGGCCACTGGGTTCATTAGACCTTCCAGGTCCCCTGCGGCTTCTCCGCTCTTTTTTGTTCCAAAAAAGGAGGGCGACCTCCGCCCCTGTATTGATTATCGGGCATTAAACGCGGTGACGGTAAAAAATCAATATCCCCTCCCGCTCATTTCAGTGCTCTTAGACCAGCTCGGTTCTTCTGTAGTCTTTACCAAGCTGGATCTTAGGGGTGCATATAATCTCGTTCGAATGCGAAAAGGGGACGAGTGGAAGACCGCATTCAAAACACGCTACGGACTGTATGAATATTTGGTGATGCCGTTTGGTCTCTGTAATGCCCCGGCCACCTTCCAGGCATTCATGAATGATATTTTCCATGACTGTTTGGATCAGTTTGTTGTAGTATATTTGGACGATATCCTCATATATTCACCCTCCAGCGAGGAGCACACGAGGCACGTGCAAATTGTCTTGCAACGGTTGAGGGAAAACCACCTATTTGTCAAAGCTGAAAAATGTGTCTTCAACTCCACTGAAGTGGAGTTCTTGGTTACGACCTGACTAGTAGGGTATAAGAATGAGTCGCTCTAAAGTCAGGGCTGTCTTGGATTGGCCGTTCCTACATCGATTAAAGCCTTGCAATCCTTTTTGGGGTTCTCGAACTTCTATAGGCGCTTCATCCGTTCTTTTTCTTCTATATCAGCGCCGTTGACGGCTTTGACCAGCTCTAAGAAATCCTATCAATGGAACCAGGAGGCACAAAGAGCCTTTGACACCCTTAAGGCAGCCTTCACTTCCGCCCCAGTGTTACAGCACCCTAATCCGTTACTCCCATTTTTGGTGGAGACCGACGCCTCTGGCTCGGCTATTGGGCGGTTCTATCTCAAAAGTGTCCAGATTCAGGGGAAGCCCATCCGATTGCATTCTTCTCAAGAAAATTGACGCCCTATGAGCGCAACTATCCAATCACAGAAAGGGAACTCCTAGCCATA